>QUSF01000015.1:11956108-12197674 GCA_003676055.1 Chloebia gouldiae
GAATCAGTAAGGATTGGTCTCAGGTGGGAATAAATAAGGACTGGTCTTAGGTGGGAATTAGTAAGGATTGGTCTCAGGTGGGAATTAGTAAGGACTGGTCTCAGGTGGGAATAAATAAGGACTGGTCTCAGGTGGGAATTATTAAGGATTGGTCTCAGGTGGGAATTAGTAAGGACTGGTCTCAGGTGAGAGCTGCCAGCTGTGAATTTTGCAATGTTCCTGTCTAACTGCAGAATGCAGAGATATGAATTCAACCTTCCCTAAGTTCTTATGTGTGTTTGGCTGTAGGAAAACGTACATCAGCAAACACCATCAGAAAGCATTTTCTACAAAGTGAGTTTTTAGATAAAGGTCATAGATTTGCACTGAAAGCCTTGCAGGTGTTTTTGAGTTGTTCTTACTCCAGGGTAGTTGACATTCTGCATAAGACTGAAGTCTCAGTAAGCAGAAAAATCCCATATTTGAATGTTCAAGCAGGGTTACTGATGAAAACATTGCATAAAAACCCCTGACTAATTTTAAAGGAGGGCACAAGGAATTTAAAGGCAGGATTATGTGATCTCCGCCTGAGATCACATAGGATGAACTTGTTGGTAAGAAAACCTTTGCAAATCTGTGCTCTTGCTTTTCCATATTGATGTTCCTGTCCTGACCATCTCGTTTTCATCCTGTGGATTTTCTGGCACAGATTCTCCTAGCTACTAACAAATGACCCAGATTCCCTGGATGTTCAAGTTCATCCAAGCTGTCACAGAAGGTTACCTGGTGGAGGAAGAAGGCTGGGGATGATGGCATTATTTGCAGCCACAAAATCCAGCAATAGGTCTGAGTGATGCTTCTGAATTGTGAAGTGGCTTCATATTAGGAATGTGATATGAGTCAGGTTATGGTAAAATGGCAAATTAAATATTTTACCAGTGCTCCTGTATCTCAGATCCTAATTTGGGGACTTTAAAAGTAGAGACCAAACTCAGCAATCTGAGTTCACATTTGTTGAAAAGACAAGAGAAGGGCAAAACTTGGCCAGGTCCTTGTGGATGAGAAATGGAGCACTGGTTTTTCCATCTTGGGGCAGAAATTGCTGGAGACTGAGCACCCTGCCAATGCACAAACCATGGTATGATTTTGGGGCTGACACTAGGTAAGTCTGTCCTTCTCAGACAAGGGTTTTTTTTTTTTTTTGTGAGCAGGTGATTATAAACCAGAAAAAAAAAATCAAAATATTTTTTCCCCATTCTCAGTGAGCAAGAAGAATTAGCTGAAGAACTTTCAGCTACCATGGCCACTGCAAATGGTTTATGGGATTATATACAGTTTTTAACATTTTAAGTGTACAGAGTAATTACTGCACTAACCCATATAGTACTATTTGAAAATAATAAAAGTCATATTTAAATTTATTGTTCAGCACTTCTTTTTTTACCTATAAAAATATCTGTGTGTATATACCTATGTACATATATATATACACATGTATGCACTTATATGTAAAACATAATTATTGTGCTTGACTTTACTGATGATGCCCAAGATTTTTGGGGGATTGAAAGACCAGGAGATGGCAGCAGTTGCCCACAACATTGACTGGTCTCTGCTCACCAGGAACTGCTGGAGGCTGTGCCCAGGACCCCCATCACACAGACAAGGTGCTGCAGCAGCGCCAGCAGATGCAGCTTACAGGGCTCCGACCCCCAGCGAAATCAGGGAAAAGGAGGTGACAAAAAAAGCAGTGACTCAAAAGTTCACGGAGCAAACAGCGCTGACTAATGCCAAAGCTTTTGGAATGCAAGTTGTGCAAACCTGAAGCAAAGCAAACACAATTATGGGGGAGAAAATAAGGATTTCTGCTTCAGTAGGTTAGTGCAATGGTTTTCAAGATTTGTCAGCCTGCACAACCTGAGTGTTTTTCAGGGGAGATGTAGATTTCTTGTAGTAATGTGCTGAGACTGCAGTTAGAGGAGAAAAGCTGTGGGCTGGGCAGTGCCTTACCTGCTGAGATGCTGTAGGGCTGGGTTTTGCAGACAAGGTCAATCATGACAAGATGTCACCAACATTGCCTCATAAGTTCCTCCTTCTCCAGAAGGTAGAACCTTCTGCACTTAAAATTTGGGCTATTAGAAGGAGAAATCTCACCACAGAGTGGTTTGGTGAGCCCCTCCCAAATCTCTGTATGAGGAATGTAAGGCAGGGGACAACACAGGTATTTCTAAGTGCTTTGCTTGTCAGCCCAAAACAACCTGAGGCCACTAACCCTCAATGCTTTCTCTATATGGATGATTCAGATCAGAATTCTGATCTTGATGGGAATTAACCAACTAAAATCAACATTGCAGCTGTCCTTGCCACATCTTCCAGAACCTACAGAGCCCAGCCTGAGGTTTGTGATCTTCTTAAGCAGGGCTTTACCCCAGCCTTAGGAGTTCACTCCCACCACACCTGGATACAGCTCAGGTCCACCATGGATTTTGTGTTGATGCTTTCTCTCGAAGAACCACAAGTTTAGAATTCCCTGGAAAGTTTTCCTTCCCTCTAGAAGATAAACAAAGGAGCTACTCAGTAAATACAAACAGAGCTAATAGCAAGGAAACCAAAGCCAGATCTCAAGTGGCTTCACTCCTTGCTTTTGTTACCCTGGCACAGTAAAGGGACACTCCAGGGAGGATGTGACTTCCCAGGGCTGCAGCCTGTCCAGCAGTGGAGAGCCATGGGCAGGTCAGAAACAGGATCCACTCCTGTCCTGGTGTTTCAGAAGCTGGTAAGATTTCTCCAGAGGGAGCTCTTTCTTAGCCTTGAAATCATCTGCTTCAGAATGGGAAAAGAATATTGTACTCAGCCCTCCAAAACACATCTTTGAATGATAAACTCAGCTCTTTTATCCCTTCTTATTTAGGATAAGAGCTTTGAAATCTTCCAGCAGCCCTGTTCCTTCCCTTAGACCCCTGAACAACAAACTGAAGGAACCAGCCTCGTACTGAGCCCTTAGGCCTATAAATATTTCAGAACAACTATTTACAGCCCTCTTTTGACCCTATCCAAAGAGGCCATCAAGAGTTCTGAGCAGCCCTGGCTTGGCACAGCTGTGGGACCCTGCTAAGTTCCTTTGCCCCCTTTTGCATCCCACCTGGAAGAGGACAGGAATAGTGTCACCTTTGTGTTGGTCTCTGGGACAGATCTCTTGCCCTGTGTGGGATGACCCCTACTTTAGGGGCTCGAGAGACCTTCTCAGACAGATTTTCTGAGGTTTTGGGTTTGGAGTGCCAGTTGTTATTCCATGTCCTTGCTGACATTTATCTCTGGTATTGCAGAATGCCCTTCCTCCAGGTCAGTTAAAACAGCTTTTCCTTGTAAATGCTACACATTTTTTTCCAAATAACTAGTTTCCCTGTCTCCTCAGTATAAAATTTGTGGGAAGAAAAGCTCATTAAAGAGAAAAAAAAAAAAAGACATAACATAACCCTGAGTGAATGCCACATCAGCTACAGAAAAGTTCAAGGCTGAAGTTAAGTGTATCCCTAAATCATGAACATGATTATTGCAACCTTCCAGTGTCCACTGGGAATGAAATATTGCCTTGATAAACTTTAGAGACAGGATTTCATAAAAAAAGAAATCTAGATGGGAAAATTAAGCAGGGAAATGTTACCATCCAACCAAACAAAATGCCCCAAATTCAAAGCCAAACCTTTTCTGACCATTATCTCGTGTTAAACAGGGGTGTCTCCCTCTGGAGCAGGTTGTTTAAAGCCCCATCCAGCCCTCTCCCAGTGCCACACTGGTCATGGTGCAAAGGCAGAGGCCTCAGCCCAGATCTCTGCTGGGTGTGCAAGCCCCAGGCTCGTGGAGGTGTGGGTGGCAAGTTCTCTGAGTGAAAATTAGGGTGGTGGTGTGGCTCTGGAAAGCTGACAGATCCTTCTCACTTTAGGAGAAGACTTTCTGAACTAGTTCTCTGAGGTGTCTCACAACACAGCAAAATCTGTGAAAATTGCTTTCTGTCCCCTTTTCTCTCTGGGTTTTCTTTTTTCTCGTCAGGTATGACTTCCCCAGGCACCCTCCCTTGCTTGATGCAGTTGGAATCTGGTGGCATGATGCAAATGAAATGCTGATTTTTAAGCAAGATTATGTAAATCCAATATGTTCAGCCACTGTAGTCCTGGGAATTCCCTTATCAGCAACATAATAATTGAGAATGAGTTCCCCTAGTCTGTGAAATAATGGCAGGGAAGGAGTGAGGGCAGAGCAAATCTCCAGGCATTACTCAGCCAGAGCTTCCTCGTCCATGACAAGGAACAAGCACCAGGTGAAATGTTTGTCCCACAGAGATTCCCAGTGCAATGACCCTGCTCTCAACAGGCCTCTTGAATAAGTGCAGAAGGCATTCAAGCCAGTGTGGAGGACAGTCTCCATCTTTCTGTTTGCCACACAGAGATCCTGGTCTAGTTTGATGTCTGCCCTTGTGCTGATTGAGGAACAGAGCACTAAAATTTTCTGTCCTGAGCTGCTCAGTGGTCAGAGCCCTGAGCTATTAGCTCCTGTGTTCCCCTTTGACTCTGCAGCAAAAATATGCTGCTTGGCATTACATTTATGAATAAAGTCCTTGGGTGGTGGCCTGATTAATTTGGTTTCAGAAGGAGACATGGGGGATAATGCTGCCTACTTATTTTATGTCCTTGCTACCTTCTTACTACCAATCTTTGCAAGCACAACTCACAAGTGACTACTTTGTTTTCCTCTGGGCATGATTTAGCTTTATTTATTGACATTGTTGTTATTACTATTCATAAAAGAAATTATCAAGGTAACCTGGCTGGTTGACTTCCAAGCATTTGGTAATGACTTCTGCAAATCATGAAGAAAAATGTACCTTCAAAACTGAAGACATAAGCAAAAGCAGGGCAAGGGGATGATGAGCTTAAAAAAAATAGGTGTCCTTTGAAGCCAAAGATTAATTCCAGATTGAAATTATCAGACAGTAAATAATACACCTGAGTCTTCGTCAATAGGAAGCAAATTTACCCTGTTGCAAATATACTAATCACTAGCCTAGCAACTCACATTATTAGCTGAGAATAATTATTCTCTCCAAGGGAAGTATACACCTTCAAAGGAGATAACATCTTAAATCACAGCAAATTTTAATTTAAATTCAAAGTGTAGGAATGCACATAATGCCCCATCTCTCTCCTACCCATCCAGGATGGTGTCATTACAGTGTTCTAAAGACAGCCCCAATCACTGGACTAAATACCTGCAGCGTAACATTTTGCAATTTCATTTTCTCCTTGTCAGACAGTGTAATTGATATTTGTACTGGAGGTAACAAAACAGAAAATGTGAAGGTGTTGGTAACTGCCTGAGAGGTGTGGAGGGCTGGGTGACAGTGAGGAACTGGTGCCTTTGTAACTGGGCACAAATCCATTCCTGTGGCCTAAGGCTGCAGTCAGTGCCTGCTTGGACTGGGATAGGTGTGAGGTCACTTGTTACATCACCTTGTGTGACTGTTTCTGCTGGAAGCCAAGTCCTGCAAAGAACCACGTTCGTTGATTCCAGCAAGATGCCAGCTTGCTGCAGGACATGACTGGGGATGTGCAGAGTCAGCCCCTGGCAGGAGATGGGGCTCTCCAGTGCATCTGCAGGGACTGATGGAGGGAGCTGAAATGTTCACTGTTGACTTTGCTGTCTGACTTTCATGATTCATGCAGTCTTGGGGACTGACAGTTCCCACGTACAGTCAGATCCAGAAATGTGACCAATTCTGTCCCCGCTGTTCCCAACTCAAGGACAGGGTTATGGGATCTGTTTCATGGGCTTTTTGCTAAGAGTGAATTCACCAGGTGTATTACAGGGATTTTTCTACCTATGTGGAGTTTGTTTTCTCCCCCAAATGCCTTGGGTTCTGTAAGAGCATTTCATCTATAGAAGATAGATCAGAAGTGTCAAACTATGATGAGGACCATTAAATGCAAAACTTTTCTCTGAAGAAGGCTCACAGACTCCTGTTTTTCCATCAATCTCTTCATTGGCGATCACAGCTCTGAAGCTATGTAAATACCCAAATCTTCTCCATTAATGTCTAATTCTTCTAATATTTTGCTTTCAAGTTTGTGCAACACAAAGCATAACAGAGCTGATGGGTTGGGGAGATGCAAATGCCCTGCAGAAGTGACCCTGAGTCTGAAGCTTTTAAAAACCAGGACCTTTAGGTTGAAATTGCTCATCAGGTACACAAAAGAAAAGAAAACACCATCCCAGCACCCTCCAAATGTGAATAATTTCTTGGAGTGTCTTCCAGGGTGATAGATAATTGTATCTGTTCTGCCTCCAAAGCAGCTCAAATCAGCCCAGTGACATTTGTCACAAGTGGAGGCAATTATTAATAGGCTGCATACTTATAAAACTTCTTTACAATGCAAATTGCTTCTTACTGCCTTTATCCCAGCTTTGGGGATGTTTTATCCATGTATTCCTGACTTCTGGTTCCTGAGTCGAATCTAAATATCCTTAAAGGAAAGAGGAGTCAAAGCCCAGTTGACTCCAAAGCTTTGGACAGCACCAGGAACTCTGGAGATGTGTCCAGGGGGGTGTAGGACACTGGTCCTGCAGGAACAAAAGACTGTGATGCCTCCCTCACTAGTAAAAAGCCTACCAGAATAAATCCCAGAATACGGCCAAATTACTTGCTCACACTGGAGCTGCTTGTACCCATCCACTTGGCAACACTGATTGAATAAGAAGTTTAATTTATTTGGATTTCAGAGATGCTTTGGCAAACATAGAGTGGGGATCACCCTGTCTTCTTTCCAGCATTACATGAAATGTGTATTTTTAGCACTTGAGCTCAGAACTAATTTTTCAGGAATTTCACAGCTTAAGCCTCTCATTTTGGAAAATAATCAGTGAAACATTAAGAAAGGCTGAAGGTAATGGAGATGGGGCCAGCTGTAAGCCCTTGCCAATGTCCTGTGTTGATTGCTGTTTTTATCCTCAGTGTCAGGAAGAAAAACAGGAGCAAGCAAATACAATTCAACCTCCAAGCAGAATATGTAAATATAAATCATCATATAATAGTAGCAGTGACCCAGGGGCAAGCAGCTGCTGGAAAGGAGAGGCTTTCAGACTCTCAGATGAGATTTAAAATCAAAGTCCTGAGCTCTTCTTGTCAATAACGGATTAATGAAATGAACAGGCACAATGCATACTATGGGAAGATGTCAGCAAACGAAGTACTGAAATCCTGGCTGTGTTTTTGTGTGCAGCACAGTAGACTGAGCTGCTCTAAGAACTGAATTATTGCTTCTTTGAAAATGTGTCCCCATACTGAAAAAAAATGCCTCTGTATTTATACACAGTTGAACTTAGACTTACTGCAATGTGTACATTATAATACATTATAATCCGTGTAAACAGATTCTGGTAGCTCTTGGGGTCAGATATGATTTAGAAATGCAGATTACTGTTATTATTAATAATTATGATCATGACCAGCTGGGGTTTATAACTCAGGACATGCTAGCCACAGCAGTCTATTACTAATGTATGTGTCCTGATCATTATCTTATAAAACAGCCAATCAAAGTGCTACAGTGTCTATAGGAAATCATCCCTTCTGCACTGCTAAGTGAGCTAAACACATAGGTACCATTAGTCCTCCATTATATACTCTTGAAAGTACAATTAAGTGCAGACAGGGTCTAAAACTGGGGCCTGTTGTTTTTCCCCTGTGCATCATGGAGGTAGAGTTGGCTTATTATGCCCATTTCAGTTCTTCTTTAAAAAAAAAAAAAAAAGAAAAAAAGCTAAATGGTCTCATTAAAACCTCATAGAGGAAATTTATTCATCCTACTGAAATATTTTTGGGCTCTTCCGAAACCAGTAATCAGCATCTGAAGACAGTCATCTGCCTTGCTAATGGACCACAGTTACATGTGTAATTGATTAATTAAGGAATGAAAATCACTGCTGAGACTAAGGGAGACATCCACAGCTTCAGCAGGCATGGAAGTGAAAGAGCAGCTCCTCCTGGGCAAAGCAGATGAAATTGTTTCAGGTATTTTTGTCCGTTTTAAACTGGTCTATCTTCTCTATACAGGTTGTTGTTTGGTATCCCAGTCTTTTCTGTGGGGGTAAGAAACAGGGAAAACAAGAAACACTCCAGCCCTCCTTTTCCAGCTGGCAGAAGGAGCACAGTGTGGTTGGGTTTGAGCATGTGTGTGTTTATCCCTGTGCAGTCGCTCATTGGCTTTGTGTGCCTGAGCAATCACGTACGTGGAAAAAGGCAATGGAGGCAACTCAAACAAACAAGCTCTTTGGCAAGCTCTGGTCTGCTACTCTTTACAAGCTGTGTTGTCATGATTTCCCTCCTGTGGAGGTTGTGCCTCCTGTCTCACCACTCATTTCACCAGTTTGGAGCTTCACCGATGCTTTGCAGCAAAGCTTTTCGCAGGGTCCTGGCTGAGGAGAGGTTTCACACACAGGCAGAGCCAAATATAAACATCTCAGCAGATATTTTGAACAAGGGGGATGGTGCAGAGTCACCTCTGCTGAGCTCATGGTGAGTGTACTGCTAGGCACAGGAGCTGTGCTCTATTGGAGCTCTTTCAAGGCATAAGATTCCTTCAAGAGCAGGAAGAAGTGGGACCTGAGGGGTTCTGCCTGCAGATAGCATGGCTGGGGCTGAGGTCTTGCTTCTTCCACTTAATACCTGGCCTGAGAGATTCCCTGAACTTTGAAAGCACTTCCAAATGTTTCTGGTGGTATCAGTACTAGGGGCTGCATCTGAGGGAAAATAAAAGATGGGCTTAAATAATTCCCATCACTAAATCTATTGTTTTTTCTCTGGCTCTCATTGCCTTAGTTTGATCTTCACAGAGCTCAAGTCAGATCCAAAGATCAGGCAAATTTTATAGTGGGTTAGAAAGAACCAAAGCATTGAAATTTGACAAAAAGCCCTAAACCTATTTTTAGATAAGCATCTTGAGCCCTCTAATAGCTGAACCTTTGGCAGTTCAGCCAGGCAGCCTACCAAAGCCAGCTTTTAATAGTCAGAGACTGAGCTGTTTAGCTTGCTCTCTTCATCTGCCCATTAGACACCTCCCATTAGGCATTGCCACTCCCGTTGTGCACTGGTCAACAAATTCTTGGAGAACAGATGGCTCAGACAGCTTTCTGTAGATTTTCTGTAGACCAGAGTCAGGCAGTCTCAGTGCCTTTATGTTCTTGAGGATATGGATGGTGTAGGTACAGCTTTGGACCCCTCACTCCCTGTGCTTTGGCATAAATACTCTCATAACCAGCCCATGCACACCCTCCAGGGGGCTGTTTCTGCTGATGTTGGTGTGCAAATGCACTGTTTGTGTTAGTGATGAGTTATCTCAGTTGGTCATGAAAAGTCAGGAACATAACTGAGATGCTGAATGGTTTCCACTCAAATCACTTTATTAGATGATGAATTTTTCAAGTATTGGAAATTGTAGGTAGGCAGCTACAAGCAAACATCCTGAAGTTACCTTCAGATTTTGTAACATGTGAGTTTAGTTTTTGGGCAGCTAAAATGAAGTATATGGAAATTGTCTGGCTTTTATGGCAGCTGTGAATGATTGCTAAACTCAAAAATTTAAAAGCAGCATTTCTGTGCATTTATAACTCAGAGTTTATGTCACATTTGGAGAACAAATTGAACCTTCTTCTCTGGGCTTCCTTGAGCTTTTGCTTGTGAGCGGCAAAGATCTGAAGCTGGGTACATTTCCTTAACTGCACCTTAAAGTATTTGCCTCTAACTGCTATAAACAGCTATAATGAGCAGCCTTTTGGAGGTCACTTAGGCCTGCATTGCTATCCAGTGCCAAATAATGATTTGGCAAAGCACTACACAACTGGGCTGAATTTTAAGTATGGCATTAACTGTGTTTAACTCTGCTTGGTGTCAGTGAGGCTTACAATGAGTTTTAAACGTTTCACTGAACAAGGATGGATTCAAGCAGGTGCTTATCATTCAGCATCACAAAAACACCTGACTGATTCAGGACCTAACAGAGATGAATGCACAGAGCCACAGAGCAGCTGGTGCCCCTGGCTTCCTAGCAGTGCAATTTCCATCCAGGGAGCAGGTGAAAATGGAAAGGACAGAGAAAAACTATTTTAAATGAAAGAAGGGAGAAAAATATGTGTTGGGTCGCTGTGGGTATGTTTAGAGCGACGTGTTCACTCTGTCTGACAGACTCCTGGGTATGGATGTGTCCTTTCTTTGTGAGGGTCACTCTGTCTGATGGTTAGGAATGATGGCCAAATGGAAGGATCATCAGGACAAGTGCAATCTTATTCACAGTCCATAAAATAGCAGGAGAGAAGCTCTCAGTCTTCTCATTTATGTCATCTTTGGGACCAAGCCAGAAAACCTATTATTATGGAACAACTTTGTATGCGTGTGCATGTACATTGTGTGTCTGTGTATGCAAAACCTGTCATTGTCAGACACAATAATGGCATTTTACTGGACAGAAATGGAACTTTCCTTGTCTTTTTGGGTTTTGATTTTGAGAGGAACTGAGAGACCTGCTGACCCCTCAGCTTCACTGATTTATGACTGAAGCTTATTTTACTGTAGATTTTGTTTTCTTACACATTCAGATGATAACATGGCTCAGAAGGGAGAGCATGACTGACATTCAGAATGCCTGTTTTCTTGAGGATTATGTAGTTTGTCCGTTGTCTGACATCTCTCAAACAATTTAACTTCCATCATGGATTTCTACTTTATTTATAAAATAGATATTTCTGTACCTACCTAAGAGGCCTCACATAATCACAGACTGGTTTGGGTTGGAGGGGACATTCTAGGATTATCTAGTCCAAACCTTTTGCTGTGGGCAGGGACATCCACCCTGAATTTGAACAATTCCAAAGCTTGGGTGGCCACAGCTTCTCTGAGCAACTTGTTCCCATGTTCCACACAGGGCAATTTTGTGGTTTTCCTGTGTCTCCAGGACTATCACAGTAGCTCTGTATTGAACTCTTACTTTCCCCTTATCTAGATGGAAATCTATTTTGCACACACACACACACCACTCAGTTCATATTTTCATCTCTTGGGAATATTTAGTCTTCTTATGAAACCCAACCCAACACAAAGAAATCAATTAATTCAGACTCGTGAAGACAATGATGCCGCGGAAGGAAAATAGATGAGTAGCGGATGTTTAGTCTAGTGGGTGATGAAAAGCTAAAGTGTTTTAAACACTGATTTATTACCACTGAGACCAACAACAGGACTTGGAGAGAAGAAGAACTGCAGTTCCTCATTTTGCTGGCACCTCCATTTTCCAGGTTGGAGGCAAAGTTCTGTCCCAGCTGGTTCACAGGGACAGTGCCTGTGAGGTAGTGCCTGCCTATTTAAAGCCAGGGACCACATTCTACCCTCATCCAAGGAGAAGAAAGGTGGCATGAAAGTGCTCATGACTGAAGACTAAATCAAGAGAAAACAGAACAGGAGGATAAGAGAACAGTGAAGTGATGGCAGTGAACAGGACAGGCAGGGACATCTGCAGAGCAGCCTCTCAGTCCTGATTTGCAGAGGGTAATGATGGCAAACTCCCAGTTCCTCCTCATGCAATTCAGATCTGCTACAATAGAAGCAGTCTATAGTATCCTTGGAGCTGTTCCAGCTGTCAGAGACCAGCCTGGTAGCATCTCACATGTATTTGACCCAACGTGGAATTGTGTGAGTTTTAGGAAGAAGGGAGGGCAAATCCTGGGCTGAACTTGAGGGAAGAACCTGTTGCTAGCACAGATACAGCTGCTGCAGCTTCCCCTGGTAAACTGCACTCTTAGGAGCGTGTCTCCTTCCACTTCCTCTGCAGTGGTAAATGCAGAGGCTTCCTGGCATCACTCTGTCTCCTGTACAGAGTTATAAAAGTGCAGTTAAGCACTGGACCATTTTACTGCCCTGACCATCCAGCTACAATGAAATAGATTAACAATGCTCCTTGTGGATCCCTTCCAATGCAGGACATTCAGTTATTCTTCCAGCCTTCATTTAAACTCCAAAAAGAGCAGAGAACAGTCTGCTTTGTGGCCCTGACTCTGCTCAGTGGATTTAGGGGAGAGAACCACACAAACCTGAGCTCCACAAAGGAACCTGACAAAAGAAGCAGGGACACAGATGACAAAGTTCATGGTTCCAATCACCATTTGATTCTTTATTTGCTGCTGCCAGAGAAATTATGCTGTTGCAGAGTGTTTGTATGTTGATGATAACCATCAAAGGCAGAGTATATGAAATAATTAAATTGGTAATTACTGCAGTAAAATGCCCCATTCCCCTCTAAGAACTTTCTCCCTTCCCTGTACCTTGCTCACCATCCTGCAAAGCACAGGAAATTAGCAGCTGAAGGGGTTAGATTGTAAAAATGTCCCAGTGAGGAAAACCCTAAAGCAGTTGGTATCTACATTAATGTAGATACCTTGGCCTGAGCATGGGCTCCTGCCTGCTGCAAATACAGTCTTCTTATATTTACTTGATACCTGCAAAATTAAGATCTAGGTGACATACTTAGCTTCACTACAAGGATTTCTTTAAATAATGTCAACTCTTTCCCTCCTCCCTTTGATTGTGTCCCTCCCAAAGTCATTCTCTATAGAGACAGGTTATTACTTCACAGGTAGGAACCAGCCAAAAAGCTTTTTGAAGATATCTTTGACAAATGTAGCTGAATTTTGGTTTTGTGTAGAGAGGTTTGGGCTAGGAACTACCACTGAGGACACATATATGTGTGTTCCTCTCTCCTGTGGAAGGTGCAGGAGTCCGTGCTGAGGGGCTGACAGGCAGAGTTGATCACACTGAGCTGTGCCTCAGGCAGGGGGGTTGTTTCCCCCCAGGATCATTCCTGCTCCTTCCAGGTGTGTGGTTCAGTTATTATACCAAAAACCAGTCCTCAGTGATGGCTCAGGAACAAAATGCTCACATGTTGTGAAATGCATTATTCAATTTCAGTTGTCAGCTTAAAGCCTGATGCTGGTGTTGCTGCCTTAAAGCACACTCCTTCTTCATCCCTTTCTTCAATTGCTCCACAGTCAGCTGGTCTGGATCATCAGGGACCACAATCACTGCTGCTGCACCAAAATCAGTTAAATTTGGCTGGTTTACCTCACTGGAGGCTCAGGTCACCTCTTCCATTTGTCCCAAACCAGGCAGGGTTTCTGTATCCATTCCAAATCAACATCTACCCTCTGAAGTGCCCTCAGTGCCTGCAAACTGAGCTCCTGAAGAGGTACATTCATCTGACAAACAAAATATTTAGTGTCTGCTAAGAGAGAGGCTCACTAGAACAGACCATCCACTTGAGCAGAGAATATATAAGAGGTTGTGTTCAATGTACTGTATACAGGAGTCCCTTTTTCAGCATATACCCTATTAAATTAACTGGAAATGAGTGTTCATCAGTCTCTAAGGGAAAGAGCCTGAAGCCTTTTCTTTTCACATCAGACATTCATCAGGCCTTTGATCTTACTGCTCATGACTACGTTGGCTTACAGAAAAGGTCAGGAAACAGCTCTGCAAATACAAGTAGGTTTTCTAAGGGCTAAATCCCTTAGTTCATAGGTGGGAATTTTTCAATAACATAATGGTCACATGCACCAGGTCAGTCGTGTCCTTTTTATTCAGTCAAGGTTTTGAGATTTTATAGAGATTACAAATTCCCCCTTGCTTCTCTCCAGAAGCAGGATGAATTCAGAGTCAGGGTAAAGTTATATTAGTCTTGCATGCTCAAAACCTTCAGGTCTTTCTACTTACGCCAGGCATCCTCTTCAAGAAAATTCATGCTGATGACTGTGAAATAATCTTCCAGGTTTTGGCAAACAGATCAGTATTTAGGGAAAATGGCTGGCCTCAGATGTTCTTCTGAATGCTTCTTTTTACTTCTGGTGGAGCATGAATATCTCCTCGACTTGGTAAGGAGGTTAGAGAAACACCTATAATCATTTGCTCTCACTCAATCTGCTTAAATACATGGAGATAAAGCACAGGTTTGGTTTTGTTCGAGTGTCTCATTCTAGTGCTTCTTGTTATATAATAATAACTACTGGGACCAAACAGGTGGTTTTTGTCATAAAATTCTGCTCCAAGACAGGTGAATCTCACACAATTCCTTGCTGAATTGGGTGGCAGAGTCCCTCTGTAGAAAGCAGCCCAACTCTCCCAGTTTTCTTCTCTGATTTTATTCCTAAAATACACTAAAAACAAACTCCTGAACTCGGGCTCTGGAGAGAAGTTTAAAGCCTCACTTGCAATCTGCACATCCCCACTTGGGGAGGGAGAGCCATCCTGCAGGCTCGCTGACAGATGACATCTCCTGCAGTTATGACTCCATAAAGGGGCCCTTCTTGTGCTTTGTGAAGCTTTTCCAAGTGATAAATGGTGTTTTTCTGTCTCTCCATATCCATCAAAACCTCTTCATGAATTTGATTGCACTCTGAAAGTGCACCCTTGCCATAGAAATGAATTAATATCAAGGGGAAAAGTCAGTTTTCTGCTAATTCACATCATTTTTTTCATTTGTCACGTTATCTCCTCAGCTTTAACATCCCTAATGCTCTGGGTATGAGCTTCTGATTAATGACACAAACTTTCACCACTGATCTCTGCACTTCTATAAAGCATGAAAGATGCAGGGGGAAATCAGCCCATCCACAGTTCTTCTCTGCCCTGCCCTTGAGTCTCTGTGGTGACCTGCTCCAGCAGATCTGTTTGGTGGGATGTCGTGGGTACATTAACAAGTCTGATGATTTCAAGTAAAAAGCTGTCAGGAAGCTGAGGGAGGAGCACTGCATTGTCAACTCTTCCTTCAGAGTGAGGACGATCTAGCCTAGTTTCCCTTAGAGAACACAACCCTGGTGGTGCAGCACAGGGAAGGTTGACTCTTGAGACGAAGGTCTGCTGTAAAGACCTTGAAATGCTGGAAGCCTTTGCTGGAGATGCAAATCCTCTGGTAAATGCATATTTGCATGAGCTTTTGCAATGGCTTCTTTATCTCACTAATTTCTTGCATGCAGAAATCTGACCGAATATTTGCAGAAATCAAATCCAAAGGAAAGAAAGCACCAAAATGAGCACTTCTTCCAAGGGAAGGGAGAAGAATTTCCAGACTCCATCCAGGAGCAAGAAGCATCTGCAACAGCTCAGGTTTCTGCTGCTTTTTTGTATTTCATATACTCAGAATAACATCCAGATTTTGAGTCACTGCAGGCCACCTTATTGCAGGGCCATACTGCTTTTAGGGGAAAACTGAAAGCAGAGATACTTGGTCCCCTATCTGATGCCTCATTGCTAAACTGCTCGGTTTTGCCAAACTTCTCTAAATTATACTTCTGTTCTGTCACATTGACTTATGGGCACTATGGCTGCTATTTTCTTTTTTAAGTTAGAGCCAAACTGGTCTCCATGGATGAATAAATGAATTAATTTATTTTATTGCAGTACTCAGTCCTCAATAAAATGTCAGAGGTAAAGTGGGGTTATTTTTTTTTTTATGTTCTTGGATAGGAATATTCTGAGCACATGCTGTACACACGCTTCCTGGGGAAATTAATTATTGTTATTTTATTATTAGAACTGTTGAACACTTGCATGGAGTTTTACATCTTCAAAGCACTTTGCAAACATTTAGCTAATTAATTAAAGTGCATTTCATGCAAATCCATTTCCATCTGGATTTACAATCAGCCCTCCTTTATGGGGAAATTATGTCACCCATAAACTAAACGGAACCGAGGCGGCTGTAGCTGTGAGCAGGAGCAGTGGGAGGCGGGCAGTAATGATGCCTCTACAGCTGTCACCCTCGGCTGGGGTCTGGCAGCTGCAGGGCCCCTCACTGCTCCAGACAGCCCCTAATACCCAGAGACCAGCACTCACAGCAAGATTTAGAGAGAGCACGGTGGCTTTATTTCAGAGGAGAGCTCTGGGAGTGCTGACGGCTGCCTGCTGTTAGCGGCGCTCCTCCGTCCTGCTTTCATCGTGGGGTTGAGAGCAGTTATCTCAACCTTACCTCCAGAGTGATGGCACTGCCATCCTCTAAACATCTCTGTCCTGCAGATGAAGATCCCATTCGTGGCAGAGACATTTTTACCTCTGTTGGAGTTCAATGAGGCTTGAAAGACAGCAAGTGACTAAATAGGAACATTGCTTTTGACAATGGGGCACCAGGGAACCTGTGGCTTTTTGGTCAGCCTTCTCCAGCCCCTGTGACAGGGCTGGCTCTGCCTGCCAGCCCAGCTGCCTCCCACACCGAGCTCTTAAAGGCAGAAATGTGCTCAGCCACTTGGACCAGGAGGAAAGACAGTCCTTGATGCACTCAGAGATGCCTTTGCTGCCTCAAAAAGGATCAGTCTTGGTGTCTCCAGAAGATATTTTGGCAATGATTTTGAAATAATCTACAGAATTTACTCAATCACCAGAAGTACCAGACACTGTTCAGCAGCGGTAAATAGGGTCCTAAAATTGAGGAGCTCCTGCTGTCTCAAATAGATGCAGTCAGAGCCACCACCCAACAGCCTTGGTTAAGGGCATCTCACTAGCAGCCAGCTGCTCAAAACTAAACATATAGAATGTACATATACACGTTTTATATACACACACAGAGTGGTTCATGTGAAAAATAAGAGGTGTGATCAACCATCCCATCAAGAATGGTGAAAAACTTCTGTGAGAATGAAAAGGAGAAAACCACAGCTGTCAGAACTCAGAAATTTTAAAATATATCAGGATCAAAAGGAAGATTTACAATACAGATGGCCACTAGATTTGTGTATGGTTCTGGGGAAAATGCTTTAAAAATAACTGTCAAAATACTAAGATAATTCAACCTGAATGCAAGACAGAAACACTTAAACAGGAAGAATGCTTAAGCAGCAGACAAGTTGGTGTCGTGGTTGTCCCATCTTCCATATTCTTTAAAAATACCCCGTATGTTCTATCAGAAGTCTCACATAAGATGAGTAGTTTGTACTCCCAGTTCAGCTTAACTGGATGAATCTTAGAGAAGACTAAAATGAGAAATATGATGAGGATATTAAATCTTTTATCCTTGAACCCCGTAAATAGCAGAGTGAAGGACATCTTCACCTACAAACTGATGTAAAAGCTGCCTTAGAAAGAGATCAGCACTGGTGGGAGCACTCCCAGTTGACAGCACAGCAGAGCTGCTGCCCCAAACCAGCAGCCTCTGGGGCTTTGCCCGGCTCCTGCTGCATCAAGAGACAGCAGAGTTAAAACTGCAGAGGTGGGAAATTCCAGGGTAAGAGCAGAATTGTGAAGGGATGTCCTAGAGCAGTCAAGGAAGAGAAGAAAATGAATATAGCTTGTAGCATTGACCTAGTAAAGATGACCCAGAGGAAGAGGAAAATATTTCACCAAACATTTTAATTTCTTTTTCCTCTTCTGTATAACGCTGAGATTTTGGGGCTTCAGACAGTATTTTCTAGCTGAGAATTAAAATACTCTCATTTAGGACTCCAACTATTTTTTACAATACTCCCATACTTTAAGGAAAACAGATATGTCTTTAATATTTTTCCCTCCAGTGAAAATGAATGTTCTCTTAAAAATGGGCTTTAATGAAAAACGCTGATTGCTGTATGAATCTGTACAGTCACAGTAACATAAAAAGCATGGTAAATTGTGTCTATAATACTTTAGAGCTATTCCTCTTCTCTACTTGTGTTGCTGCTATTGTGTGGTAATACACAGTACAACTGTGGCCCAAGTCCACAAAAATCCTGATCTTTCACTTAAGCAAGAGCAGAAAACATTGTTGACCCCTGGTGCAGTCAAGAGAGCTGTGTTTTCCTTTACAACCTGTTAAAGATGAGTAAGACCTAAAAGGAGAGAAATAGGGTGAACGAAATCTCAGAACAAGCAGAAGCTCATGGCTGTGTTTGCTTTCTGAATTATAACATAGAAATTGCAACATTAAATTCTAATGCACGTTTTTCTGGAAGGGAAGAAGGATCAGGTGAAAGTTAGCTCTGAGTAGGCATTTTCTGCATCATGGCTGCATTCCAAAGGGAAGCCTCTCCCTCCTTCTAATGATGCCCTTTGGCTCTTTATGTTATATCTATCTTGGTTTTCCACTTTGATGATTATTTCTAAATTGTTGCTTATTATTGTAATATTGGTTCTTTGCAGAACGCTTCAAGCAAAATGTTTTAAAATACAATGTATAAATACTGTTGTAAGTACTACTGATAATCTCTACCATGCCTGCAAGAGCTTTCCCAGGCTGGGAAGGGAGGAAATCCCAAAGCTCCTGCAGAGGGCTGAACTCAGAGTTTCTCTTGTTTGAGTATTTTTGAGTGCAGGAAAGACCAAATTTTTATGTCATCATAGGACAAAACAGAACTCCTGATACTGAGACATGAACTGGCTCCAAGGACCACAAAGGGCCATGGCCTTGGCTCCTGGAGAACAACAACTCTTCCAAGATAGGTGGCAGCCCTGGAAAGTAAAGCAGCCTGTAGACAATCCCCAGTTTGGCTGGGGTCTCTGCCAACATATTGAGAGCTGTTCATCTTCAATCCATTCCCTCTTCAGCCCCAGAGATAAGTGAGCACCTGCTCCTGGTGGGTGAACATCTCCATGGCATCACACTACCGTGCACTGACCACTGCCCTCTGGGTCTCTGCTGCCTGCAAATCATGGCCCTGGCTGAGTTTCCTTTCCCCCAAGGAGGGAAGGGATCCCTCTGCTACCAGAACAGCCAGCAGGATTAGTCATGAAAGAAATTCCTCAGCAATATAATTCATACTTGGCTGCTGGGTGCTGGGGGTTCAAAGTCTGGCCCCCAGAGACTCCCTTTCCAAAGCACAGGAGGCAAAGCTATGCATGGATTATCTCTTGGCAAACACTGGCTTTAGCTAGAGGAATCTAAAGGGAAGTTATTTAAGAAATTATTTTCTTTTCTCTTTATGCCTTGCTGCTTTCTTGCCTTCCTCAGATTCAATTTCTCTAGCTGAGCTTCAATTTTCAGCTCTGTGTCACCTCTCTGAACTAAAGATTGAATTTAGTGCAATGAAATCACTGAAGATATTGACCCATCAAATTCAGATCTCACTCTACTTTCATGCTTCATACTGCTCATGTTTTTTTGGGGTAGCTTGAGAGTTGAAATGCCTGGTGAATTTTCAGATTGTAAGAGTCCAGTCCAAGAGGCTTCTTGCTTTTTCTCCCTCCTTTTCCTGCTTTTCAAGTCAGTGGCCAGCTAAGGAACTTATGCATGTTTTTCCATGGTCAAATTATCCTAATGAAGAGGCCTTTTTTCCCAACAACATCATATCTTCCTAATCTGATGGAATCAGCTTGCTCACCTGGAAGAATCAGCTCTGCAGGCTTGAGGTTGCAGCAGGTTTGGAGGGACAGATTAAGCAGGCCATCAACATGATCTTCTGGTTTGTCCCCATCCCCTTGGTCCTTGCTTTATTATTTAATACTGAATTGAGCAGTCCATGTACCTTGCCCACATTTGTCCCCTCTCTAAACTGCTTGGAGAAGCAGCAAACAAAGACTCCAGTGGCACACACTCTGCTTTTATGTAATGGAGAGAAAACATGTGGAACAGTCTTCAGAGACTGATGCCATGGCTGGCTGGGATCAGCAATACAGATGCACCTTTCAAGGCATCCTTTGAAAAAGGGACTTCATAAATCATTCAGTCATCACCATCTTGAGAGTGCTCACACCCCCTGACCACAGGGCAGGAGCACAGCAGCTCAGGGGATGCAGAATGTCTTGATTCAGGGGGTTATTTTCATTTATTTAGGCTGCCAATATCCTGTAACATTTCAACAGCCAAAGGACTATTTGTTCTTGGGCACCATTTTCTGAACAGGGAATCTGTCAAGTACATTTGCATGATTTAATTTCAGAGGCTCTGTTTGTTTAAGCCCTGATCCTCTCCAGGTTTTGAAAAGTCACTCTTTCCCTGCATTTGGTAAAGGCTGATTTCTTCCATCCCTCAAAAAACCCTATGAAGCTTAAAATGAGCCTTCCTTTTCAATCCAAGGCAAACAAACAAAGTTTGTGTCCTTCCACACTCAGCTGCCTCCCATGTTCTTGGAAGCAGATCTGTTGGTTTGCTCACACTCCCAGACTGGCTGCCTCTCCTCCTCTAGCACACACCAAGTGTGGGCACAGGGTCTTCAGGGCTGGCATGAACAGCCTTCCTGGCAGGATTTTTTGGGGAGAGATGTGGGGAAAAAACCCACATGAATTCACGAAACCTCCTTCCTGCCATTTTGCATCTGGTATTTGGATTATCCCGGGTTTAATCGTCTGGATTGCAGCTGAATATGAGCTGGCAGTGTGCCCAGGTGGCCAAAAAGGCTGACAGCATCCTGGCTTGTGTCAGCAACAGCGTGGCCAGCAGGACAAGAGAAGTGATTGTCCCTCTGTTTTGGCAGGGGTGAGGCTGCACCTCGAATCCTGGGGTTGGTTCTGGGCCCCTCACTGCAAGAAGGACATTGAGGGTCTGGAGAGTCTCCAGGGGAAATAGAGCTGGTGAGGGAACTGGAGGGGTTCAGCCTGGAGAAAATGAGGTTCTGGAGTGACCTTTTTGATGTCACAACTCCCAGAATGGAGGGTGTAGCCATGTGGGGGTTGAGCTCTCCTCCCACGTAACAAGGGACAGGACAAGAAGAAGTAGCTTCATGTTGTGCCAGGAGAGGTTTAGATTGGATATGAGGAAAAATTTCTTCACCAAAGGTTGTCAAGCACTGGAACAGGCTGCCCAGAGCCGTGGTGAAGTCACCAACCCTGCAGGTATTGAGAAGATGTGTAGATGTGACACTTGAGGACATGGGTTAGTGGTGGGCTTGGCAGTGCTGGGATGTCCATAATAGCTTTGACTTATGTTGGTTCTCTAGTGGCTCATAAGGAATGAGAGTTCATTCCTAGGATCCTGAACACAGACACACACACTTTTCTACCTGCTGGCCTATTTCCTTCGGGGAACTTAAAATCTTCCAGATTATCCAGGTATGCCATTCAAATCATGCAGTGGACATCATGATTTTTACAGAGGCAGAGGCAGACAGTTGCACACACAGTGTGGATCACATAAATCTCCTTTTCCCAGGTACACTGTCAGCACAATAATCCAGCAGTCACTGCCTTTTCCCACCACAGCTGTAGCAAGGAAGGGCTGTGCTTAAACCACCTCACTTCTGCCCAACCACATCTAGATCCACCAACCCATTGTAGTCCTAAAGGATGAGAACCCCTGACACCCTTTTCCTTTGGGTTTCTAATTCATTCTTGGAATAGCAGCAAATCCCACCCTCCTCAGCCCCCCAGGTCCCAGAGGAGCAGAATGCTGTTAATTAATTTTAATGAACATGAGACAGCCACGCTCTCTCTACATTGGGACAGGGGTTACTTTTATCTTCATCATTTGCCTTCCTTGATCTGATTTTCCCCCAGCTAAATTAAATCTCTGTCTTCTGTTTCAATTGATTTTTCTTTTCCTGTTCTCTTTTTAACTGAAGAAGGTTTACATAAATGTAAAAGTAACAAGACAAAGTCTTGGAACAGACACATCAGCTATTTAATATGGCACAGGCTGTTGTAAAGCAATAGTAATGTAGTTTAATTTGTATTTTCATAACTCATTCAGTTTCCCCTCCCCTCTTCCCCCCTAACCCTGAAAGCTAAATTATATTTAAATGTCATGGGGTGCTGGGAGATTGGCTGAAGCTGCCTGACCCATTGGACCATTCATTTGATGGAAGAGCCATGAAAGACTTAGACTTATGTCACAGAAGCAATATTTCTTGTATTAGCTATTTATGGATTTACACACATTTTCATTTTTCAGCAGTAAATAACAGGCACCAAAAGGCTGGCAGCATGACAGGGATTTTTATAAGATGCAGAACAAGGAAAAAAATTAAAAGCAGAGAGACAGTAAATAATTCTGTGGACCTGATTTGTGACACGTGCATGGGTAATTGCTGCACTCTGTGTTTTAAAGTCATCATTAGATCTGTGTGGGGTCAGAGAAGTTGGTGTCCTCCAGAGAGAAGGAGGCTTTTTCTGTAACATGAGACCAGCCTTGCATGGGAATCTGGCATGGGCAACAACCTGGGGATAAGACAGGAAATACTGGAGAACTAATGGGCACCTCTGGTTATGAAAGCTATTTCTTGGAAATAGTAAATTTAATAAACTTGGAAAAACTTGGCTTCACATAGGCAAATGTGATGGCTGCCAACAGAACACAGGCTTAATTATTTGAAGAAAAAAATCAAAAGACAAAATATTTCAGGGGTTATGGATAATGAGGGGCAATATTTGTATCTATTTGGACAAAAACATAATGCAACAAGCCTTCTGGATTATGGGCAAAAATTAAAAGTATTTACACTGTCTGTTGGGGATTACTTGGAGATGGCCAAGCAAAACCCTGACTTGGGAGACTCCTTGTAGGATACAGTGGCTCCAAGGGTTTGGCCCTGTTTGCCTGGAAGATGAGACAGAGGGTGACAACTTGCACTCATTTTCCCTGGATGATCTGACTGCTCCTGGCTTTCTGACTGTCCTTGTCCTCCCAGTTTTAATTGGATAAAAAGGTTCCTATCAAGAAGCAAGCTTAAGCCTGTGCTTAGCTTTCACTACATTCAGCTTAACTCTTAAATCACTGCAGCTTCTGGCATTGACTTGTGGTGTGTCCTAAAACCAGGACAGTTGTGTGCACACAAACAAATATATATATATATATATATATATATATATATATATATATATATAAACCATAATAAACCATATAACATTTGCTGTCATGGTAGCAGCAGGATGTTTGTGTGCTGCTGCTGCCTTGGTAACAGTGTCTGTGTTTGTCTGCCCATGGATCCTGAGCTGCCATGGGATGTGGTGTGGGATATATTTAAAGGAAATAAGTTTTTTAAAAGCACAGGAATAAGAAAACCTATCAAGACTTCTGTCTGCCAAATGATGATCCCTTTTACACACCTCCTTACAGCCCCTACATGCACTTCTGCTCTTTGTTATAACTAAAGAAGACTGGAGAGTCTCCAGAGTATCTTTTATTTTTGGGGTTTTTTTTGCTGTGCTTGTCCTCAAAGGCCCACATATACTAGACAAAGGACAGTTAAAACTTAGAGGAAAAATAACAGCATTACAACACAATGAAATGTGGGCATCAGTGAAAACTCTTTTATTTGGTGAATTCTTTTTTCTCCAAAGAAAGTGCAACAGAGCACCATCAATAACACACCAGGGAGGAGGAAAGTGGTGTGAAGTCAAGCACATCTACCTTGGTAAAGATCATGATCTGGTCCATTCTCCACAGCAACCACTAATAACTGGAGAGATTTCTGAATCCCCAGTTTTCTAATATAATAGCTAACAACACAAACTATTGATACCTAATTGTTGTAGTAAGATTAATAAATTTTTTGGCTGCCTTCAGAACAGAAATAAGTCAGCCTGCTCAAACTCATAGCCACAATTCAAGGGAGTCATAACCACATTGGCCCTTTACAGAAAGCTCTCTTGAATAATTACATTTATGTGTAGCCAGAAGTTATCTTGAAATCAATAGTTCTCCAGATTTCAGGATAAAAATCCCAAATCCTAGGCAATAAACATCAATCCATTATAAAGAAGGAATGTAGGACCACTGTAACTGTGTGAGGGTCATGAGAACACTGCTTAGATCAGAAGAAATCAAAACTATTGCTTTCATCTTATGCAATCATGCTCATGAACTGAGAGGTCCTTGAAATTACCCTTCTTCATTTTTCTTGTGTTGGTTTGACAAATCATTCTCACTGGTTTTATGAAACTGGAAGTGTAAATCCTGGTTTGACTGCCACTGCACCCCAGTCAGTAGGAAATCTTATTTATCTGTTGTGAAATTAATGCTTGAAAGGACACAATAAACCACAAAGAAGAATGGGAGAAAGAGCAGGGAAGGAAAAAAACCAACAAAACCCCTGAGACAGGGTTGCATTAGGCCGTGTTTGATTGCAAACACCTCTCTGATGTCAGCGCTCTGCATATTGTTCTTCAAGTGTTTGTGCAGTCAAAATGTGGGAACTCTCCCTTTGGAATGGGGATGAACTCTTCTGCAGGGCTGTCTTCAGGGCTGTCTGGATATGAAATGAATTTTTTCCATGCTTCAAAAGTTTGGTCAGTTGTGCCTGCCTTCACATCCCTGCTCATACCAGTGGCAGTGTTTTACAGGCTGCTTGGCTGTGAATTTGGCCCAGAAGTGCTGCAGACTCACTCCTCATGGGCTGGTGAATCCCCAGTCCCCAAAGTACCAATTCCTTTATCCTTCCAGCTCTTGTCAAACCCCAGATTTCTACAGAGAACCACGAGTGATACCAGCTCCTGGATGCCTTTTCCTGCAGCTTGTGCCAGTAACACAGCAGAGCTGGGTTTCACCAAAGCCTGGTAATGAAGGCTCTGTAATGTATTAACTGAGCCTTACAAGGCTTCATCTGTAGTCGAATTGTATATTTACAAGGAATCTGATTTTAAAAGCAATGTAAAAATATATAAGCATGGAGAAATTCTTTTAAGAATGGATGATTTCTGCAAACTTCTTCAGCTTTTATAGAAAAACTCTATAGAAATCCAGGGGGAAAAAAATGAACGTCTCTGAAGAAGTTTGGGGTGAGAAGGTTAATAGAAAAATCATATCTCTGGAGTGGAATTTTTATTTTTTTTTGGTGCACCTCAGTACAGCATTCTGTAGGCAACTAAAAGGGAAAAAATCTATCAGAAAGTAACATTTTCTAATCTAGTTTGCTGTAGTGCAGCTCTGCTAAGAAATAAAGACGCTCTCATCCCAGGAATATAGCAAGTGTGAAAGGCAGATAGGAAATAATTTGTCAATAGATTTGCAGATATCAAATGGATATGAGAGGTTAGAGCAAGCAGAAACCTCTGCACAGAGCTACAACTTGTCTAACATTTTCTTCAGCAGCTCGGGGAAAGCAAATAATTTTCCATGCACCTTTTCAGTGGAGGGCAATAAAGAAGCAGTCCCTCAGCAGCTGCTGCCTTTAATTGCTTTTCAGGTGTTCTCAGCACTGGCACCTCTCCCCTGCTGCACGGACTAAAATCCAAAGGAAGAATTAAAGTAAGATACCATGGAAAAAAAATCTCCCTGGTTTAGAAGTTTGTTCAGTAGGTTTCTTGTTGAAAACAGGGTGTGCTTTTTCAAAGTTTGCATTTGTAAGGCAAATGTGGGCATCCTGATGACCAAAATAAGTCAGTGTGGGCACTTAATTCCTTTGGCCCCTTGCAAATTCACACTGAGATCACTGATCCAACAACAAAGGGAATGCTGAGAGCTGGTCCAAGCAAAGCTCTGATTTAAGCTACTATGCACCAAATCACAGCAAACACTCCAATGATTTCATCTGCTGTGAAAAGAAAGCCCTAAACATCAGTAAATGCACCAGAAATTAGCTTTCCCTGGCAGTAAGATTTTGTGAGTTTATTTATAGCCTATTAGTGCTCGTGGAAGGCAAGGAACAATAATCTAAACCAGAGTCAGCAGTTCTGCCGCTAGTTAAAAAATATGCCATTTTAACAACTTTGTTTGCTTCTGATCCAAAACCCCTTTTCCTTTTCCTGCTTTTTTGCCTGTTCACCCTCACGCCCTTCACACATTTTCATCTGGGCTGAGGGGTCCAGGCTCCAGGAATTTGCCTCACTGCTGAGTAATAATAACCACAACACAGAGAGGTCAGAACTGCTGAGAAGGCCCAGAAGGTGATTGTTCTCTCTCAGAAATACTCTGGCAGAAGAAACAATTTTTTCTTTCCCTTTTGGATCCAACTTTGCCTCACAAAACCTTCCACATTTTAGGTGAAAAGCGTTCTCTTTCCATAAAAAGGCCTAATCTATTTTAAAAAAGAGAGGAGAATAGCTCTAAAGATATTCTCTGGGTAGTGACACAGTATTATCAGAGCCCTGCATCCCAGCCCCTAGCTGAAGAATCCCTTTCTCCATGCAGCAGCCTCCAGCTTGCTCCTTGGTTTGCCTGTCAGAGAGAGCAGGGGGGTGTAGGGAAGCTATAAATAAAGCTGCAACAGGCAGCACCAGCCTTCTTTACCATGGCATGAAAGAAGAATGCAGTTGTTCTTGGTTACTAACTGAATAACTGAATTACAGGGGCACCAGAAACCCAAGGCCGGGTTAAATGGTGCCCAGGTCTGTGGAGGAGTTCTGTTCTCTCCTCTCTCCTCTCTCCTCTCCTCTCCTCTTGCTGTTGAAGAAGCTGCTGGATGAGAGGAGAGGAGGCCACTGGTGGAAGGTGGGCTTTAGGATCTCATCCACGAGTGTGGATTGACAGGAATGGGCTGAATTTTAAGACCACTCCAATTTCAACAAGAGTAGTCAAAATTGAGTGATTCTTCCCTTAGACCCCACTTTAGCAAACTGTAAATGGAAAAACTCCTCCAACACATAAGAAATGTTTTCAATTCCTGACAAGCAGTCCTGCTTTCAGCCTGTAAGACAAAGGCTGACAGAAATTACCTGCTATACAGCAAAGAAAGCTGCTGTAGTCACCCTGTGTTGCCAGTGGTGTTGCAGAACCTTATTCCCAGAAAAGAGTGGAGTAGAGATGCACTGTGCATGTGTAGAACCATCACAGCACGTGGATTCATGGGACAGGACAGACATGAGGAGTTTTATGTGTTTGGAGGAGGAAGGAGGCCTGCAGGAGAGCAAACTTGATTATTATAGAAGGGATCACAGGCCCTGAGGTACAAACCACTATCAACTTCAGCCTCTGTAAAATCCATCCCACTGGGCTCCAGTGCAATCCCCAGTAAGCAATGTCTCACTCCATGAATTCCAGCAGAGGCAGGAGGATACATCACATCCCACTTAGGCTGAGGTACAGCCCAGAGGCTCAGCTGTGTGCCAGAGACATTTATACCACATGCCAAGGCCTCCAAAGTCTTGTTGTTAACCTCAAAATAACCTCTTCCCTCTCTACACTGGGTAGTTTCTCTTTTCTTTGCTGGAAATCTCAGGTTTGAATTGTTCTGGAGGTCTAAGAGATCTGGCACGTTTAATCATTGGCTGTGCCACGTGTGAGAGGATAATTCTGAAAAGGCCACCTGGGACCCAAATTTTGGTGATCAGTGTTTTGTCTGTGTGGCCCACAGAAGAAAATGGTTTGGCTGCTCCCATTTAAGCAGCAGCGAGCAGCAGAGCATAAGGAAAGGAAATGCAAGGCCTTAAATGAATCCAATTACTCATGCCATTAATTTAGATTTACTTGAGTAGATAGAGCATGCTAAATAAACAAAAATTGATTAGTTAGATCATGTTCATTTGAAATTTGACCATGAGTGGATGGATATTTATTTTCCAGTCTAATGGTAAAGGTTTGCCAATATGTTTCTGTGGTATTTAAAAGGAGGTCACTTGTTTTTTTCATCTTGGATTTGCAATTATTCCCAGGATCATTTTCATCTGCAAGCCTTTTTTCTTAGATAAGTGCTGTGCTGATGACAGGTGTAGGTGATGCTTTTTTGCATGTTTCAATCAAGCTAGACACTCTTACAAAAGAGTGTGTGTGGAATGAACCCGAAGGTTTGCCTCTAGCTCATGTGAAAATCTGCTACTGCCCACAGGAGCCAGCTCTGATTTTTACTTTTGAGGGAAAACAGCAAAATATTACTTGAAACCTGAATCAGTTACAGAACTATAGCACAGGGAGAATAGAGTCTGAATAGGCTTTGAAATGAAATCAAGCTAAGAAAGTGCTTGTGTAGCAGACATGCATGCTGAGGCAGCTGAAGAACAATATTTCATATTAACTACATCCCCTGCATTATGAGGTGGGAGAAAAATGAATGTTTTTATTTAGAAACAAGGACTATTTCCCTAGCTCCCATTTCCTCTTGATAAAATCACTGTTGTATCTGTAAGTTAAACATATCTGGAGGTGCGGACCTTTCTTTCCACCACACAAAAAATAGATGCAACTTTACCCAAAACTTCCCTGTGAAATGTTTTACCACAACCTTTTCCCTATGTTACACTCAGCAAGAATTTTCTCCCCTCTGAATTGTTCTAGGTACTAAATCTCTGATAAGAAAAGAGTGAGAAATAATTTCTTCTGTGGCTTAAAAATCTTAGTCTGAACCCAGGTAAAATGATTATAATGTAATGTGCTTCTTAACCACATTACTATTGGCCAACATTTCCTGACCATTAATAAGTTTCTGATGGTTCTCTTGGATAAAAATGAAATTTAAAAAATAATTTATTATTTCCTTCACTGGAAACAGAGTTAGGAAGCAGGTATATGTAAAAATAGAATATTCACTTATGTTTGGGGGCGGATCTACATAATCTTCTCTCCAGAGGGTACATCTTGATTTTCATCAGTATTGGTGAAATTCTGTGGGTATTTGTTCTCTTCATGAATACTGTATTCAGTTCTAGTCAGTCTGGTTTTTGTACACTGTATTTAAGATGGAAATACCTTGGTAATATTGAGATAAAGCCCAGTACTCCCAGCCATGGAATATCTGTTGACAGAGCAAAATATTAAAATAAGCTCTGTATTGGGAAGTGCAGTAGCATTCTACCCATGGCTTGTAGAAAAAATAACAAAGGTTTAGGTGGCAAAATTGAAATAAGCCAAAACTTTGTATTTGCCTATTTCATCTGGTGGTCATAATTGTTTTTCAACTCAGTTGGTTTTAACTTTTTCACTTACCATGTCTCATAGTGCCTGAGTCAATCTTCCTGAAAGAATGTCCTTGTAAATGAAATGTTATCCTCTCCATTGTACTTTTAAAGAAATTAAAGTACTCTTTAGTTCCTACTTGGAAAACAAAATCAGATCTGGCAGTTTAGGATTATTGCAGTTGTGTCAGGTTGTATTTCAAGAAGACAAATCTATATGCAGTTTTCTAATTAAAATTAAAAGATATTATCAACTTATTGAATTAGCTTCCCATCTGGTAATTTTACTGTTTAAAATAAATTTCTTTTGTGCTTAAAAAAAAACATCTGAAACCAGGATAACAAATGCTAAACTGTTCTTAATAGTGTTATTGTAACAAAAGTCTTCCAAAAGATGAGGGGAAAGTTGATAATCCTCACATAAAGTGTAGAAATAGAAGAAGAGGGCCAGTAATGAGGAAAGGCTGATAATGATGGATGTTTTACTGGCTCTAGATCAGGTTTTATTGTAAGATTTTTCCCTGAAGCTCACAGAATCCCCCTTCCATCAACCTCTGTGTATAAGGTGAATGATTCCTGCCCCTATCTAAGTAACATGAGGTGGATTTAGAAATGGATGTATCTTAATAGTGTATATCACGTGTGAATATTCAATATGCCACAAAGGAGGGAAATTTCAGCCAAGGAGTGACTGTATGTCATGCAAAGCCATTGTCACAGCCCTCAGTTTGCTCTTGGTGCCCTCCAGCAGTGGCAGCAGTGGCCCTTTGGCAGGGCAGGGGGGGGTCAGGTCTGGCTCAGCTGCGTTGCCATGTGTCCCCTCCAGACAGGGACTCCAGGAATGTGGGACTTCCCTGCAAGCTGTGACACTGCAGCTGCCAGCACTCAGCCTGGGCTCACATTTACCCCTGCCAGGGTCAGCCAGCAGCACGTACTCCACACCACAGGACACTCAATGTGTGCATTTCTCCTCTCCTTCATCCCAGCACTAAGGGATGTGCTGAGGGCCACATCCTGAGAGCTGAGATGTCTTCAGATGCTTTGGGACCAGCATCCACCCTGGAGTGCTGCTCCCCGGGGAGAACAGCAAGAGGAATTACTTCTCAACAATTATTTCATTGTTCTGATCCTTTTAACTGAGGGGTTGTCTTACTTGAGGAAAAGGAATACAAAGAAAAAAAAATCCAAGGAAACTCCAATGCATTGTAGCTACATAAGTTATCACTTAAAAACTCCTAAAACAAGGTTTAAGCTTGCATACTCTTTAATTGAATTAATTATTCTCCATTTTGTTTGTTTGCATCCATGGAAAATTATGTGTATAGCTCAAAACAGATTTTTCCTTCTTTGTTTCTACTCCTCATCTGGAAAATCACTTCCTGATGCCTTGCAGACTCCCCAGGGCTATCCATGGCTTATCCAACAATGTTCTGACCAGCCAAGATATTAATAAAGAAGACCAGCTCTGTAGTCATTCATACATGATTCCACTGCCAAATGCTACACAGCAGGAAAGAAAGAATTGACAAAATAGAGGTCCACAATCCTGAATGTTTTATGAATCAGAAGAATTTCTGGGAAAGTAAAATCTAACAGCTAGCATCTGCTGTAGCTGGCAGCAGCAGCCTAGAGGAGATTCAAGTCCTTCCAGGCTTCTTGCTTCTGACTCAAAGCCACACTCCTGAAGGTGCAGAGGCTGCAGGCTCTCAGGGAGGAAGGACTGGAGCCCAGTGCACCAGGACTGGGAAGCAGGGTGAGAGGATGCAGGCCAGGTGATGAAGACAGGTCCATCATCTCAATGTTCTCCCTCTTCTTGGCTTTCCACTGCCTGGAGACAGTAAATAAGGAGAAAAATTACAAAGGAACAGCTACAGACAACCATCTGCTGGAAGAGAAAGGAGTACAACAGGAAGAATTACTCAGCTGGCTGTGAGAGTAGCTGCTGCTCAAAGGCCCTCCCGAGGTGCTGTGTTCACATCTGAGGATGGAGATGCTGAGACAGGGCAGAGCGTGGTGGGTGAGAGCAATCCCTGCAGGCAGCAGAGCCAGGAGCTCTGCCCTGCTCCCTGCAGGCACTCGAGCAGAAGCTGCACCCATGCAGTTTGCACCAGTGATGGTTTTCAGCCGTGTTTCCCATGAGGAAAACCCACAGGGATTTCCATGGCAGCTTAATGGTCCTTAGCTTAGCTGAGTGGCCCTTGGCAAAGCTTCACTGTTTCAGAAGAGCTGTTGTGCTGTGTTAAGGGAGGAATGATTTTACTTCAGCTTCCTCTGCACTCAGAACACACTTTTTTCCCTTTCAGTGAGTGCCCCCATTCACCCATAGAGTACAGGTTCAGAAGAATGTGTTTCCATCCAGTAATGGGTCTGGGATAAAGACCTCATCAGTCTGACATCCAATTGGGATTCTGGCTCAGTAGTGATGAGGCAGTAACATTAATTCTGGATACTAAAGCAATAAATAGATTCTTGGCCCTTAAATTGTTGTGTTCGGCTCCCTCCCCAGCAACCCCGTCTCCACAGGAATGGAAAAAATAAAATCAGAGAGAAGAATTCTGTTAGCAGACAAGGCAAGAAATTCAATACAGATGACATTTGCTTTGCAAAGCAATAAAAAAAGCTCCATCTGTTTAACACTTAGGTACTTTGAGATAGGATTTAGCACAAAACATTTAGAACATTTTCAAAACACTGCAATGTTAAACACTAAACCCTCAGGACAGATGTGGGGTGGAGATGAGGAATTGGAGGCAGAGAGGTTGAACTGTGGCAGAATTCCAATTAGGACTCTTGACTTTTGGTTTTTACCCCAAGAGCAGAATGTCTAATTCTGTTTTGCTGGGTGAGGCACCCAGCATGGCAAAGGGCAATCAGCATTTCAGCAGTGAACTGGGCATCTTTTAACTTGTATTTTCCAACACAAGAGGAGTGGGACCTCAGGGAGGCGATCCCACATGATCCTCACACCTACCCAGCGTCAGGATTCCGTGGATCCCAGGCCTGTGGATCATCTCCTGCTCCTGTCTCAGCAGTGCTGTGCTCATGACAGCCAATGTTTGCAGCCCTAGCCAAGACCTTCCTGCACGTGACACTGATGTTCCTCTCTCTGCTGCTCATTCTTCCAAGTCACAAATGCCAAAAACCTGTTTTTTAAACAGGGAGCTATTTTCTTACTGCAAGGGAGTGTGCCAGTGTTTAGCATATTGGGGCAATTCACCCCCACAGAAGTGCACATCTGCTTTCTGCTGAGATGACATGAGATCCCCACTCAGCCTCGTGCAGGAAATAATTCAATTGTTTGTAATTAGACTCAAAGAGCAGCAGCTCCCACTCTTCTGCGTGGGTCAGTGGGGTCTTAGGAAGGGCTACCAAAGAACCAGAGCAATTAGCATGTGGGCACCTAATCAGCTACTGCAAAATGGCCTGAGATACAAAGGAGAATAAAGCCTCTGCACATGCTATTTCTGACACAAACAAAAGCTTCAATTAATTTTGGAGCAATATGCAAAATACCTATCAGTGTTTCATGGATATTCAGAAACAACAGCTGCTCTGTTTGTGGCTGTTTGCTGTTGAGACCTAACAGAGGTTAAAAGTTCATTGTTTCCATTATCCTCAATATATATGTATCTATACATAGCAATTCACAGAGGTATGGTGAGGCTTGGTGTATCTATTGGCATTCTCTTCCTAGGAGGGGGGCCTGCCTGTGTGTATCTGCATGATGGAAAGATCTTGTTCATTAGCTCAGGATGCTCATATCATGTATATTCTATTAAGCACATATTGAATATGCATCTCATTTTCATTTCAATTAGGATCTGAGGGCTGATTTCATTCATGACTATTGATTCCTTCCAGGCCATTTGCATTTTATTCTGTTCATTATTATTTATAAGCTCTGTGCTCTCTGAGGAATTTAAACATCCCCCTCCTGATTGCCCCCAAGTGATGAATTACAGCCCGTCCTTCAAAAACCAACACAACAAGCCCCACATTCATCCTCTGCTCTTTCTGTGTATTTATGGGGCTTTCTGTGCTTTGCTCTGGTGCCTTCTGTTGGGTTGGCAGCAGGTGATGCTCTGCATGGTGAACTCCATTTACTGCATGACAAGCTGTGGGACCGCCTGGAGTTTTCCAGTAGAAAGACATATTTCAGCCCATCTCTGGTGGGAAATATTTCCCTGCCCTGTCAGGGCACTGGGTCTCCAGGAGCAGTCGATAAGGTGACAGCTGAATCACAGACACCTCCTCTCTTCAGGAAATCACTGCCGGCTTTTGTCCCTGACTCACGAACCAGGACAAGAAACGCTTCACTCCCAAATCCTCTCCCTCCCCAAGGACTCCCTCCTGCCTGACATTTCACAGTGTCAGAGGATTAATTAAATGTTCTCCCCCTGGTTTTGTAGGAGGGCTGTGTTCTTTTAGGTAAGATACTGTGTTTTAAGTGTTTTAGAGAAAGGTTTTAGTTCAGTGCTTTGCACACACTGATGTGTGTGGCTGAATTTGCTGGTCCCTGAACTTCACAGGGGTGAGTGAAGAACTGGAGATTCCTCCTGACATGTGGAGACTCCCCAATGCCTTTTGATGCTCTGACAGGTACTGTCTGAGATCAAATTTGCACAATCCCTAGTTTGGAATGAACAGATAGGAAACTTCAAAAGAGCCAGAATTGCAGTTCAAATTGAAAACAAGTTGTGTTTTCATTGGAAGAGCTATGCAATAATTAATTGCTTACTTAAATGTAAGCTTAGATCTGAAAGGTCTTTTGAGAGATTTAAGAAAGTCTACAATTAAATCTGATAGGAACATATGCTCCTAGATTGTTTTGGTCTATGCTAACAGAGCTGGAAGGACACAAAAGTGTGATAGAAGTAAAATAAAAACTGAATTTTTCAAGATGTAGAGGAAAGCAGTTTGCTCGATAGAGTTTTGATGCAAATGGATAAAAAGAGAGGAGGAAAAAGAGAAAGGGCATTAATTTTTCTTTCAACAAATTAACCCCTCTGTCCACAGCTCAGTCTTTCACACACCCATCAGCTGAAGCAATGGCATCACACCACATGTGCAGCCAGACAGCAAGAAATGAAAGCCTGGCTATCAGGTCTGGCAGTGATTTTCTCCACTCCCATGAGGATTCCTGTATGATCATATCAAGGTGTAACAGAAGACACAAAGTCCCAAGACATTTCTCCAAAAACTGGCACCAAGGGCAGTCTTAAATTATGGATGGATGTTATCTAGAGATTACATTCCTGACTCTCCAGTGGGTGATGAATCATCACATCCTGGCTGCTCCTAAGGGGGATTAACAAGAGAGGAAAGAACTCAGTGCTCAGGATTCCCACACCAAAGCAGCTTCTCAGCCCACAGTCATATAGGATAGATGGATAGGAACGAGGGAGTGGGAATGTAACAAAGAGAGGAAATTAGCAGAGCTTTCACAGCTATACCAGGCATTATTTAGCAGAACAGAAAGAATGAGACGTTGGCCAAACTTTGAATTTCTCACAGCAAAAGGTACATAAGAATATATATGCTTGCAAGGAGGGAGCAAGGACTCTATGAGATGCCTCTGGTGTTTCCTCCCTCTGCATTAAGTCAAGGAGAGTTAGTTTCTAGAATTCTTTTTGCCTGTGGTCAGACACATCCTGCTCTGAAATCCCAGTCAGTTTCTGGGTCATAATTGTGAAGAAATCCATCATATTATTTGGATTTTCAGGCCCTTGTAAGCTGGGACATCCAGCCTTAATTATAAACTCCTATTATAAAAGTTGCTCATTCTTGAAACTGTGGGTGGGAAGATTTATTTCCAATGAATTATCAATTTAGCCTGTACAGAGCTGCATCTGAGAACTCACCTCTTTACTGACTGCTTCTATTGGTAGATACATTTCCCTATTTCATTGTAAAAATAAAAGCCCATTTATAGCAACATACAAAAGGCTCTATTGACACTAGAGACTACTCTTTGTAGAAGTCAATTATGTTATACATACCTCTTAAAAAAAAAGAAAAAAGTTTTGTGATTCTTTCATATGTAAACTAGGTATTCCCTTATTTGTCTTTAAATAAATGCCATTAATTTATCTCAGAATAAATGCCATTTGTCTTCAATAAATGCTCTGATGCATCAGGGCTGATCAAAGGGCTCTGGTCCTTGCCTCTCCACTGAAGATGCCAAAGTGGTTCATGCTTCCCTAAAGTGGGTATTTCACTCCTTGAGTCTAAGTTACCAACACCCTGCACAAAGGCAGAGCTGGGGGCTGCACGATGGAGATAAGACCCAGAATGAAGCACTCACAGATGGCAGTTGCCATAGAAGGTACAAAGGATTCTTTAATTAAGTCTTCCCTTCCCCTTATTAAAATTCAGGAAAGATTACCAAGGAATTTGTACTGTATCTTGAAAACAAATCATAACAATTACAGCAGACTGCCCCAGGCTGGCTAGATTGTAGCTCATTATTCCACAAAGGCTTGATGAATGTGTAAATTTATATAGGAGTCCTCTGCATGTCATCATCGCTGTGCAAAGACTTCCTGCTTGCAGTATCCAGTTTTAGAAGGAAGACCAGCTGGCTAGAGTCCCTTGAATTATTTGTTGTTGTTGTTGAATTTTTAAAATACATATAAATTATGTCTCACATTTACAGTTTTTCTCCAAGCTGTCAAACAGGGACTCATTCCTGCTCTTTTTGATGCCGTCTAACTCAGCTAACTCTCTGGCCCCACATCCCTTAAACATCACCAAAAACAATGGCTTTAAGATTCTAAATGTGTGTTTTTTAAATGCCACGGGCTTCTCCTTAAGGAAAAAGGAAACTTTACAGCATAATTGTTTTATACCTATAAGCTTAATTGCCTTACAGGAATAAAACAGGAGATTTGAATATATGCACATCCCTAAGGACAGTCTATATTTCCCCACTAACTGATTAAATGATGGGTCAAGTGGGGTGGGTGAATCACTCATTATATGCATTTCCTCTTAAAAGAGGAGCTTTGAACTAAGATCAGGGCTAGATTTGATCCTCTTCATCACATCCTTTTCATGTGTGATTCCATAGAGAAGACTGGAGCAATGGTGTGATTTACTGGCAAGGCTTATGGATTATGCCAGGAGGGACTGTCAAAACGATCTTAGCCAACTCCCCTGCATAAACCAGACCAGAATATTTCTCTGAATTAGCATCTGGATGAAGATCAGATGTTGGAAAACATGTCCATTTGTAATTAAAACCTATCCATCAGTAGATAATCCACTAACAGCCCTGGGGAAATGAAGCAGGAAGATCATTCTGGGACATCCACTCACCCAGGCCTGCTCCACCTCTGTGCTTTTACTGTTCTCCTGATTTTGTACCTGAGACCTCAGGCTCCAGCACTGCATAGAGAACTCCTTCACCATGCTCCTGGATATATTCCTATTATTTCAAGTTTAAACTAATTTATATGAAACTGGTTCAGTGTATGTTTTCTGTAGAAAAGAGGAAAATGTAGATTTTTTGAAAGATAGTGCTTGTGTGTTCTGATTCCCAAATGCAGTGAAATTAATGTTGTTAGTCTGTCTCCTAGCTGTGGTGATTTCACCTTCTCTTGCAAGATTTTAAATGTTCAGATACATGCAAATCCCATTTACAAAGAAAATATCAGGCACTTCCAGAGTGCCTGAAAGCTTACAGCCCTATGTGAGCACTTTGCAAATATTTTAAATTCTGCTCCTTTTGCCAATGGCACCTTGGGTCTCAACCCATCATGCTGGCAGTCAAGTTTAGCTAAATCAAACAGATCCAAGGTACAGCACTCCACAACCTGCGGGTAGAGGCATGGGCTGGAATGCGATGTCACCAAGGCCATGATGAGAGACTTGGCAAAGAAAAAGGCAGAAAAACTTCCCAGAGGATGGAAAAAGACATAAGGGATTCTGGGTTTGTACTGTTTTTATTTTTGATTTTAAATGGCATTTCTCATTGCATCTCTGTGTAAGTAATCAAAAGAAAATATTCAGCAACCTTCTCCACAGCTAGTCTTTATTCTTGCCTTTATTCAAAAACACTCTGGCTGGGTTTGTCCAATAAATCAAAGTCTTCAGCTGATCATGAAATTAATAAATAAGGTGACACATTTGCTCTCCACTGCAGATGAGATTTCCCATTTCATGCTTCAGTTGCCTGAAGTAAGAATGCAAGAGAGGGAGATTTTTTTTCCTGTGGTGGTAAGGAAAACTGATGAAAGATTACCTTAAAATCCCTCATAAAGGACAACCAAGCAAGAGACAGGGTTTTTTTTTTAACTTCCTTAGAGAAGATATAAGCAAATAAATAAACAAAGTAGAAGGGGACATACTTTATATTGATTTTCCTGCTCTGCCTGCATCATTCTCCCAGGGACTGCAGGAGAGAGGAGCTGAGGAGATGAGCAGATGCCAAGGGGGTGTGGGCTGGGCACCACTCCTGCCCACCCAGGCCTCTCCACTCACAGCCCTGTCCCCAAAGATGTGTGAATGTAAAAAACGGGAGACTGCCGGTATTAAAATTTAAAAAAATAAAAATATTGTTGCTGGTTCGGAGGAGTTTTGGATACTTTTGCAGTGCCTGGAGGGTGTGAAGCACATTTTGAATTTCAGCTGAACAAAGGAGGCTCCAGTTCCTTGGGTTAAATTTGTTCTGCAGAGATGCAGGGTGGCACAAGGGACTGATGCACTTCAAGGATTCCAGAAAGAAATTCCAGCCCCAGCTCATATTAATGAATATACATCCACATAACCACACCGTGTGTTCTTTACTAAAATGATCTCTTTGATATACATCGAGATACATAAATAAATAAATAAATAATCCAACTAACTATGGCATTTTTCAACATTTATTTTAATAAAGGGAGACAGGAGGAGGTCTGTGAATTCTGAAATATATTCTTTGCAGGGATAAAAGTGTCTAGGAAAATATAAGATATCATTACTATTACTTAGAAGATGGCTTAATTATATTTTTGACAGAATGTTTGAAGTTGGATGGTGTGGTGCATTCTTCAGCTGCTAATGAAAGATTGCAGCCTTCCCTTCAGCTTGATAGATTTTAAATGTCTGTCCTATTAGTGCAAGGAGGGAAATTTTCTGTTAAGTGTTCTTAAGGCAATGGGGAACTTCAAAAAATAAAAGATCTCTTTCACCTTCAGGACAAAAAAATTGAATATAATCAATGTTTCCTTCTGCAGAATACCAAAGTGTTCACTGGCACACAAATCTCTATCTCTCTAATATAATTATTTTTTTATTATTATTAAGAAATTGTGATTTCCTTTCAAAAGAAATGGAAGAGAAGGAAAGAATCATAGAGACTAGTAAAGCCATCTTTTAAAAAATAGATTTGCATTTTGTTTGAAAAATAAGACAGGAGGAGAGGTGTGATTTTGGAGTATCTTGGTCATATCAGCAAGAAATGGTGCTGCTGACAGGCTGCTTCTCTCTGCCCTCTTCTTTCTTCCATGCAAAGCAAGTTACCTTTCACACACAAACCTCCCACCCTCACATATTTATTTTTTTATTTGTATAAAGGACCTTGAATGCTTGTTAAATGTTAATTTGTAGATTAGAATATGCAATGAATGCAAAAGTTTTGGTAAGTCATGACTAAGATAACCAAAGTGATTTTGAAAATATTTCCAAGATCACTGTGATGTGAATCATTATAAGAATAAAGAAAAGATGTTGCTACAAATGAATTAACCAAGGAGCACAACAAGATATCCCAAAAGTATGGTGAAAAAATGTCAAATAAATATGCAAATTCAATTATTCATTTTCTAGAAGAAGTTGACTTGGAAGATATTCCTAACATTTTGTTCTCTGTCCTGCCAGAGAAAAAAGACTATATGAAATATTTAACAAAATGTTACAAAACCTTTGATGTGTCCTAATTCTTCTTTGATTAACAGTAATTATGTACATCAGATCCACATTTTAGTTTCTGTTTAAAATACTTTTACCTTTCAAATAGAATATAGCTAATTACAGACACACTTAGCAAAAATGGGAAGGGTTAATTTATTTTTTCCATTCTCAGTCTAGCCTTAGTATCAGGGAGAGCCTGGATTCCTGGTCCCTCCTTCACCAGGGATGTTGTAGGATTTGCATCCTACAGCAAAAGTCTCATTATCACTCACTGTGGTGATGAATTCGTGAGCTGAACAGAAATTTCTCAGCTGTTGAAGAATGTATTAAATGCTCCCAATATACATTCTAGCAAGTTAATGAATATATATATATGCCTGTGTGTATATAAAAATGTTAACTTATAAATAAATATTCCTCTCCTCTATGAGTTTTTATGCCATAGTAAGTTAACCCCATAAGCCCTGGTTAATATTATTTTATAGAATTTCTGTTTATGCCAAGGGAATTACAGGCTGGTTGATGCCACCTCTGAGTCCTGGGCTGGGAAATCAGGAATTATGGAATCTACAATTCATGGGAGCTTCTCAGAAGCTGAATGCAAAAGACAAAACTGGTGTTAACGAGCTGCAGGATTAAAAAGAGACATGGAAACCCTGAGCTAGACATGGCCTCCTTGATTCATAGCCACCACTGATATTAATTCAGCTCCTCTGCATAAAAACACCAGGCTGCCACTGTGACACTCCCTGTCCCCTTGGATGTCCAACCTGCCCCAACAGGATCCTTCCATCTGCAGGCAGGAGATCAAGAGCTCTCAGCTTTAGATAGAGCTGGTACCACTGTCTCTATCTATAGCTGGCATTTCAATATTACTGACTGAGCATTACTCACTGTATCATCGTTTTAGTCTCCTTACAGAGACTGACAGCACGTTCAGCAGCTCCCAAATGATGAAACCCAGATGTGACCCTGCACCCTGCTCCTACTCCTGCCTCCATCTGAACCTTTGTTTCAGGACAAGGCCATCTCTACAGAGCTGATGCACTCTTATTCCAGATTTCAGCTAGTCAGCCTGGGGAGGGATCATAGGAAAAATAAGCTGGCTTTCTTTTACTTTAGAAGTAAAGCTCGTTTTTCAGATTTAACTCTGTCTTGGAGCTTAACATGACTCTCTCCAACACCTGAAGCCAGCTCTAGCCTCTCTAACAACAGATAAAGATGTCTTAGTTTATTACTTTTTCCTTTCCCTGGTTCTATTGAAACCTCAGGTTTTCAGAAAGTAGAGTGTAAATCAATGAGCCTTTTCCCTATAATTATCATCAATAGCTGTACACTACAATTTCCAGCCCAGAGAGCAGACTCTGCCTTTCCTGTTGTTTGATCCCCTCTCCTCTGCATGCTGCTGCCTGCAGGAGATTCAGAGGGCAGCAAGGCTGTGAAAACTGTGTGGGATGAAGCCCTAAACAGGAAAGAATCTGTTGTGCAAGATGCCTTTTGTCAGCTGAAAATTGCACTTGTAAAAAAAACACAGAAACCCCAAAGCTTGTAGTTAAAGAGTAACATCTTTAGCTCTAATTTATACTGACAGCACAATAGAGCTATTGCTCAGGCTCTGCCTGCTCTCCCCCCATCACAGCAAGGGTTTTATTAAGTGATAAATCAATTTCTACAAGGCAAACTGGAGATTAAGTCCTTACCCAATGTTCATTTGCAATTGAAAGCAAACAGAAATACCCTGGGAGAGGGGCTTGGTGACCCTTGTCAAGGGCCAAGCTTGAATAAACACTCCACATGCCAGCACAAAGCTGAGATCAGTATTGCAAGTCCTGAGGGAATGCTATTTCTCAGAATCTGATCAACCAATGATTTCTTCTTTAAATTAATAAATTCCCAGAATAAATAATTTGGATTAAAATGGTCACTGCTGAAAAAAAGTCATTCTTAGGTTCTGATGGCAGGTTTCACCTGTTGAAAACCAGTACCCAAATAGACCAGGACCTGCCTCATCTCAGATTCCCTGTCAGGTGAGGGGCAGAGCCTGATATCTCAGAAGAAGACACAGGGAAGCCTCTCAAGGAGCAGATATGTAAGTGACCTACTCATGGACTCTCTCCCCAGGTACAGCATCAGCTCTTTGCCATGTGAGGTAAGAGCATCTCCCTTTGGGCAGTTGTTGGGCTGATTAAATCCTCTCCTGCATCCAGAGAAAGCTGGAGTGGAAAACTCCCACATCTGTTTACAGTCCAGGTAACAAAAACTGAATGGGCCCAGCTTTCCCCAGCAATTTAACTGGACGTGTTGTACATGGAATGGAGGCAGGGAGAAAATATGGGGAAAATGAGAATTGTTCCGTTCAGCCCAGCAGCAGCTCAGTGAAAGGGCCTCCACAGGCAGCCCCTTGGAGGGGGAATTGAGTGCTCAGGCACAAACACAGCCTGGGAGCTGGAACAGGGAACACCTGGGAGCTGGCAGGAAGTGACACTTCATGGAAATGCAATTACTCAGAAGATCAAGGTGGGCTTGTGAGGCAATGCCTGCTTTCTTCTCCCTGCCAATACCCCTTCAGCAGTGCTGCAGCAAGTGGTGACAGCCTAACATCCCTTTTTCCCTTGGCATGAAGCCAGCTGCTCAAAAGATGTGATTACCCTTCTCCTTTGCCTCCTCTTTTCTTTGTGGAAGAATTCTGGCACCATTTGTCACCTCACCAGTTGTGCTTTCCCCAGTTCAGTGACCTCTAGCATTTCACCCAACTTAGAAGTGAATGAGGCACATTTTTAGCCATTGCAGGAGTTCAGAGATGACCTCTGGGTCAGCTTTAGCTCCAGGTTTAATCTTAGAATCTTCCACTAAGTCAAGTGAGTTTTTCATTTTGTTTAGGGTTTTATGTTTTGTGAGGGAATCTAAACCTGATCCATCCTTGGCTGTGGTAGCTGTTTGAGAAATGCGGGAGGGAAAATTGTCACAATATGGGGGAGGGAAATTTTTAGTAGCACAGGGATTAGTGGTTTGGAGGCAAACTCATTTCAGAAGCCATCAGAGGAGATAGGAAATCCTGCCTTTCAACTTCTTCCTTGGTGTGCCCCTTGCAGAAGGACCAGGCTTTCAGTAATCCCAGTCTTTGCACAGGGGAATGGGTCAGGGATGCTCCCCAGCTGGGCGGTGTGAGTGGGTGGCAATTCCTGTGGCAATTCAGGGGCTGAGTGGAAATTTCCACATCTGGCGCAGAGGATGGGAGCTGAGGGCCTCCTGGAGCTGCGGGTGCCCGGCTCCCTGCAGGCTTTTCCCCATCATTAATGGGCTCTGTGTGTTTCTGTGGTCTCATTAACAATGCAGCAGCCATAGCAGGGCCATTGCTGTAAATGGCACCATTTCTGATCATTACTATAGATTGCTGTAGCATTATCTCTCTCCCAGCAACAGTTTCGTTTGAGTTCGACCAGATTCCATCAAATATTCAAATGCAAACAGATATTTAACTTCAGTGGAAGGTGGTTTGCTGGCAGTGAGTCAAGGCTTTCAAATGTTTCCATGTTTTTTCAATCATTTCCTCCATCCCTGAGGTGTTTATTGTGAATTACCAGGAGGGAAGACATAACTTAGCAATGAATGGGGGAAGGAAAAGGGGGCAAACCTCTAAACCACAGCCGAGCAATAAGCAATTCACTTTGTCCCCAGAAAAGTGGTTTCAGTGTTTCTGTTTTCTTTAGAGCTGGTTATATTGTGATTTGAAGAACAAAAATGCCATAACCTAGAGTCCTGTGGCCAGTGCATTCAACCTCTTTTCATCTCACCCCACACAGACTAACTATAGTTTAAAATAAAATTTTTACTGCTGTTCTGCACTTCATAAAAGCACACAAAGCTTGAGAAAAATCCATTGCCTTCCTCCAAATCTTTGGTTTTTACATGTTTTCCCACTTATCTGGGAGCTGCCTTTGCTGGACTTATCATCAACACAATCAGGATTTATTCCTAGGGACAAAAAAAAGAGTAGCAAATCTCTAAAAAAAACCAAAATGACACCAAATCCCTATGAAATCCAAAGCACACATAAATTTTCCGTGCTCACTGTCAGTACAAATGCCAGGTTATCACAAACCAAGCACAGAGGAGATGGTGACGGATGGGAGGACCTGTGCTGGGACAGAGCTGAGGTCAGGTCCCCCCTGAGGAACAGGGAGATGGGGCTGCTGCTGCTGCCCAGTGAGGCTGTGACCTTCCAGAAGGAGCAGCAGCATCTCCACTGCTCCCCCAGGAACAGCAGCAGAGCAAAACCGAGGGATTCAGGAAAATTCCTGCAGCAGCCAGGCCTTACACAAAGTGTGTCCAAGTCAGACAGCACGGCTTCTTCTCCATGAGGACAGGGGTGGCTGGAAAGAAGGTCACCTGGAAGCACTGAATGCTCCTGCATTCAGGGCAGGGTTCTCACAGCTCCAGTTCAGCAGCAAAGCCAGGTTGAGGAGCTGAAGCACAGCAGTGAGTCCCTGACCCCCCAGCACCACCCTCCACTCACTCAGCTGTGCCAGCAGGGCACAGTCCTGACAGCCTTCACCTTCCAACCTCATCTCCCTCTCCTTTGTACCATTCACAGCAATGTTTGAGCCTCAAAAAAAAGGCTGTTAACTTGAGGCTGTTCCTGTTGTGGCACAAATTGTTTAGGAAGCACCTCGTGGAACAAGCCAGCAGCACTGTCTCTGCTCATCAAAGCCCTTTATCAGAGATCCAGTCTCTCCCATTCATGTAGCACAATAATTTCTTATCCAACAGGTAGAAGAGCGTAAATAAAGAGCACACAAAGAGGGGAAGGGAGGTATGGAGAACAAAGGCATCTGAGCACAGCCCACTGCTGGAAACAGCAACGTGAGAGCATTCAAGCATGCGAGAGATTTAAGTTTTACATCTTAGTGTCAAAGAATTTTTTGCACAAAAGACAATAAAAATAATTCAAAGCAATTTTGCCCCCATTTTCTTTGTGATAGGAATCTGTTCCTTTTGCAAATAAACCATGTTTTCCCCAGCTCATCCCTCTCTGAATGGAGGAGCAGGCAGAAACAAATTAATCATGCTTACACTGCCTATATGGTTTTAGCTCATTGCTCTAAGCTCCTTTGTGATCTCTCTCAAAATATTTTCATCTATTTGTTTAGAAAGAAACTTTCCTCCAGGCAGTAATGCATAATACAGTAATACAGGACATTGCAGGAAATTTCATCTTTTAAAAAAAACCAAACCAAAACTAGGTAGATTTGGTCTGGTTTTCCATTTGAATTCCCACTCACTTACCTAAATAATAATGCTCTTATCCCCACTGTGAAAGGATAGTAAATACGTTGCACTTAATGATGTTTTTCTCTGGTCTGTCTATTCTCTGCATTCTAATTTTCAGTGTTAACTTCCAGACACATATCGAATGTTTCATAAAAGGCAATGATCCATTTCAAATTCCTTGGGACATGTCTCATTTTCTGAAAGATGTGTGTTGTTTACTGCTGGCTGAGAAAAAAAAAATCTTATTTCTTGCTGCTGGCCTTTATATCCCTTTTTTTATGTCTTTTTAAATCCTGACGGAGAAAACAGAAAAGGTGTTGACCCCCATTTTATGGAATTTCTACCCAATCAGTTTTTCTCTCGCTGATTTCTTAGGGTTAATTGTGCATCCTGCAAGTGACGTTTTCAAATTGTTAAGGGCAATATTTTCATAATTGTAGCGTTTCGATTGATGCTTGGGGTCTTGGCTGTGTTTAGTGACTATGTTTATCTGGTTTGCCATCGCTGGCTCAGCCCTGCAGAGGGGCTGCCTGCCTTTTGCTCTTGCTCTGCTGCTCCACAACTGCTCTGCTCCATTGATTTAATGAAAGGTATCACCTCTCCCTCTGCATCTTCGCTCACTCCTTTTCTGGGAAACATTTCCAAGTCCTGATAACTGCAGGAGGGATGCCCTTGGGCTTTCTGGGCATCTTTCTCCCAGTTAAAAGTCTTGCACATGTAGAAAAACACCTCTTTTCCAGGGACAGCTCTGGGCCTTCCCCAGGGAAGTGGAAGAGAGTTTACAGCTAATATCTTCCCTGTGTTTTGATGTACATGTCCTGACCCTCCTCACTTGTCCCAGTGGAGTCTGCACAGCCTTTCCCACTTATTTTCCAGGCCCTAGGGAATAGAACAGAGGAGAAAACAGCATTCTACAAAATCCTGCTGACATTCCAGGAAATGCTGATGCCAGGAGGGCTGAGCTCTCCTGTGTCACTTCTCATGCAGTGATCAGGGCAGCAAGGAGGGGCAGGGAGGGCAGATGAAGAACATCCCTGTGGGATTCCCATCAGGAGTGGTGCTCAGCACATCTCCACAACCCATGACCCCACGGAGCCTCTTGGCTTGTGCTGGCACAAGGACACATGTGGGAAACCAGAAATTCAACACAGCACAACAGCTTTGCCTCTCTGTGCCATTAGACAGCACAGGGAACAACCTTTGACACCCTCAGTAATGCTCAGGCATCAAAGTCAAATAAGTACCAGCTTTATGGAGGGTTTTATGTATTGATTTGTAAATAGACAAACCAATTTTATCTGACTCCCTTAAGACATTATTGATATTTTCTGCTGTAAAATCTTCCCTTCTTTTGTGTGTATTTATCAAGGACAAGGCAAATAAATGACAGGATTGGTGTTTCATAAGGGTAGCTCTGGAATGAACTGTCAAGGATTTTGTTTCCTATTTTACTTGCTGCAGTTCAGTTTTAAACTGATATTGTAGAGAAAAGAGTAGAATTTTTTAACCCATTCTCTCTAGGTTTGGTTACAATTTTAATTGATCCAAAGTTTTGGGAGTGAGTCTCTTATATGAGTCTCTCGCATTTGCAGATTGTTGATTATTCACACAGAACTTCTCCTGAGAAAATAGAAATAAGATTTAGTGTACATCTTTTGATCTTTAACCACCACTCTCAGCAACAGATGGACAATCCTTTGGTGAGGAGGGACATTCTGGTGCAGGACACCCAAGAAGTGATGGTCCAGTGCTCGCCACTTGGGTGATTCCTCTGTTGGCAGGAACCACAGTTAACTAAATTCTGTGAGTATTAAAGGTACACATTTGCTCATAATTAAAAAAAAAAAAACAACAAAATCAACTTTTATTATATTAACAAAATGTATTGAAATCCATTGTGCCTTCCACAGGTACTGATTAATTGGGTTCAGAGGAGAGTGAATCCCCTTGTGCTCCATAAGTGCAAGGCTATGCAGGTATCCAAACACACCCAAGCAATGGCTCACTGGATATTGAAACACAGCAGGGAGCATAATTCCCACTGCTGCTGTGTATTAGTTTAAACCCTAGCCCTTTGTGATCCTGGCACAGAAGATTTTCTAGCTGAGAATATCCCAAGTGTTTTTACTAATTAACCATTTCCAAAATCTACCATCCCTAATGCATGAGTCAGATTCCAAGAAAGCATGATATTTTGACTTTTTTTAGTGCACTTCTGCTTCCTAGGACCTAGCATTGAATTCAAGCTTCTCTGTGGAATCCCATAGCTGAGAATTCCATCTAATCATGCATCTGCAGGATATTCAGTGCTGAGAAAAACATGACATATCATAAGAGTCAGTGAGTTTCATGCTGTTTGGCTGTGAAGAAAAATATCCATTTCCATCATTTTCCTCCAGGCTGCAGATTTTGCAGTACTATTCCACAGTATTTCAATGTATAAAAAGATGGGAAAGACCTTTGTTGTAAGAGATCCAGACAGGTTATTTCAAGTGGTTTGGAACCATGTGATAGAGATCATGCCACAGAGTGAACAGGACAGCACCAAGCCCTGTGTGGGCAGGGCCCCCATGAAAAGCTCTGGGCAAGGTCCCAGCCTGTTTGACTGGCTCCCAATTACCTGAAACAGAAAGGGGAGTTCTTTTCTCTTGCTCTTGCCTCTCCTGGACCAAAAGTAAATGCAGTTACAAGAGGCCAAAGCAGCCAAACTCCTCACATCAGAGACAGCATCAGTTTGCAAGATAAAGGCTCATCTCACTGCCAAAACCTCACACACATAATAAAAGAAGGCATAATTTTTTATCTCCCTTTGGACAATACTGAGACAGGATTCTAAGGGGATAGAGAATTAAAATCCAAATGCAGATGTTCAGCATGGTGTGGGCTGTGCTTTTCTATTTCATTATCAGCTGCTTTCTGTTGGGGACAAAATATCTTTTCATCTCTTGAAGAGCTCCAGTCCTTTACACACCACCTCTTCAGCTAGGAAGGAATTAACAACTATTGTGGATGTTTTGGTAGTGATGAAAGCTTCAATATTCATCATGCCAGCTCTCCTATTCATGGAGAAGCCAGTCTGTGCTGCTGGAAAACTCCACCAGTAACACCTCTCTTGGGTGTCTGTGCACAAAGTCAGTCCAGCTCCAATTCCCTGCCCTGCCCTGGCTGTGGGAGCCAATTTCCACTGAAATCAAAAGCAAAATGCAGGAAATCAAATTTATTGCTGGGGGAGGTCCACAAACTGAAAAACTTTGAATGAGGCATTTTTCATCCACAAATAACAGCACTCAGGGTCACCCTGTGCTATCTCTCCACATTAAACATTTTATTGATTTTATCTTTCTCAAGTCTGAAGAGCCTTTAGATGATTAAAATTCAGGTGAAAGCAATCTGAACGAGGGGCAGGTGTGTTGGAGCCCAACTTCCTCTCACAGGGCAGCCACATCAGAATGCCTACATAATTGTCTGTTGGAAGTAGCTTCTTTGGAATCCTCGAAGCAGCTTAAAAAATAATGATGACCCTCTGTCCTTCTGCTCCATTACCCTCAACATACTTTTTCTTTCACATGGATACATGTCATAACGTGGACAAATACCAGGGAAAGTGAGTCTGTGGAAGAAGTGCTGTTTAAATCCTGGGCTAAGCCATTTCCACATGAGCAGGCTAAGAGGTGCAGAGGAATCCGAGATGAGGAGGATGTTAGTTATCCTGAAACATTCATCAGCACTGCCAGCACAGCTGTTGGATGAGGAAGGAATCCTCTGTCACTCTTGGCTGCCAGTTTGGTGGAGAAAAAGTAAAGGTGTTGTAAAGATGCACAGTGACTCCCTCAAACACTGCCAAGGGTATTTGGTTCACTGCCCTGATCCGAGCTCAGGCAGGAAGGGCAGGGCTGTGGGACTGCAGCTCTCCTGGCAGCTGCTGCAGGGTGGCTCCTGCTGCTCCAGAGGGCTCCACACCAGGGTGGGCACAGCGCTTTTGCCAAGGAGCAAATTGTCTCTTTGGGGTGCCAGTGCTTGTTGTGAACTCGGCATCTTGGAACAAACTTGTAATTGTGGGAGAAAGCTTCTTACAGGACCTTGTGTTGTGACAGGACAAGGGGAAGTGGTTTTGCACTGAAAGGGGGTCAACTGAGATTAAAGGCAAGGAAGAAGGATTTTTTCGGTGAGGGTGGTGAAACACTGGCATGGGCTGCCCAATGCTCCATTCCTGGGAACATTCAAAGCCAAATTGGATGGGGCTCTGAGCAACTTGATCAAGTTGAAGATGTCTGCTCCATAGGCTTGAAGGTTCCCTTCACTCCCTCTGTTGATGTTCACAAAAAGATGGAAGCAGGTTTGGAGTTCATTTAACTTTTTTTTTTAATTTCCATTAAAAGATGCAGGTGTCCTGCTAATTGCTGGGATCTGTTTCCAGGGGGAAATGGAGACTAAGATGGATAGCTGCTGTTAGCAATGCCTGCTTCATTTTCAAAGACAGCTTTTTGCTGTTGTTTTCTTTTGGTTGCCTGTCTAATAAGTGCAGAGCAAGTACCAAAGTCATTACACTCAACAGGAAATGGCTTTGGGCCACAGCAAGCTGGGGTTGTTTTTGAGCTGGCAACTGAAAATGAGATTTCTGTGTGCTGTTTACCAGCCCTCTGCACCTCCCATTCCCCCCCCACCTCCTTCCTCCCTGCCTTGCCCTCATCACACAGTGGTGTGGATCTGTCACTGATGGATGATAGCCAAAACCAGGTCCTGTTCCCAGCACAGGATGTGAATGGTGGGCAGATTGTGGCTGCACAAATAGTGGCCTCAATTTTAAAATGTTGAGGAAAAGCTAATTCTCATCCTAGGAAATAATTACTGAAAAGAGAAGAAAATTAATGTTCTATGGCTGCATGTTTGGCTCCTTCCTGCTTTTTGGTTCCCAGCACTGGCTCAGTTACCATCATCCTGATGGTTATTGACAGCATGGGGGTGCTGGTACAGTCACTCTTCCCACACTCCTCCAATTTTCCCCACACAAATCATTCCACCAGCCAGCATGAAGGGAAGAAATGCTGCCTCTGGAATGTCGAGGATCTTCTCTGCAGCCAGAGGCTTCCCTGACCCCAGCCTGGGATGTGGCCGAAGCTGACAGGATTCCAGGAGCTCAGTGCAAAAGGGTAAATGCTCATGTTCCTGGATTGTGAGGGGGGACTGGATTTCTGATGTTCAAAATCAAGTGGTGGAGGAGGAGAGGATCTAAATATCAGTAGGAGGAAAGTGGGGAGGGAGCAGTGTCTGCAGACAACAGAAATGAGTAATGGGGCAATAATGGCTGGAGGAGAACAATGACATAAACCATGGAAGATGGGGGAACAGTGCCCAGAGCAGGCAGGAAGCAAATGGACTGTTCAGAGCACACTTGTTCATTTTGGCTCATAATGCAGCTGATAATCTTTTCCTAAATGCATTTTCTTTTCATCATTTGCCCACACTAACAGCACTGCTTCTAATCCTCAGAAAGGTAACATTTGTGAATAGTTGGCTAGCCAAAATACTTTGGGTGAGAAATTTAACAGGTTTCAGGATGGAGCTTGCTAAATTTATCAAAGATATTAAGTGGTGGATGTGCCTATGGGATTTGGTACCCTTGGAGTCCCCTTTGGGTCTGTTTCCTAGGTTCCTATCTCAAAGCACTTTGCACACATTTAGCCTCTAAGCCTCAACAACTGGCAAACAGATATTATCACTTCTATTTTCTATCTAGGGAGCATTAGACACAGAAAAGAGTTGGTCCAAAATATTGTTGCCAATGAATTTAGTGCAATTACTAACTCCTTAAAGAGAAGTGCATGCTTCAGTGCTCAGGGTCAGAGCCTCCCATGTGCTCACTTAGGCCCATTTGTGCCTTACAAATGACACCCTCTTAAGATACCAGCTGGCCCCTCGGTTTCTGAGCTGCTTAATGTGTGTGTCTTTCTACCACTGCCTTTCACATTCCCAGTCAGATGGCACTGGGCATTTTAATACCTTTGACAGCTAGAGGGGTGTAGAAATGCATCACACGTTGTTCCTGCTAGTTAATGGAGAACTAATGAGACAACAGCTGCCAAAAGCCCCTGGCTCCCTCCCGCTCTCCGAGCCGGCAGCAGGAGCACGCAGAGATGGGGATGGTGCTGGTGGTGTGGTCAGGATGCAGAGCAGCCCCTGGCCCTGGGAGCAGAGCACACCTTCAGCCCAATGGCTCTGCTCTGTAGATGTGTTACTTCACAAAAAAAGGGTTTTCCCATCTGCCTCGCAGCTTTGTGCAGCACTTTTCTGGGAGAGAATGAGCAGGGAAGGAAAGGGAGAATCCCATGGAGCTCACTGCTGGTTCTACACTGGTCAGGAGCAGACAGTGATGTCTACAGCCAGAAGTGAACAGTGGTTACTGAGAGCCCAAAGATTATTTTTTTTTCCTTTCCTGCTTGCTCAATGATTCTTTTTTTGGTTGTCACTCCTAAGACCCAGTTTGGAAAATACAGTCTGCAGCTCCATAAACGTTCAAGGCTCTTCACCTCCAAAAACAGTTACTGCATTCTGTAGGGGAATGAGCAGTCACAGCCCTCCCTTTCTACCTTGTAAACCAAGAATGTCTGATCAATAAATTTTACTGCTGTAGCATTAACTGTGGTAGTAACTAAACTGAAGCACAGGAGATGACAGAATGGCTGGATTGATATTCTGTCAGGAGGAGAAAGAATTGCCAGATAGGAAACCCTTTAAATGTTCATGAACAATCAACTATAGGATATTTCTTCCCATGGGACATTTTTTAAGGAGAATAAATGAGCTGCATGAAAATACTTGTTGCTCAGAGCAGCTGACTGAAATGATATTGTGGAGATGTGTTTCAGCTTCTCAGAAGTCCTTTGCTTCTTTTTTAAAGTGGCATCATGCAAATCCAGAGTCACCTTTGCACAGGTAGCTGGGGTTGGACCATCTGCCTATTCAGCATGACTTTATGTTCAGGTCTACTGCTAAAACCTGCAAGGAGATGGTGGAGAATTATTTCTGACAAGTTTAAAAGCCAGCTGAACTCAGAAGGCTTGAAGGGAAAGTTCCTTTGTAATTGTTGCAAATATTGATTCAGTCTCCAAACCTGTCTGGCACCAGAGCAGGGAAGAATTACACTGAAACCAGACCTCTGTCTGCATCCCAAGAGTTCCATTCTGGGCAAAAACTGGAGACTTTTGGAGGTGAGGAGTCAGGAGACAAAGTTTCACTGAAGCACAGGCTTCTCAGAATCACATTTTGGCAAGTTCTGATGAAGGAAAAATACTCCTTGCCTGTAGCTGCTTATGTCTCTTGAATAATTCTCTGCAAACTCATCACCATTTGTCAACAGTACTTTAGCTGAAATAATGCATGACCCTCGTGCATCGATCCACTGGCTTGGCCAGGTTAAGCCCGCAGCAGCAAGTTAAATTTCCATCATTAAAATCTCAAATACAATTTTACTTTTTGGTTGTATGTAGGCAGCCTTTTAGAGCTCCTATCCATGAAAACTGGCTGCTTGCACTCAGAACAAGGGTAACAACTTATTTAACACCCTCTCAATCTGTCTTCTCAAAGGCCTTTTCTTTTTGCATTTACGGCAGATAAAAGGCTCTGGGATAACCAAACAAACTGTTGGTACTTAACCAAATTGAATGAAATCTTAGGAGCTTTCCCCTCTTTTGTTGCAAGTAAATCTTGTCCACATTAAAATGAAAGGTAGAATTCCTGTCACTTTAGTCATTCAATGCCCACTTTCCCAGCAATTACTCCTGGGAGTGGGTTGATGCCTTCCTATCCCACATGATGAATTGATCCTTGTTCAGGACACAGAGGGGTCCCGATGCCTGGAGTGTGGGGTGAGCACGGGAAGGGCTGAGCAGGGCTGAAACAAGACAAAGTGCTGTGCCAAGAGAGATGGTGTCTGTGCTGCTGCCCTGCACTGTGCCTGAGCAAGCAATCAGGGTTGGGTTTCCCTTTTACTTTTTCAGAAACTACTGGGTCTGAACAAAGTTATTTGCAGGCTGGGTTGGCAAAATGCTGGTCTGCATATTTACACTGCGGGCTGGCATCCTGCCTCTCCTAACCCTGCTGCAGTGCATCACTCCCTATAGGTACCAGAAACAAACTCACAGTGGTCTGGGGAGAAGCACCTTCCTTTCACAGATAAATGCCAGCGTTTATCACCAAATTAAGTGAAACAATCTGAAATAACTATCTAATAAATAGTGGTGTGCCCTATCTTCATAACATTTAACGAGCAGTAATTATTGATTCATTTAAAATGACACGTGTCTCTTGTTTTTCCCCACAGTGCCACGTGTGAAAGCAGCATCTACCTTGAATGTTAATGGATGAATCATTTAACAGTTTACAGCCTCAGTTCAGATAAACAATTAAGAGCAATCCATGTCTTGTTGGAATAAATGGAATATTTGGGGAGGAAAGAAAGCCAGCATTTGCAGCCATGACTGAGATGCAATCAGGGGTATGGGAATAAGGAGATGGAAAAACGGCTTGGGGAGCTTTCAGAGTTAATCTGGGTCCTCAGCATTCAGATCAGCTGGGTGAGAGACAGTCATCTGCTCTCTCCTGGGTCCGTCAGTATTTCCCAGCTATGGATCAGAGTCTGACCATCACCACTCTCAGCATGGTTATTCCAGTTGCACCAGTACAAGATTGCCAGAGGACACCTACCCTGAGGCAGCTCCGTGACAAGCAGAGATGTCCAGAAGCACATGAGTCAGTGAGATTCCAAGAGAATTGTGAGCCAGAGAAATCCCAGGGCAGTGAACCCAGAAGAGAAAGGACCATGTCTAAATACCTGAGACAATATTGCTGTCAGCAGCAGAAAGGCCTCCACATAGATCAAGCTGTGATGAGAAAATCTAGGACATCCTACTCTGGAAACTTTGTTTTGCTCTCCCAGGTTACAGGCATTTGGAGGACATGCCAGAAGGAAAAACACTCTGACTGGAGACACAAATCCTGCCTTTCCAAGAAGTCCAGCCCCAGTCCTTTATCTGGACAGAGCAGCTTGAAACATCACTCTATTCAACAGCCCTACAAAACTTCATCCTAAAGATAAAGTGCTCTGCTGTAATATAAAGGCACATGCAGCAACGAGCTGTGCTGGAAAACCCTGGGAACAGACTCACAGCTCAGTGGATGGGATTAGTGAGGGCTGGAATTGCTTTTACAGCCTGGCTTCTGGTTAACCCTGTAGTGCATGAGGGGCTGCAGCTCCTCAGCAGCTCTGTGTGAGCAGTGCAAAGTTGGAGGGAGCTTTGGAGATGGAGAACCAGCCTGTGAGAGCCTCCTGCTTATTGGGAGTAAGGAGGCAGGAGATGCCAGCTGGGGTTTGCCCAAGGTAAAGTATTTGCCCATCTCTCTGATCACAATATTCTTTCTTATCCAAACAAGGTTATAAAGTGTCTCCCACTAAAAGCTGCACAGCTGTGGCTCCAATTTAATGCAAGTAAAGGTGCTGCAGAAACTGCATGGAAAATGGGGTGGCCATAAACCCTTTCATTCCACTGAAGCTGCAAGGTTAGAGGGTTGTTCAGATTCCTTCTTCTCCCTGCAACTCAAAGGGGACAGGAAAGAGGGACAGGGATGTTACCAATCCCAAAAACTCTCCTAGCAATGCCTATTTCCAGGCTATTTTATTTCTTGAACCCCTTTTACTGTGTTTTGACATTTTCATTGGACATCATCCCTCCTGCAGAGAACAAAATCAGTGTTTAATGTGTTCCCTAATGAAATAACTCAGACCATCATCCTGGACATTCCTTCCCTATAACCCATTGGTCACGGCTAGGGTGAAAACTATGTTTTCCCTCTACTTCTGTTGTCCCCAGTAATAAACCATAGAAGATTTATTACCAGATCAAATGATGACCTGCTGTGAAACTTCAGACCCTGGCTATTGATCTGTGTGTGCTGCCTGCCTGTGTTAACAAGCCAGGGCAGACTGAGTGGTGTGCTCAGTCCCCCCCGGTGCTGCTGGGTGCAGTTTGCCCCTGGCAAATTGGACCAAAGCAGCTCCAGAGAATGGATATTTTTTAGATTGGAAAGCCAGGGGTTGGGAAGGGGATTTCTGTGCCACTCTGGGATGTCATGCTATCAGAGCAGATTTTTTGTGAAGTTATTTTGACTGTCACGACTTTCTTGTCCTTCCTGTGAGCAGGACTGAGCTATGACCTGGTGCCAGGGCCATGCTTTTACCATCTCTCCATCTATCATAATGCTCCAAAGAACTGGGATCTGGTCTCATGTCCACAGTGTGTGCCTGGAGCTACAAGGCAATGCAGAAAAACCTCTTTCCCCTCCCTTTTGCCCTCCCTGCCTTCCTAGCACCAAAGCCTGCTGAACTTAACCTGTTTTCTTTAGTGTGAAAAAGCTCTTTTACATTTCTTTATGGAAGCCCTCATAGCTCTTTTGACTCGTCAGAAATAATTAAGGAAAATGAGAATATGAGATTTGGCAGAATGGATAGATCAGTTTTATAGGAAATATCTAATTTGAGGGAAAAGCAGAGATCTTTGCCCAAGTTATTCTTATGCTGTAGCTCTTGAGCATCAATATTTCTTTCCTCCTAAGCTGCACATCCCTGAGGACAGAGACAGGAAGGCAGAATTCTCCTGGGGCTGGTTGGTAACTGATATGCTGTCTGCTTTCTGGGCACTTGAGATGGAGGAGAAAGAAAATCTGTTTGTTTGCTAAATCTAGGCTTGACCAACTTCTCTGCTGGGCAGCTGCTTCCTGTTACCCCCTTGGAAATTTTCTTGCTTCCTAAGACTGAGACTACAGCCTTCAAAGGGGTGATCCTCACAGAGCAGAGAGCAGATCCTGTGCTTTGTTTGCCCTACATGTGGAGCTGGCACATGGCAGTGCCAGAATTATCAGCTGTGTTTCACATCAGGAAAAATTACCAGATTTTCCATCCTGAGGAATGAAGCCTAGAGGAAGAATGGTGTGTGTAACACAGGTTTATTTCTGTTTTGCAGAGCACCCTGTTAGACTGCTGTACAAAGTTTCTGCTGCCCCTGGACCAGGAAAATCCTGCAGCTGTTCCTCTGAAGGCATGCTGCCCTCAAAGCTGTCACTTGGTGTGGTTGGTCTCCTGACACAAGAGCCAAGAGTTCTGCTCCATGTGTGCAATTTCCACTGATGCTGGGGGCTCTTGAGAGCACTGAGGAGGTGTAAAACATCAGTTTTTTGGTGGTTTTTGTTGTTGTTGTTGTTGTTGTTTTTGGTTTTGGTTTTGGTTTTGGTTTTTTGCTTAGCTGTTTTCTCTCCCTCCCTCTGAGAATTAGGTTTTGGCAGTGTAAATTTGTGGCAGTAGGCTCTTTCAAAGCACATGTTTTTCTGTCCTTGCTCCAGGTATAATAGCAAAAGGAACGATGGACCAGTGAGAGAGGCTTTATTTGTGCATGCAAAGTGGATGTGACAATAGAGAGTACTGACAGAGATTTTATCTGAGCAATTGTCCTAGTATTGTGTAAACAGATCTGTCCATCTCTTCAGCACCAGGCAGCTCACTTTGTGTTGTCTGGTGATGGGCTTAAATCAAACACAGAGCAAAGTAAGACTGAGAGCATCTTGAGTTACATATCTCTGAAGAGAGTTTTGCTTTGTACTGCTCAGATTCCTAAAGAGTAAGTATTTAAATGCTGTGTGAGCTTTGAGCACATAAAGATATGTAGTGAAAGGTGGAAAAAAGGTAGGATTACTGTTTCTTGGGGAAAAAAGCCATAAGGCTTTCTGGGAGAGTATCTCAGCTGGGTGAGTGACTGCAAACTGAGAAAAAGGCAGCTTGAATTTAGATAGAAGTTCAGACCTTGCTGCTGGATGGACTAGAGGAGGTCCCAGTTGATGAGCCACCACACTGATGAACCATTTCTGACAGGGGTGGCTCTTGTGCAGTTCTGGCCACTTGCAGGGCCATGGTCCAGGAATAGGGAGCAAAAAGCTGTGCCTTGAATCATGCAACATCACCAGCACAAAGTTCTTCTTTTCTCCCCACCTTTATTTTGGCAAAGGTTTAATATTTTTCAAAGGGAGTTGGGCATTAATTCCCTATTCCAGTGGCTGCTAGTGCCTGAATGCTTTACCTGGTCCTTAGGGCCTAAATCCAGTAGAGATGTCTCTATGCCTTAGCCCTTCCTACATCCTTCTCTCAGCTTGGCCTCACTGTTCATTTTGTTCTCCTTCCTTTAACAATTGCCCACCCATCTGGGCTGTAATCTTTTGTCTTACTGCAAAGGTGTGGAGAGAGATAAAACAAAAGCACTCCAGTGAGGCACGGAAAAACCTGGCTGTGAGCAAGGCTCTGTTCTGTGCTTGCAGTGCATCCATCAGCCATGCTTGGCAGACCAAGAAAATCAGTCTCTGGCCTGTATAAATATGAATGATGCAAAAGGAGGATTAGATGCAATAAAATACCCTGGTTGTTTCTCCTGCCTTATTTACTTGGTTTTGTTGCTATTAATAAGCATTTTATGCAGAGGACTCAAGTGTTGCTATTGCTCTACACAAGTACATAAACAAGTTTAAATAAAAATAAGGGCTGTTTATCCTAAAGTCTAATTTGGTTTGGCTAAAGGCACATGTTAATGATGTGGTGACAGTGTGGGTATGCATTGGGTACTAGCAGAGGTTTAGGATGTGAATTGATGCTGCATCTAACCAGGACCCTGCTACAGAAAAGTGCAGCCTTACCAGCCCTATCAGCTCCCCCCTGCTTCTCCTTCATCCACTCAGTGCAAATTAGATCAAGGAATGGATCCCCTGGAAGAATTTTTTTCATTTTTAATTCTTCCTCATGTGAGCTCAGCTCACAGAACTGCCTCTGACCCAGGGGCTGCAGGCCCTGCAGTGCTGAAGAGCCTACAGGGGAACAGCCCTGCCTCTCCCAGCCCAATGCCCTGCTGCAGGTGGAACGTGTGCTCAGAGTCCTGGAACATCCTGAGCTGGAGCAGGTTACTCCCAAGGGAGCAGCAGCATCTCTGGAGCTAACAGGGATGCTGTGGTGGGGCTTGGGTCAGGGTGCAGAGATGTGCTTGGAGGGAAGCACAGATTCCCCTCGCTCCCAACATTTACCAGGGAACCTGATGTCCCAAGCATGGGTTTAATAATGTACAATTCCTTGCTGGAATTGAGGCACCTCCTCGGGAGCCTCATTCTGCAGCGGGGTGGAAGCGTGAAGGAGCTCAAAGCGTGGGTTCAGTGACCCCCCATGCTGGGGGAGTGGGGGCCACCAAGGCGATGGAGAAGGAAAAGCAGGACAGGGTGGCTGCAAAATTTTCCCTGGCCACAAGAGGGTGGCCTAAGGTGGCACTTGTTCTGACAAGTATCATGTTTTGAGGTAAGAAAAAGCTCTGTTTATGTGCATTTTTCCAATTCCAGCCAGAAGCACAAGTGCTGGAATAGAAGAAAAACTGATTTCGCTGTGATTTTCCTGCTGTGGCTTGCAGATCAAAGGAGTAGAAATAGTTTACTTGGGCAAGTTTTGCATAAGCTTTCAAACTTTCTTGGTGCTTATCAGCATGATGTTAACTCCAGCAGGAATGAGAGATGCTCAAAATCCTAAACAGCTGTTGAGTTGTTCTTAACCTCCAGCTGAGTAATAATGCCTAAGAAGCTTCATTTGAGATATGCAGAGCTCCAGAAAGTGGGATGGTTTTTTTATTGCTTCCACATCTGGAAAAGAGGAAACATAATAGAGCAGCTTACTTTCTCTTCTTTGTTTCCAATGAATTAAACTTCCTCAAAACACTTCTGTCTTCTCCTCTGCCTGTGTTTGGTTATTATCTTTGTTGCCATACTTTTCAGGCCTCATGAGATAAATCATCATCACATGGCAGAATAGTGAGATTTTGTACACTTCTCTGAGCTGGTACAGGTATAACTGCAATTAGAGACAACTTGTTTTTGTGCTGAACCAGGGGTTGAAAAAAACCCTTTTAATGGGTACTCTCTCCATCATTACCAGGGGCTTTGCTACCTGTTCCATTGCATCAAGCTGCAAAGAGCATCCTGTTGTCCCAAGGGCTTTGTGATGGATTGGTTGAGTAAAAATGAGGGGAGTGGTGTGCTGCATTTTGTATTGAAGTGGTGCTTTTTAGTTTATGTCTATCCTGGATTCTTTTCTTATGAAGAACAGTTATGATAGCTGATGGGAAAATCTGCAGAGATGCAGTTTAGCAGCAGGCAGCCTAGAGGTGAGGTGGCTTTGCAGGGAAGGGAGCTCTGCCTGGAATCTTTGTTTCAAAGGGGCTTTAGCAGGTGGCCAAGATGGGGTGTGGGATGTCTAAAGGTGCATCAGGTGGGAGGCAACAATCCTGGAGGGGAAATGGGGTCAGGTGGGCACTGAGCTGAGCCCTTGGTAAAACACAAATGGGAAGTGGGGAGCAAGATGACGAAACAGTAACAGGTTCAAAAAGGGTTCTAAGATTAGTGTTGAGGGTTTCATGGAGGGTTCAAGTCAAGCAGCTTCACCCCAAAAAACTTCTGAGGCTAGTTATGCTCATAATAGTACTTGGCTGCTTCACAAAGCATCCAAGGCAGATGTTCAGGCAGATGAACACAGATTTTTCCTGCAGGGGGTTAATTTGCCTTCTTGTTGCTTTATTTTTTCCTTTGCTAGAAAGGTGTGTTGCCTTGCAAAGTAGAAAAGCCATCACCTGCTACAGAATGGGACAGTCCTAGGGAGTGGAGGCTTCACAAAACTGCTCCCCATGGGCAGCTGCAGCCTGCCTGGGATTTCCATGCCTGTCTGGAGATTAGGGGAGCAGGGATGAAAACAAGCTAAAGAGAATCTGAGTAGCCATTGTATCAGGGAGTTGAGCATAGATGACTGAAGCAGAATGGGTTTTGTTTCTGTGATTACTAATGGAGAGGTATTCCCTTGGAGCCTGGGCTGGGAGCACCTTCCCTGCAGCTTGCTGGGCTTTTTCTGTTTGACTTGAGCTCTGTTACTACAGCTGCAGTCAAGTTTTGCAAGCTGAACACTCTTATTAGTGTGGGTAATTTTGATGAGGAAGATGCCTCAGCTTTTCACTGCTCGTGGGTTTCTTCTCTGGAAAGCTGAAAGAGGGATGGTACTGAGCTTGCACCCACATCCTGCCAGCCCTGTCTCACACCTTGTGGTGGGATGCTCCAACCATGTGAAAGGTGCTCATCCTCACCCTCCTCACTGCACATCCCCTGCAGGCTGCAGGATCCACCTCCAGGGGAGTCAGGAGAGGGGTGAGGAGCTGAGCCTTCGCTTGCAAATGGACACACAGCTCCTGTCCTGCATTGCAGTGACAACTAGGCACAGGGAAATGGACTCCTAAGGCCTTGGAATGATGCTTTATGTTCACTCTTGTAGGCTCTTTGTAGCCTGTTACAGGGGCAGGTTCCATTTTTAGGAGGAAAGTGAGACATTGTCATAAAAAAGGAAAATAATTACCAAAATAAAAAACCCTGCCCATTTTGCTTTTTCCTCTGGGTGTCACCATCACTGCTGCTGTTCTTGTATTCAAATGTGTTTTCATGCCCTACACTTTTATTTCAAAGTAACAAATTCAAACCAGCTGTAAGTGTGGCTATTGTTCTGAATTTCATTTGTTTCCATGTGCTTGTTTCGACTTTGAATTCATGTTGGGACAAGTGGATTTTTTACTCAAATGATTATTAAATACCTCTGTGTTGTACATGCTGGTCTTTTTCCAGGCATCTTTTTTAAAATTATTGCCACTATCTCATTAATTTTATTCAAATTCCACATAATTACCTTTTCCTATCCTATTAGTGGAGATATAACAGCAAGAAAAAAATCATGAGATGACAAAAATTGCCAGTACCCAGCTGTCTCTACTTCTCCAGCACAAAAGATCCTGCCTCTTTTAAGTAAAGCTTCTCTTTGTCTGTAAGTGAACCTGCTACAGGACTACAATAATGGATTCTTTCAAGGGAAAACAATAAACATGGTATCAGCTGACAGATGCTGTCCTTCCTGACTGCAGTGTTAAATCCATTATTCAATGAGATGGACATGGTGTTCAGGAGAGCTGGAGCAATGAGGTGTAACCGTATCTTTCTGTACCAGGAGGAACCTCCAAAGAGATTAATGGAGGAGGAAGGAGGGGAAGATTTTTCCCTTTCCCTTTCTGGTGTCTTATGACTGCAGCTTTTGCTCTGCAGGCAGGACTCTGGATGAAGACTGAGATACAGGAAGCTGCTAGTGAGTTGTGTTGGTTTGTTGGGGTTTTTTTCCATCACTTTGGCACCAAAGGTGTTTTCTTTCTTAGTACTATTTTTTCAAATTTTTTCTGTGAAAGTGAGGTCGAGTAATGTTCAGTTCAGATGTTCTTGGTTCTGTGGATGAGCAAGAGGCACAGGGATAAATGTGTTGTTACTTAGAGTTGAAATAACCTTGGAGCAGCTCCATGCTGAGGGTTCAGCCTGAGGAGATGGATCAGCAAGTGTGAGTCACAAATATCAGCTGCTCTGGTACACTGGGGTTTCCTTAGTACTCACTGGAAAGTCTTGGAGAAAATGAATTTTTGAAGACAGTATGCATATGAAATGAGATTATGTGTGGTCTGAAGTTTATCTTAATAGTTAATGAGTGCTTCAGGGACAATTAGAACAATAGGCAGTATCTTTTGACTAAAGGAGGTGCAGATCTTGGCTGTGCTGTTTTCAGCTAGATGAAATTTGGGAGGTTTCTAGGTCCAGGGGAAATAGATTTAAGTCTCATTTCTAGGAATTGATCTTATATCAGTGTTTTTTTTCTAAGCAGTCTTCCAAAGTGACTGCCAATAAATTCTATGAGCAGGTGTAAAGTAGCTCTTAGATGTGAAAGATGATGATGCTCCCATGAGAGACCAAACATAGCAGGTACTCCATATGTCTAGACTGGGACCTAGAAAAGAAATATATATATACCAAACCCCTTGGTTCATGCAGGTCAGATCTATTTCAGAAGCAGGCTTTGTGCCTGGCTGCTGGGATATAAAGCTGATTTGGCTCCCTGCCAGCAGAAAACAATCCCCAACCACCCCTGCCTTTCTTATCACAAGGCAACACACTCCAGGCATGCTGACTTCCTCTGATCTGGCCGTAGGTGCTCAACTGTCAGCAATTAGTCTCCCTGAATCTCATTTCTTGGGTATTACAGTTCTAAGGAAAGGGCCAGTGCCTGATTCTTAAGAGGGCAAGGGGTTAACATGCTTAATAAAAATACCTTGACACTATAAAAAGCTGTATCCTTATCTCTGAAAGCAACATATTCTATTACCCTGGAAGTGACTGATTGGCCCTAATGAAGCTCCACGGGGAGAACATGCAGGAATATGGCTGGCTCTGGTTACCTTAGCAACTCTCTCCTTGAGAATTCAGAGGCTAAATTTATATAAAATTGGAGATCTAAAAACACCTGACAATATTCCAACAGAGAAAAATGTTGCCCACTGAAATTAACCTTGATTAAGAAGGATGATGTTGCTGTAATTGACACACGAGGGCTTGGAATGCTCATTGGTGTTGTGAGTCAGGGACAGCAACAGGCAGCTCTGGAAGGGCCCAAAGGAACATCCAGGGGAAATCAGTGGGGAATTTTTGGAGTGAAAATCAGTGAGATGGGGAGAAACTAGCTCCAAGTCATCGGGAAGTGTCCAGCTGTGAGTGTTTCTAGTGCTTGCAATGCCCTATCACTGTTTGTATGCAATTATTTTGGTTCAAAAAGACCCTTAAGATCAAGCCCAGCTGTGAACTTCCTATGACTTCTAGGATTGTTCTTTAGGTTAGAAATTCTCCAACTCTCAGGCAAGGTTTACTCTGCTCTGCCTTGTGAAGCACCTACTTGGGTCTCCACTAGAGCAGAACTGCAGTTTGTCAGTGGTGAATTTGTTATTATGGACCACTTAGGCCAAAAACATTTGACTGCTTGTATTACCAGGGTGCCTGGTCTTATTTGCACTTCCCTGGATGTCAGTGCAGATCAAATCTTTTACAACAGCCCAAATAATGCTGGATAACCCTTGAGAGGGAGTTTGGAGAACAGCGCTTTTAATTCTTCTGTCTTTACCTTTCAAGCACATGCAGCTTGTGATCATTTTAATGGTGCTGCTTATTGTCTTTAATAATTTTTATTATATTCTGGACTGACTTAGCTTTTAAGGACTGAAAGGGAGTCTGGGGACTCAGTGGGGAAAGGTAAAGTGGCCTGAGAAACCCTGAGCTCCCATAGGTGGGGCTTAAAGAGATGCTCCTGCTGGGATCAGGGACTGAGCCACTCTGGGCTGTGAAAGCCCAGTTAAAGTGGTTAATTTTACTTGTGGAATTTGTGGCTGGGAGAGGTCAGCAGGCCAAATACTCTGGTTGGGTTTTAAATAGGGCTGGATAATTTCATGATGTCTAACAACATTTGCAGCTCTGCAAGGCAAGCTAACGAGGTTAATCAAATCTTATGCTTCAGGGAACTGCCTTGCCATGCAGGCCTGCTTCTGTGTAAACACTGCAAGATGGTGCATCATGGGTGTTTGACCAAAAATATCGAGGGTCTGCCTCAGTGAGCCAGTTTTGTCCTAAGCTAGAATGATCAAGGATTTGATCTGAGATGGAAAAATGGAATAGCCATCATTACTGCTCTCTGAAATGCAGCTCTGCTGGCATATTATAATAAAACAGAGCATGTGTGCAGCCACAAAACCTTGAAGAATTATCAGTTACACTCCACTGCTGATGAGTGAGGCTCTTGGTGATTGTAGTCCCTGTAGGACTTAATTCTAAGGCTCCTAGGGCAGTGCTTTCCTGCTGTAGTGCAGCTTCTGCTGGGTCAGGAGCTCAGGAACAGATCAGGAACTGGTGCTAAAAACTGAAAACTTGCACAGGTGAGGCAGGGCATGACTGCACAGTCTGTCCATTTCCTCCTCCTTCACTTAGTGAAGCCAGAATAATTTCATTTAAATGGCTTCTCTGTGAGTGTTGCCAGTGACCCTGGCATGCTCAGCACAGGCAGAGGGGACTTTGGGGATGTCACAGAGCTTGGGACTCTGAAGTGGAGCAGATCCTCTGCTGTGTTAACGAGGAGCAGCATTTTGATGAGCACCCAAGTTGTTTCTCATTAAATGAGAAAATGGATGGAAAATCTCAGCCTTTTATTCCTATGTTGATCATTCACAAAGGGGTTATACTGGTATAAATCTACTGACTCCTTTAGGATTTATGCTCTGAAAATTGGTGGCAGGGTTTGGCTGGCTGCTCTTGTTTTTGCTGCTACTTGGCTCTTGGATGTGAGGCTTGTAATTGAGAGCTGAAAGCAAATGGAGTGAGCTTGGCCACTAAACAGCCTCACTTCTGGTCTCTTTATTTGCACAATGTTTTCACTGTCTTGAAAGGAATATGGAGGGGAAATGTTCCTGGCTTGACAGTGGCTTTAATCCAGGCTGAGCCAGGTGGGCTCCAGCTAAGTTTGGCTCTCCAGCTGCATCTAACAGGTCCAGAGCCATGGGAGAGAGCAGAGCTGGAAGGCAGAACTTTCCTGCATATTTACTGGATGGTGTCCTTCCTTTGCCCTTGCTGCCTAAAGTCTCTTCAGTTACACTGAGAGTTAGGCTGGAGTGTGTTAGTGAAGGCTGCAAAAAGCTCAGGGTTTTCATGGGCTTTCCAATATTCTGACTGAAATATTAAAAGGCCTGAAAACCTGAAGCAAAATCGTCTGGACTTCCCTAAATTGCCATTTCCTGAAAACTCACAACAAGCCAATATGTTTATAATTACCATGTGTTTAAAGGGGAACCAAAATGAATTTAAAAGATACTTCCCCTATATAGGGGAACTCCAAGTTTCTCTGAACTAAAACAAAAAGGATTTCAGTTTTTGGGTTGCAGATGTTTTCAGTATCACAATGATTAGTTCTTCACATAGTCAATTATTGTTTAAATATAAACTAATAGATGCAATGTATCTTCAATTCATGGAAATATAATTTGATTGTAGCTTCCTTTTTTGCTTTACAAATAATTGCATGATGATCAGGCAACAAAAATTTTTGGAGAATTAATTATGGAAAGAACATTCAATAAGAACTCCCCTCTGCATACTTATGCCATGCTTGTGAACTTCTGGAGACAGCACAGGATGCTGACTTCTGCTTAACTTAAGCCAACAGAGAAATACAAAAACTTCCTTAAAATTACACTCTCATTGTGTATATATATGTGTGTGTGTGTGTGTGTATTTATATGTAGTACATAATTGTTGTGCAGGATTGGGCTACATTGTCCTTTCAAGTTAACACTGTCTCCAGGGCTGGTTCTCAAGTGGTTCTACCCCAGAACTTGCATCTCAGCAGAGCATTGTCTGACAGTCAGGAGTTTCTAATACTCTGTTTCCCCACTTCAAAACAATCAAGAGTATCCCTCTTGAATGAAATAAATTATGAAGGTCTCTGATTATTAAAGGGAGGAAGAAGACCAGTTTCTAGTTAGGGGTTAACTGATAAGAGAAGGGGTTAACCCAGCTGATAAGAGAAGTGTTGCCAGTCAGGACTGCCAGGGGAAGGTGATGGCTTGTGTGACATCTCATGGCATTGCAGTGGGTGATGCTCTCCTGTCAGCACCTCAGCTCAGAGCCAGGAGTCTGCCACAGGAGCTCACAGAGGGAATCTTCCTGCTTGTCTTTGAGCCAAGCACAGCGTCCTCAGGCTTGGCCTGCCTGGCCAGTAATGGATTCAAGGATAGGTACAAGGGGGGTGTTACTTATGGTTGTTTTCCTTTTATGTAAAGGAAAAGGAAGGAAAGATAGTCCCTGCTGAGGAGGGATTCTGCAGCCTCCTGTTGTGAGGGTCTGAAGTGCCTCAGCCAGGCTGTACCAGGAGCTAATGTAACACATATTTTGGGACAATTTTCCTTTTCAAACTGCCCATCTTTGCTAAGATGGGCAGTTTGAAAAGGAAAATGCTCTGGAGAGGCAGATATCCAAGGAATGAATCCTATATCCCTACAACACACTTCCCTATCCAACCAGGTGATGGAAGTGGGAGGGTCATGGAGTCCCAGGAAGACCACCAGCAATATCACCAGCTGTTTTCTGTTTCAGAAGAACTGGTTACAGGGTACTGATAACCCTCACCTGACCTCTTGCTACCCTTGATGCTTTTGAGTGGTATTTTTAATCACATTTGACAGTGTGATGTATGGCTCAAAAAACACAAACTTTATCAGACAATGCAGAAACTCATCAAGATCTTTCCATCTGCAAAGCAGGTTTTGAGATGTTTCATTGTGGCACTGGCCACATATGTGGTGTCTGTCTGTCACCTTCCAGTGCACGCTTGTCACTCAGTGAAGGAAGGGTGTGGAGGAGCAACCTGAACATAATAAGAAGCCGTGGATAAAAGGAAATTGAAAATGGAAGTCCCTGGCCTTTGGAATTAAAGGATGAAGCAATCTCTGGTTAGCTCATTCCCCCTAGGGAGGTCCTCAAGCCTCTTGCTTGTAAAGAAGCTTACAGTAAAATATGCATTTCATTTTATTTTGTCAAGAGGAAGAAGGGAAATGAATTGACCAAGGGAGAGATGAACAGAGTAGAGCTGAGTGGGCACTTTCCATTATGTTTCATTTGTCAAGCCAGTTAGTCTTGCTGCAGGAGTAATCTCAGGTTCTCTGCCTTTTTTCCTCTGGACATCTGCTGCCCTTCTGCAGTGATTTATCTCCTTGCCCCATTCCTCCTTTCTGGGAGGGCAGAGAAGATGGTTTGGGCCTGCCTCTTGTGCAAGAACGTGCCTCAGTTCAAAGCCAAGATCTGCCTGTGTTTTGATTGTGGTTTGAGCCCCTTGCTGCTTCTGTGGGGAACCTCAAGATTTCTGTTTTAGGGGGTTCTTGGTCAGCATCTAGGAAATATTTCCAGTTCTGTTTGGATTTGTCACAGCACATCTCCAAAGTACTGGGTACATCCCCCAGAAACTGGTTTGGCCTGCTCCTCCCTTCCTAAATAACTGTGTGAATTTCCTTATGATGGAGTTTGTGCCATAATTGAGCTACACCTCTTCCTTTCTCACTAATAACAGCATTTTCCCCCACATGCTGCTCATGGGCTGCAGCCCGTGGCTGGGTTCTGGGAATTGCTGCATATCCTGCCTGGTGCTGTAGGCTCTGCAATCCATTCCCCAGCTGAACTTCATCCCAGCAGTTCAATCCCCAGCAGTGCTCAACTGCTGTGCTGCTGGGAGGACTTAGAAGCTGTTGCTTACACAAAAGCTGGCAATTAGCAAATTTTGGTAGGGACATGCAGTAACACTTGTACCTGTGCTCATCTCCCCTCAGGGTCCAGTTTACAGTCCAATTAAACAATTATAAGTCATTAAACTGAATCTTCACAATCCTCTGGGCTCTCTAAATTGCTATTTACATAATTCTACAGCTAAAAATAATGAAGATAAAGTAATCAGGTGGCAGTGGAATATCTTTTCAAGTATGTGAGAAGTTAATTGCCTTCACTTTATTCCCAAGTGTGCAAACACTGTCTTGTTTGATAGTGACAAATATAATTTGGGGGGTATTTTACCCGCCTGATATTTTGAAGAGGGTATAGGCTGTGCTTAGTTGCAGAGTTATCATCATGGAGAAAATAATATTACTCTATACAGGTCCATCACCCAGTGGTGTTTATTAAGGAAATATGAGATTGCTGAAAGATGTAGCTTCCAAATTAGGCTCTGTCAGCCTTGACAGGAAAAGGAAAAGCTGGAGTGAACTTTCCATGTTTAAAGCCTGGTAAAAAGGAGTTTTCCTTTTCCTTTTTCTTTCCTGTGCAGAGCCAGGAGTTGTACTTTGATCCTTGTGGGTCCCTTCTAAGTCAGGATATGCTATGATTCTAGGTTCATGTCACCATTCAGATCAGAAAAAGCCCTTTGTACTCACAAGGATTCAGACCTTCAACAGCTTAATTTGGAACTCTCTTGGTGTTCTTCTCTGTCCTCAAACTTTGGGTAAGCCCTGCTAGGCTTACCATGCTTGCACCTATTCCCTTCACTACAGTGGAAATACAAGGCTGGAAATAAAAGAGACATTTGAGACATTTATCTCAAAGGCCACACTTGACTTCAATTGTAGCTTCCCAAGTGCTCAGTGCTTTGGAAAATGCATTCTTAAACTGACAATTTGATGGTTGGACATCTTAAATGCTTTATGAAACAGAATGGCTTAAGCTTCTCATTAAATGCCTTGCTGAATACAGAGTTAAACAGCAATTCTTTTGCATGACTCAGTTTCTCTACCCACCCAGAAGGAAGTTTTTGAGCACTCTGTACAGCACTACAAGGAGATGTGGTATAATATAAGTGAACATTGTACAAAATCCTACACTCAGCATTAGGTTTGCCTTGCTGTGGAAAGCTCAGATAATTTTTCTTTGCAATCAGTGTTCATGTTTCTTCAGAATGACACCAGTACAACTGCAAAACAGAAGTGAGTGTTTGGAAAAGAAATTGCTGTGAACTGAAAAACAAATTTTTTTTTTTTCCAAGTACTTCTTGTCCAAAGCTCCAAGTACCTTTCATCAAATTTTACGGAAATGAAACCAAATAAGCTCAAAGTAACAGAGCTGAGGACTGGCACCTCAGCTGTGAGAATGGTGTTTCTTCTCCTCTGCAATGTGTTTGTAGGAAGGAAAAAAAAAGGCATTAGAGAAGTGATGTGCAAAGGAAAAGTTGCACAGTGTGCTTGTTCAGTACCTCAGCAATATCACGATCTTTGTGCCAAAGCTTTTTTTAACCCTTTGGAGCTGCTTTTGGAGCCCCTGAGCTGTTCTGGATCTGTGCTTCTGTTCCAAGGAGAAGGGATCCACTGCAGGGAGCAAAGCCAAAAGCCCCAGTTTTGAGGAAGAAGGAATTCTCTTCTCCCTGTACACATCTAGGGAAGGACTGACAGAAGCATTGCAGTGATAGCTCCATATTTCCCTGATTTCACAGCAAACTATACCCTTGATGCTAAAAAATTAAATTCAGCCCTGGCTGCAGCCCTGGTCTTAAAACTCTTTGTTCCTTTAATCTGTGTGTTAACTGATTACTCACAGCATCCAAACTGATTACCCACAGTATCCCCCTTCTCCTTGGGCAGCAGGGACCAAGGACCAAAGACCCTGCCTGAGTTGTTATTCTTAGAACTGGTATCCAATGTGGGCTGTGTTGGAAAAACGTGGTACAAAACTGGATCTGACTCTTCATTTCCAACTCCTCCTACCAAGGGACACACAAAGAGGCAGAGATGTTATGTTAAAGTGAAGTGAGAGTGGCAGAGGTGGCCTCTGGAGATTTGGCACTGCACAGTGTCTGTTCCCATCAAAGTCACACCCTGTGCAGGTGTCCCTGGCACACTGAGCATCCCAGGAGCTGCAGGCAGCACAGGGACCTCGGCGCTGCTGGGCAGGGACGCCTGCAGAAGTGCAGTGGCTGCACACAGCTCTGCTGACAGACAGATGGCACCTTCAAGAGGCACAAACACCTGAATTGGATGATGCTTCCTTATCCTGAGCTCACCTCTGCTCCTCCTCAAAAAGCTGCAATTAGAAGCACATTATCACTCCAAAGTGACCTTAACCTGTCACAGCCTGTGAGATACCTTATAAATCAAAAGGCACGGTAATTACCATCATTAGGCAAGTGATTTGGGATTGTTTTGGGTTACAGCATCGCTGCAGATTCTCCTAGCGATTTCTCAACTTCGGGAGACTAAGACTTAAGGTTCTCTCTGGTGTCCTTTGCTAAGCCTTTTATTGCATCTTTTGGGCACATTTTATGATGATACAGATTTTTCTGAGAGCTTGTAATGACCATTGCTGGCTGGGAATGGCATCAAGAGGCTTTTTTAGCTTGAAGAATGTGACATTTTATTTACAGCATCCTTATGCTTGGCTATGATCTTGAGTGGAGGGACACATAACCTAGCAAGCTGGAGTAAGCTACGACTTGAAAAACATGAGGTTTCCCTGATTTTTGTACCTTTTCAGGAAGAATTTCTTACCTGACTTTAATTTTGCTATCCCTACAAACACTAGATTCTGCCAACTGGGTTTTATCCTTTAAAACATAAAATTTTGCCATTTGGTGGACTTGAGAAGCCTATGAGAACAGAGATAAAATGAGAAAAGGGCCAGAATTGCTGGCAACAATGGATACAGCACTTTGTATTTGACTGGTGTAATTCTGCTTGGTCTCACACTTCCAGGTGAATTAGAGCCCTCGAGACAGAATATTACTTGTCTTTTTAACTTATGGAGAATTTAACCTGCCTGTGGAAATTAACATTTGCTCAGTCTCAGAGATGGGGATTCCCTGTGCAGAGATGAGTCAGCCACGGCCCCCAGCTGCCACTCCTTCAGAGCTCCTGCTCTCCTGTGATGTGCCTTCTGGCCTGACTAGGAGGATGAATTGACACTAGAAGTAATAAATAGAGAAAAAAGTGAGTTGTCTGGAAGAGGAATGGGAAGTCCCTGTAATCTCTGAAGCCCTGCTCACCTGCTGAAATGTTATCTTCGTCTTCATCTGAGCTCCAAGACACTGAGGGCTTCCAACATTCCTACATCACCTAAATCTCAAGTGTCATCATTAGTAATAGAAGATATTCCAGTAATAATTCAGAAATGGCTTAGGCCTTCCTGCCAAAAAAAGTGTGCTCACCCCAAACCAGGTCCATTAGAAACTTTTGAACTCGCCCAACCTTGAAATCCCAAATTCTATTTCAAAATCCTGTGCTCTGGGGTTTCCTTCAGTGGCTCTGTCTGAAGCTGTTCCTACCCCCTGGAGGATGCTCACCCCCAGCTGGGGATGTCTGCACCGTGGTGCTCCTGCCCTCCTGCCCTCTCTCCGTTCAGGTGGAGCCTGGCTGTGCCTGCTGCGGGCTGAGGCTGCCCTGTCTGGCAGCCCAAGTGACACAGGCTGTGCCAGAAGACACTGCCTGTGCTGGGTTTTGTGGCTGAACCCACTCCCTGTGCAGAATATCATCTTGCAGAGTCCCTGCCTCTTGCTTAAGAGCAAAAAGCGAGTTTAAATCTCACATCCTGCTTTCTTGGATACAATAGCACCCTAAAAGAACAAAATCCTGAGCTCTGTGCCTGACCTGCCTGACTCAGGATGTCTGCTGTAGAGGCCACAGGCTTTTTGATGGGGTTTTTCTAACAATAGGGCAGCCTCAAATAAAGCCCTTCCTTAGGGAGATGTGTAGCTGAAATTTCTCCAAACTGTTCAAGGAAGGAAATTGGGTCTTAAGAGGAAAAGTCTGTCTTGGAGTCATGTTTCTTCTACTTCCTAGGGCTATTTTGGAATTATACAGAATGGAGGAAACAAAACATTAAAAAGCAAGATTTAGGTTGACATTTATTTTCCCTGACTGAGCATGTCTTATGTCACCAGGAGCTTTGCAATTCATTTCAGTGGGAGCACTTATCACTGCCTTTCATTTCCCCAATTTGCCTTCAGGACTGCAAAGCAACCTGCAGTGTTTTTTGGCTTTCCTGGGGGGTGTGTTGGACCCCACATCTTCTTTTTTTGCTCTTGTTCTCCCCAAGAAATTAACAGGGACTTTTCAGATATGAGTTATAAGCTGGCTTTATACTGCAACAGTGAACAGGGCAATTCCCTGCAGTCCCTGGCTCCTGTACCCCCACTCTTGTGTAGTTGTGTAGGGACAGAATGACACTGTCTAAACATAAAAGATTCTCTGCACGCATGTAAAGGACCTCAAAATACTGTAGAGCCACTCCTGTGGTGGTGTGACTGTTTTGCAGTAGTAATCCAAAATCTGTAGGAGTGTTACTAGTATGGGAAACCTGCAGTGGGATGCACGAGGTCTGTGTTTGAAAGGAAGAAAATGTGCAGTTGTAAATCTCAAGGTGGTTGTTCTTTCCTGCCAAGTGTCTCTTTGTTATTTCCAAAACCAAACCCTATCTGCTCTGCATTGCTGCATGTCTCTACATCACTCAGTGAAGGCTTTCTCTTTGATTGAGGTTACCAGAGCTGGAAATCCACAACATTTTTACCCTGAACATTTGAATTCGTAGTGGGATCCAGCTCCTGGAGTTAATGATACATAAAGAATGCAATCTCATTTACAGAATTAAAAAGAAAATTTAAAAAATAGAAAAGGAAAGGATATTTTGAGCCCTTTTGGCTGAGGGGGAAAGCTCTCAGTGGTCTCCTGAGGACTCCAAAGGAACAACTAGAACTTGGGAGTTGAGCTGTTTTTAAATTCCAAATTGCTAAAAATTGGAAAAACAAACAAATTCCTGAAACTGCCTCAGAAATATAGGGCACATAAGGAGAAAAGCTGTGCCCAAGCAGCACTCTGATCCCATCTGTTCAACAGTGGCAGAAACAGCTTTCCCATTTTACCTGTGGCTAACTTCTTGCCCTCATGATAATTTCCTGATACTAAGGACAGGTAGGGAAAACTGCAGGAATCAGCTCATTCCCATGGATCATCCAGCACTGTTTGTTACCCTGCTGCAATATTTCTCACCTGTCCCATGCAGCAGATTCAAAGAAGTCATACAGGGGCCAGGTCTGCAGTTCCATTTATCATTTCAGACAATACAGAAAATTGTGTTTCAACAGAGCAAACTATTAAATCACACATAATTGCTCTGATAACGACTTAGGGAAGGTGGCAACAACTAGGGAACTCTTTCATCTTCCAAGGTTAAACATCTTAGACGTATTTGATCAACTCTTCATGTGAAAATGTGCATTTTCAGCCTAGACCTTTTCTGCACAAAGCAACTCACAGGAAAAAAAAAGAGGTTTGCTTTTTTATCTGCATGTAACTAAGGGAGGACTGGCTGTCTTATGGGGGGTGTGACACTGAGGTCCCACTGCAGAAGGCAGGTGCAAAGCAGTGACTGTCCCTGTGCTACAGGCAGCAGGGTGGCACACGGACATGAAGGACCTCACCCAAGCCTTGGAGAAGTCTTTGGCAGATGTCGTGGCTGGGTTCAGGCTGGTCTCAGCCCTGCTATGAGCTTAAGCTCTCTTATCCCTAGAGAGTCTGCCTCCTGGTTTGGTTTCCCTGATTGCAAAGCCAGCCCTCCCAGTAATTGAAATCAGTTTGGTTCCTGGTGTGTGGAAAGTTAAAATTTTATCTGTGCAGATCTTGAGGAAGAGGCACCTCCAGCTGTTGACTGTTCCCCCACCCTCAAAATATCCTTTTTATTTCCCTGCAGTATTGAAACTTCAGCAGATAGAAACTGTCATCAAGCTGCTAAGAAAATCAGAAAAATCTCACTGCTAGAGTTTTAACAAGGCTTTTTTTTTTTTTTCCCTGTGGCGCTCCAGCTTGGAGCTGGCAATTGAGAAGCCTGCAAGGAACTTGTCTTGATGCTCACTCTCTTTCACTCCTAGACAGGGTGTGAGGTGCCCAAAAACCACCCATTTCTTCAGGCAAAACCTAATTTTTGAAAGGATTTCTCTCCCCCTGGACACTTAAAATCCTGTACAGCTTCTCCAGTGAGCTGCGTGCAGTGGCATTGCAGCAGGGATGGGTTCAGTGTGCTGGTGGCTGCCTGGATTCCAGGATAACTCTGGGATAAAGCACTGGGGTGTCTGAGCATGTCCAAGTGGGGCAGTGGAGCCTGCCAGGGGTTTTCTCCCTTGGGAAATGCCATTCCCAAAGGTCAGGACGGAGGGCAGGAGGAAACCCCACCTCAGCCAGGTTGCTTTCCCTCATTGTGTCTGGCTCTATGTCCAGCTGTGAGTCTTATCTTAGAGGAAAGGGTGGAGGTTTTCTAAACAGCTGATTCACTTCTGATTTTCTCACCCTTGGGAAGATGCCATGCAGCCTCACTGCCTCTTTGCAGCTCTGACTACTCCAGCAATTTCCTAATTGTTCACGAGAAAGTCTGCAGGAGGCTGAATGTGGCAGTGGTGGGAGCAGGGCTTTCAGGCAACTGGGGAGATCTGCCTCCTGCTTTTCCCAAAGAAGCACAGCCCAAAAGTAATCTGTGTCATATTAAACAAAAAAAAAAAAAAAAAAAAGCAGCTTAAGAAAGCACAAAGATTGCAAGAAAGAGGAAGGGAGAACATGGAAAAAATCCCATCATAAATTGTTGTAATGCAATGTCAACACCCAAATCTATCACTAAACCCAGGGACAAGGATCTCCCCTCCACATATCCATGGGTTTGGGAGGATGCTGAGCTCTGCATTAGCAGTGACCTCCTCAGTGCAAAGGACAGGTGAGATCCACACCATGATATTTTCCAAAAATGACAGCTAACTTAATGCCTGGGTGACCAGTGAGTGCCTCACCCTGTCATGGGAAGGTCAGGTGGGGAACGTGACTGCAGAGCCTCCGTGTTCTTGGGTTTTGACTGGCTCTCAATACCAAAATTGCACCACAGGCATGCCTGCAGAGGGTGTGAGCTGATGTGCCTCTTCTGCCATCCTTGGAGAAGGTGTTCTCCCTTCCTCTCATTCCCAGGTCACTGAGACAGCCAGCACAGCTTACTGGATCACCACGGTGTGTTTGCAGCGAGGCCAGGATCTGTGGAATGCCACGAGGAATAACAGAGGGCCAGGTGGTGGCTGGGTGAACAGAAGCTGGCCTCACTTGGGAACACCTTGCCCTGGGTGTTTCTGCCTGGTTTTAGGCAGTGGGGATGTCAGTCTGAATAGATGTGTTGCTGGCAGGACTGTCAGAGCAGATGAATTTGTTTTGGAGCACTCTCAGCCACACAGCTCCTTAGAGGACACCTTTGCTTCTCTCCCAAGAAGCAGCATCACTACCCCAGCCATCATTATGACACCCATCCCTCACAGAATATAGCTTTATAACCAGCAACTAGTGAGTTTTGTGTAATGCCACATCTTCAGCCAGGCTGATGACCCTCAGGGTAGTTTTCTTTTTTCTGAACTCACTTTCCTGATATACAAAGTAAAATGAATAACCCTTCCTTCTCAAGCTGCTGCAAATCTTCAGTTCTGCTTCAAAGATGCTCTGATCCCTTTAGATTAAATTCATGGATCAGCTGCAGTAGCCTTCTTGGAGTTATCACGCCATTCTTTATTTTGGTATTTGTAGTTGTTTGTATGGTAAGATGCTTCCTGAGGCCCTACAAAATACAGGTGTGTCTGTGATAAAAGAATTTCCATCAGTTATTTATATGACCCTCTGAATTTTCATGGTTTATGTATGGATGGGGAATATTTCTGGTTTTGCTCTGGGCTTCAATGATGGGAACTGGGTTTTCCAAGACTTTAGTAAGAGTTAGTCTCAAGTTCTGCGTCAGTCCCAGTGGTAGAGCAGAGAAGTTTACTAAAATATGGAATATTTTATGAATAGTTTACAAGACAGACTTTGCAGATTTGTTTCACACTTAAAATAAGAATTTCACAAAAGCAATAAAAACAGTCTTAGAAATAACCTTAGGTTTGCCAGACTGAAAGTCTCCTAAGTCAAGACGTCACATGTGGCAATTTAAAAATCTGTTAATCCATTTATCAAATTCCATTATATATAAGTTGAAAGGGGCAAATGGTTTTGATTGGTGGCTGTTCTGTGTGTAAAACACTTTTTTAAAATTTTAATCCTTTTGACTATCTGGGTTTCATTTAGGAGGAAAAATTGGGCCCAAGACCTGCCACTTGTTTCCCTTTCCTTTCACAGCCTCCACAGTCATTTTTGTGCTCAGTGGGGCTGGAGAGGTGAGAGGCAACTTCTGCTCCTGGAGCTCCTTCAGAAAGCAGCACAAATTTATACCAATAACAGTGGGGTTTTAAATCCAGTGCAATTTGTAAATGTGCATTTCCATGGTAACACGTGGGTAGTGAAGTAATCCTCAATTCATCATCTTCCATGAAATTCCAGCAACTATTCCTAAACATTCATCCTTTTCTAATCCCAGAGCAGTTGCCATGGAAATGATCAGATAAGATACAGACCTTTAGGCAGATGGGTCTATAAAGGATGCTAAATCTTGGCCCATTGGAATCCTTATTTAAAAGCAACATAGCTGGCAGTGATTTTGCTTTGGATTGTTTCAAGATTAATTAAATTAACTTCATATTACAAAAGGCTTCTTTTCAAGTGACCCCTGGGAACTGAAAATGTCTCTGGCCACAGAAAGTCAGGTCTCTCCTCTTTTGTGTGGTGCCAGAGGCTTCTGCTGCTCCTGTTTCCTGCTCCCATGTTCCTGCACCTCTCTCTACTCGTGGATAATTCAAATTCTCACCAGCTTTGTTCACAGTCTGGGGTTTGGGCCTTCTTTTCAGATATCTTGCTCTGCAAAGGAGCTTATTTTTAATTTTTGCCATTCATTGGAGCAGAGGACAGCATCCAGGAGATTACATCCAACTCCAGTGCATTAAATTTTCCATTTCAAAAGCCATGCAGGATGAGAGGCTTGCATGTGCAGAGGCACCTTGGAAAGAGCAGCTTTCCAAGCTGGACCTGGAGGTGTGTAGATGACTGTTAAAATGGGATTTGGTTTCTAAATCTCTGTGTTCAGTGCTCCTAAGTCACAAAGGTGTGTTGAAAGTCTTCTGTCTTCACCAAGACATTTCAGTGCAGGAGGACACACTCACTTTTGCCTTCTCCTGAAATCAACAGGAGAGAGTTTCAAAGACATGAACCACTCTTAGGCACCAGTTTTCCTAACTTTTAATAAGGGTTGGGGATCCAATTCCCATATATACCTTAGGCATTTTTCTGAAATGTTTCTTTATGTCTCTGCACAGAAAAAAAAAACAAAACAAAACCAACATGTAAATTAATCTGAACAGAGACCATCTGAATACAAAGTGGATTTCTTGTTATTTTGAGACTTTAGTGTCAAGAGTGAGAGGGTAAGACTGTCTTACCACTAAGACAAGTGCTATAGAGATAACAGTGGTGGTTAAAGAGCCCTCCCTCAACCAGCCTGCTTGTTCCCAGTTTTTGGTGGAGGTTTTTCACCTCCTGAAAGGTTGTGAGCTTGAAGGGGGGAAGGCACCTGGAGTAAAGCCTGGGTTGGAGAGCTGTGAGTGTTCCTCAGCCAGAGCAAAATCCAGCAGTGTAGGCTGGCTTGTTAAGGAAGGTCCAGTGGATGTTCTCTGTCCTGAAGGCCTAATGAGACGTGGAGGTAGGATGTGAGAATCAGAAAGTGGAGGGCTGGAAACATCAGGCCAGCAGGGAAGATTTAAGAGGACAGGGAGAAAGTGAGAAAGGAAAGGAGGGAGATCACTGGGCCTGGAAAGCAGGCAGGAGAGGAGCAAGGGCTCTGCCAGAAGCTGTTCAGCACATGAAACTCCAGGGAGAAGAGAGGACAATATTACAGCATCCATCAGTGTCTGCAGAGTCTGCTCCTCATCCCCTCCCAGGCTTTACTCTCTGCTCCTTCCAGCAAGGCAGCAGTTTTGTTTTCATTACAGGGGGGAAGTGAGAGAAATTACACCCCCAGAGCCAGTGCCTTGTCCCTCCCAGTGCTGCTGGCAGAGGCAGCCCAGGGCATGCAGCCCCTAAAGAGCCCCTGCAAATCAAAAGCTTCACTATTTGCCTTGTTGCATAGGGGTACTTTAGAAGATTCCTCCATGGATAACCTAATATAAAATAAACTCCATTAAATTCTTTATAGAGCTTAAAATAAATCAATATCAGCAGCTCTGCCTGTGTTTAAATCATTCATGGACACTGTTTATTGTCTAATAATAATATTGCATGGATTGCAGCTCCTGTGCCAAGCACATCACATTCCCTGTGAGGGAAAAGGGGGGAATAAATTCAGGGAAAATGGCATGTTACAGCCAAGAAAGGCAGCCAATGGCCTCCACCAGAAAATTTGGCCAGTTCAACTTCTCACAGAAGAGATTAACAGCAATCACACCCTGGATTTATATCGTGCCCTGAACCCAAGGAACTCAACGCCCCTTCTGATGTTTTTTTCCAGCTTTAGCTCACAGATGAGGAAGGAGCATCAGAAAGGGGCTGAGTCACAAAAGCTCATGAACACTGGCAGGAATCAGACACAGGTGTCTTGGGCTCTGGTCTGCAGCTGTAATTCACTATATGATATTTATCTAGACACCCAAGAGAGTTTGAATGGGAGAGGCTGATGTAAACAGGAAGGCAAAGGGTGATGAGCATGTTGGGAAGGAAAGAGGAAGGGGAAAATAGGGGCAGCAGAGGAGTGTGCAAGATTGGGAGGTAATTTTCCAGTGTCTTCAAATTAGTAGGAGTCAGAGTTAGTAGGACCAGCAGTGGAGAAGAGATGGGCTAGAAGAAGAAGAGCTGCTGAGATGGTGTGTAGGAATGGTGCTGGACAGCAGAGCTAGCAAAGATTTCATGCTGTGGTAGCCAGTGGAGAGCTGCAGTCTTTGTATCTGCTCCTGGAGCTAAGATGTGAGCTGGGCACCATCAGAGCCTCCCACATTACTGCAGGAACATTGACTCTTCTGCACAGAAGCAAAACATGTATCTCCAGGGAGACAGCTTGCCTAAAGTCTCAGACAACATCTCAGGCTCTTTCATTATGCCCTAAGTGGCAAACTGCTGTGATTTCAGCAAGACTTAATAAGTTCCCTAAAATATCCCCTTGACCAGGCCTGGCCGCAATTGCCTTGATTTGCAGATCTGCAAAAAATAGATGAAAAGACAAGTGTGAATTGGGTGCTGTCATGCCAATGAAAGGATGGAAATGCAGTGAAATTTTGGTCTGGCTCCTCTACTTCCCTTTCCCTTTAGAGACACTTACCTGTTTGCAGCAGTTCTGTCCAAATGCTGCTTGATGATCTCTAGGACTTCCAAAGTGGCTGCCAAGACTTCCTCAAGTGACTTTTTACAGGAGACTTTTGTGAAGTGTTTCCCAGGTTTATCCTATTTTTCAATCATCATTGAAAAGCGGGGTACATTAAAGAGCCTCTGGTGCTCCTCATATCACAAAGACTGGTTGGGAATGTAGCAGCAAATGGCATCACCAGCAGGGTCTGAATCCAGAGCTTTTGGCACTATCTCTCCTGCCTGAGCACAGGGAACAGCAGCTCATCTGGTAGCTGCTAGAAGTTATTTATTATGTTTAAAAAATAACAAAAGTCCCACTTTCTCTTAAAGTAAAACACTTTGAGGGTTTGATAGCAAGATCTCACCACGTTATCTCTGTGTTCCAAAGCAATGCATCTGTGTGAGCTCACAGCCAAGTGCACCACGAGCTGCCTGGAGTATTTTACAAGCTGGGTCTGCAAGATGAAAACTCTGGAACAAGTAGCTTATCACTTAAGCTGCTTCGAGGATTTAGAGTGGTTTAAATTACTTAAAGGGCTCCAGGGACCCGATCCTGCACCCATAGAAACTAGTGGTGATTTTGCTGGAGACTTACAAGGGACAAGGATTTGGCACTAAAGGCTTAGAGAGCTGAAGTGGATAAAACCCCTACAGCCCTTTAGAGACAACTAAACCATTCCAAAGCCTTAGACCTGTTCACACAGAGGCTGGCCAGTGATAGGAAAGCCTTGGGAGTGCACCAAATGTCTCGCTGATGTTTACATCAGGCACACTTTCAAGCCCTGTGATTGCAGCAACTCATCTCTTTTTCATTTCCCAGTGACAGCTCTGGTCCCACCCTGCTCACAGCAGAGTCTGCAGCACCACTGGGCACAGAGAAAGGAGGTGCCTTGTGCAGGAAATGCAGAATCACTTTGGCAATTATCACTTGGTGAGAACCAGGCAGGAGCAGAATCGGGCCCCAGGATGGTAGCTCAAATGTTTCCTCCTTTTGATTTTTGCATAAGGACCCTTCTCTAGTCCTTTTTGTAGTTCATTTTAATACTTTACTCCCATTTACTTTACTGCCATTTGCTTTGATCCTGTCTTCCTTCCACATACCTCTTAGATTATTTTAAACTGTATTTAATACTGTTCCTTCCCTTCTTGTCTAAGTACCAGCAGGCACCCAGGGGTTTAAGTTATGAATTAATGTATTTATCACAGGCAGAAGAAAAGAAAAATATGAAACCCTTCCAACTTCTCACAATAGCAAAAAAAAAAAAAAAAGTGTGTTTATACCCATTGCAAACCTTGGAGGTTTATTGCTCTCCAGAGATCCAACCTTCCAGTCATGCACAGGCCTATTCTGCTTCTCATGCAGAGTGGAATATGATCCCAGCTACAGTGGCAGGCAGTGTTAAGGGACCTTGGGAAATGCTGACATGGCCTTGCAGGCACAGATTATCATCTGCAGAGGACACATGAGACTGAGGGACTGAGCCAAACTCCTCCAGATCAGCACCCAGGGACCCTCAGCAATGCTCAGAACCATGTCATCCAACAGGATGGTTTTCCCTGTCTCTCCAGCTTTCTCCTACCCCATCCTCATGGGCAATAAGAGTAAAAATCTTAACTTCTTAAGGGGAATTCAGCCATCCACAATATAATACACCAGGGAATGAATTCCTGAGAGAGACCACTTTTGGTATAAAACCTAAGAGGAACTGGTGTTGTAGATAATGGCATGGAGATAAGAAAAATTTTTAAAACCTTCTTGTGCAGCCATTGCCTGATAAGGTGTTCCTCCTTTTCCAGTTGCCCTCACAATCTCAGCAATCCGCTTGGATTTGGGCTCTCATGACAAAAAAAAAAAAAAAGAAAAAAAAGAAAAAAAAAAGAAAAAAAAAAAAAGAGAGAAGAGCTTGTAGCAAAACCAGAAGGAGAGGATTATATTCCTGGGATCTTCAGCAAAATTTTTCCCAGCAGCATTCAGAATCTACCCAAATCCTGTCAGAGCAGTAAAAGCCAAAAGGGCTGCAGAGAAGCATCAAAGAGCCATCATACCAACAGAAATGTTCTTGTGATATTAATAAAACAAAACATAGTTTAAACATTTTTTAGGTCAGGAGATTTCCCTTGGTAGAACACAGTAATCTGGACAGACTGACTAGAAATATAAGTCAAAGAGACTAATCTATTTCTATACATATACCAACCTAGATGTATATATTTTAGGTTTATAGTGAATAGCTCAACAGTGTCCCCTGAAGGATGCACTGTAAATAAAAGAGGTTATGAAAGAGGTAAAAGAAAACAAAAGAAAAATTAAAAAGTGAGGAAAAGAATAGGGAGAAGTTTGTGAGAACGTTTTCAAGAAATAATTCCAGCTACTTTTCTTGTAACATCTACACAGTTCTGGAGTTTGCCAGCTCAGTTAGCTGCTGCAGTGATGTCCATGCCCAAGAAACCTCTCTGCCTTTTCAGAGGGCATTTCTGTCATGGCACAGAGAGTCTGGTGTAGCTCCCTTTTCAGCTGAGCAGGGAAGCAGAAGGTTTTGTTCAGGGTGGTCTCAGTGTGCTCCAGGAATGCACTCAGTGATTACCCATGGACCCCACAATGTCAACAAGCTGGATGGATGCTGAAGTCATCCAGGCATCGAGAGCCACCTCCCTCAGTGCCACCAAGCTGCTGGCTGGGGGTTTACTTGGAAAGGGATGCTTCTGCAGCATCCTGCCGGCTCCCTGTGCACACTGAATTCCCTGGGGGAATGCAGCTCTCAGACCAGCCCCAGCAGGATTAGGAAGTTCCATCAATTCACTTAACACCGCTGTGGTTTGTTTTTTTTTTTTTCAACAACATCATCAACGAGGTTTTCCTTTTATTTTTTTTTTTTTTTACTGGAAGGAGAAACAATCTGACCACAATGTGTTCAGCTCTGTAGTTTTCTGTAAGGAATCTATTTGCTGGGCCACTGGCTCCACTGGTGCTTTGCAGTTAACACCAGTGCTCGGTAAATATTGGCCACTGTGCCTCTAAGTACTATTAATGAAGTTAATTAGCAACAAAAGTTTCCAAATGTTAAAAAGCTACAGGCATAGCCACGGTTCATTAAGCTTCTCAGAAGCTTCAAACCAATCTTAACTGCATTTCTCAGGAAAAAAGAACACAACTTTTTCTAAAGAATTGAAAGAATTTAGCAGGTCTTCTCTATGAAAACAGCATTTGATTCCGGTGGGTATAAGGAAAATTGGTCCTGTTTTTCCTGGGAACACTTCCCTGCAAGTGACCTCCATGAAGAACCTTCTGCCTATAAAGACTGAGCTGATGAAGCATTTAGGAAAGAAAAGAAAATATAATAACTTTTTAAATAAGCAGTGTGCCTATGAAAGTGCTGGCCAGTCCAGCATATCCCTCTCACATAATTAATCAAGACCAAGCACTAGACTTGCTATTGTCCCATTTCAGAGCATTATGGAAATCCAAGATTTAAGCCAGTGCTTTAATGTCCCTCTTCATTTAATACCATTACTGCATTATAGATTTCAGGTAGCTTCTAGGTGTTAATTTTAAAAGCAGTGTGTGGGACTTAATGTCAACAGAAGTTCCATCACTAAGTCTTTTGCTCTGCTTTAAAAATGTTCCTCTTAATGTCTTGCCTGCAGTTTAATACCTGGGCTAAATGGGATACTTTTAGGGTATTCCTCATGTCAGTGTGTTCCCTGGAGAGTCACAGGCTCTGAGACACAGATTTCACCCTGATGGAGTTTTCCCCATGGTCCAGATCTGAGGTGACAAATGATAAGCAAAGATGCAATGCTCACCTTTTAATTTTCTTTGAACAGAACAGCCTCTATCTTGACCAGGAGAGAAGGGGGTTTGTGGCAGGCTGTAGGAAATGGGGAGAGGGAAGTACCAGATGCTTCTTCTTCCCTTCCCCATCCAGGAGACACAAGTTTGCCCAGAACTGGGGCTGCTGCTTTGTGCCAGTGTTTGAAGTCTTTCTGATTCAGGTGTCAAGATCCCACTGACAGCTACATGACAACATGTTTTCTCCTTGCTACTTTCAAATAAAAAACAAAATGAGATTTCTTTGCTGTGCCCTGTAAGTCTGTTTTCCTCTATTTTTAAGCCTAAGCTGGATGCAATAATTATTCCTTTAAAATCAAGGGTTGTTGTACCACTTCCAGCTGTGTAGTTGAAATGTTACCTAAACCTCTTCAGTTGATAAGCTAGAATCAATCTCTAATAAAGAGTGAGACTCAATATCCCAAATAATATCCCTCCTTAAATAGAAACCTAATCAAACACATTCCACATTCTCAATGGTCACCTGAGCCTATTTCCCAATAATCTGTCTTTCTGTGCCAGAGTATTAAGTCTGGTAAAGTAAAAAGAAATTGTGGAGGAAATTAAAGTTGGTTTACTGTGGCAGCCATCACTTCTAGCTCAGTCAGCTGCATCACTCTTCGCTGCTGTGAAATCAATTTTGGAAGCAAAGTTCTGTTATTGCACCCTGATATTTCCTTATAAATTCCCTGAAATGTATGTGAATAGAGTTGTGACAGGGATGGAAGGGTCAAGCTAAAGATAACCAGAAAGAGTTAATAGAAGAAGCTCTGCTATTGCATGGCCTATATCCCTGGAGCACTGCATGCACATGGAGCCTCCCAGCAAGTAAATTTTGATACAGATGGAAATGTTTGTACCTGAAAGTAAAAAATTACACATATTTCTCAGCCAATTGAGAGATAAAGCCAGTATCCTGTTGTCTACAAATCTGGTAAGATTTAAAACCCATACTGATCTCCTTGCAGATGCATCACAAATAGTTTTCTCACACATAATAAGAACAACATAAATCCTTCACCAGAATTATTTACTGAATTACTTTCCATGACCAGTTATCAAAGGAGAAAGAAAAGTAGTAATGAATTGAGAAAGAGATGATGAGAAGCTAACAAAGTATTCATGTGGTTTTATTCCTTTGGGCAAAACCTTTATTCCACCAAAATCAATGAGAATAGAATAGGATGAGTTATGATTTATTGCTACAGTCAGATCTCACTGTGCTGTATTAAAGAGGTTGTGATGATTACAGGTTTTCTCTGAATATGCCACAAACAGCGACATATTTAGAAAGCATCAGATGTCAAACACCAAACTGTTTCTGAGAGAACTTATAAAATTATTGTCACATCACAAAATGGATCAAAATAGTGCCTTTCTCAGTTTTTGTTTCCTTTTGGCAAGCAATAATTCCTCAATCTGCTAATCCAAGTTCTTTCTTGATGTGTGGCCATTATAAGTCAGCTCTGAGGACAGCACCACCACACTAGCCCTGAGCCTGGCAGAGTATGTGGCATCTGGAGCATAAAGTAACGTGGTTTTGCTTGTTTCCTTCCTTGATCATGCACCAGATAATCAGTGATGACTCAGAATTACTCAAAGAGTAGCCACTGCAAGTTCATTTTGTTATCCTTGGTGTTGCCTTGTCTGTGTGTGCACTAATCATGCTCCAGGGTAGCTGGATTTAATGACAGCCTCATCAGAAAGTGGTAGTGTCTTTTTTGAATTTTTTTGTGACAATAAAAGCCTAGCTGATATATTGTTAGTGATATTTTCCTGCTTATATCCTTAGCATGGATGGTACCAAGATGAAAGAAACACTGTCAAGGCTTTTTGGCTACAGCTAAAATTCCTATTTGCTATCAGAAGAAATTATGTTAAACCAGCCATAGTGGGGCTGGAGGAACCTCAAAGACATACTTCAGTGACAAAAATCATTACCAACACAGAGATGCAATTGCCTTTCATGGGAGCTTAGCTCCCAGGTATGACTGATTGTTTTAGGGCAGCAGCACTGACAGGCTGGGCTAATTTTATCAGTTGGAAATTTCCCTCTATTTTTGATTTATTTTATTGGAAAATGTTCTCAGAATGCTTGTCCAGGGATTTTGTATATTAAGTGTTTTTCTTTGCTGGAAGGGAAGTGTCAGGATGTTGAGTCCATCTGGTTTTAAGAACAAGGCAGTCACTTTCTAAGGAAGCAGGAAGGAGCAGAGCACTGTTCTCATCAGTTTTCCTTGTCACCAGGAAGTGAGGGAGTCTGCAGGGTGCTCACAGTGAGTGGGAAAGGGGGGCTTTGAGAGGAGCTTCCTCCAGGCTGGGAATCTCAGACCCTGACTGCTGCAAATCACCTCTGCTGGTGTCTCCAGAGCACTTCAGCTCAGACCACCACCTGCTGCCCATGGATGCTCTGGTACCTCTGGAGAAGAGCACAACAGCAGCAGAAAAGGAAGATGACCAGGAGCTGCTGAGTAGCAGAAGTACTGGATGTGAGCAGGGACTGCAGTGTCAGATCAGTGATGGTTTGTGAACACTTTGGTGCAGCTGGGAGGAATTTCCCAGCACTGCTAGAAATGTACCTCCTGTTAGCCGAGAACTGATGATGCTTGAAATGATTCTGTGAGGCAAAATAAGTGCATAAACTTGTATAGAGTTTCAACCTGAAATAAATTAATGAACAATTTTATTCTCTTAGGTGGCTATTTTATTTGAAGAATTGAGTTCCCTTCTTTTATTTCTGTAAACTGTTTACAGGGTCTTCTCAGCATCTTCCTTCTCTGATTCACCCAGTAATGCCTGAGGAATTTCTTTAGTGAGTGCATGGCTGGTGGGAGGCAGAGCAAGGGGCTGCTGGTGGGTTGGCAGGTGTGGGGAGCTTCTCTCTGCCCCTCTCTCCAGTTTGCTGCAAAGCAGTGGGCAAAGTTCTGTGATGCACAGCAAGGAAAGGAGGGGCTGAGCAGTTCTTGTCCCACAGGGTGCACACTGCTGTGTCACTGATGCTCTGGAGAGGCTGAAGGTGGAATATTTCTCCTCTTCCCTGAGGAAATTCTTCCAGCTCTGGACTGGAACAGAGTGGACACAGTCCTGAGGATGCCATCCCAGCAATGTCTCAACTGGCTGGAACTGAGGCCATATCCCTGTTGATTGATCATCTTTGAAATGAAGGCAGTGTCTGTGCCTGGGGTGGAAAAAGAGCTGTTAAACAGAGAAACAGTGAGGTTATGTTTTATGATCATGGCACTACTTCCCTGATCTTACAGGAAAGTGTTCAGGCTGTGTTTCTCAAAGCAAGAGCTAATCTGCCAAAAGCATTTGGCATGGCCTCACTGACTGTCCTCCTCACCTCAAATACTGACCTTTTGATCTGCTCATGCAGCGTCTCCTGGATGTGATAGCACATTTTCCATCATTGGTAGGGAATATCTACTGATATTGTGAAGGACAGATCCCCTTTGTGACCCCTCAAAGAGACCAAATATTCAGTAACTTAACCTGGTGCTTCCTGAGCAAAGAAAATAGGTAATGCTGGGACAACTCAGTGCAAGGAAAGTTCAGAGATCTGCAGTCACATGAGGAAAGAATAGAGGCTGAGTGAGGAAAAAATTTACTCATGCATTTAATTATCCGAGTCAGCCTAAATAAATTGGTCATCCTAGGAGACGGCAGGGATCCAGGAGCACAACCATGACCAGAGGTCCATCAGCAAACATTTGTCATCTTCCAATTAGTGCTGCTCTGCTGGCACAGATTCCCAGTCTCAGCCCGAGATGGGGCCCTCCCTGGAGAGGCAATGAAAGATTGAACAGAGGGTTATAGGTTGTACAAAAAGGAATGTGTATAAGGGACCCAATTAGGATTGCTTAGGCAAGCTTAACTTGGCATCTCTTACACGTGGTGCACTTGACTGGACTGTGGTAATGTCCTCTTAATGCTGGTTCTTTAAAGACAATATCACAGATGAAGGACAAGGAGTATGAAGAGTTGTGTTCACAGAAGAACAAAGAGCAAGTCAGCAAGAAGGCAAACGAGACAGCCAGAGGCAAACTTCCTTAGTGAGAGAAGTCTCAGGATAAAGCCTGACACAGTTCAGCTGCAAAAGATTACATCTGCTGTGTTGAGAAGAAAGGATAAAACTCTATGAGAAATGAGCTGGTTTTGCTCTGTATTGAGCTTGATCTATTAAATACAGTGCCAAATTCAGGTCAGACTATGGAGAAAATATCCTTAGATCCTTAGAAATTAATAATCTTGCTTTTTAGAGCAATCACTCAGATTAATATTGAGAAGCAGAAGAAAGACATTGGCACAAAATTTTAAGGAAGGAGATGGAGTTTGCTTTTCCTGAAAGAACTGTCTTCCTTTTTTTAATTAAGAATAAACATCAAGAAGACTGATGATTACCTGTGGTTGGTAGTTCTCAAACTTTAGACAGCAAAAAAAGATTGACTTTGCTGCATGGTTATAGTTCCAAGACTTGGTGGCAGGTCGGTGAATTAAAAATTTTATTGTAAGTTAACTGAACTATTTCCAGTATTGTGCACTTAGCTGTAAAGCTTTCAGGTAAAATTAACAGTTGAAAAGAGAAGTTATCTGATGAGTATGGGAATGTAACAGGGGTGTGTGTGCATGTTCCCTGTCCTTGCTGCTTTGTTTCATGAATCATTGCATTCTTCTTCCCTCTGCCATGCTCGATTATCTTAGGCTCTGATAACAGTGTGATTGCCACATTGCAGCCCTCAGCAAAGCCAGGCAGCATCCCATGTGAGAGTTTGGATGAGGAGGGTCCTGCTGCTGTTGTTCCCATCAACCAGCCAGCAATTGCTGGGGCTTTGGCTCTGCTGGGCTCTGGTGTCAACACAGTCCCTGTACAAGGTGCCTTCTGCTGGTGAGATGGTTTGGAAAAACAGCATGTCAAAACCTTTCTTTGCAGTTAGAGATCAAATACAGCAGCTTAGCTCAAGATTAACACTGGCCTCCTACAGTCTTCTGGATGGAAATGGGTATTTTGGCTTACTCCCCATAGCAGCTGACTAACCACAAATAAAGTCTTGCCAGTGGCCCATGCTCTAATCCATGGCTTGGTGACCAGAGCTCTCTGTGATCGTGTGTGTGTGTGTTCCTGTCTGTGAAATGAGGAGCACATCATTTAATTTCTCTCTATCTTGGGTCTCCATCACTAGGGAACAGTTAACATTCCTTTTGCTACTCTGACAGAAATGCCATTCATTTTTAGGCAGATACCCTAAAGGCACCCATACTTAACTTTATAATTACATATGGCTAAAGGCAGCACTAAAATCTCATGTTCTCTCTCCAGTTCGTGCAAGCTCTTCTTTGGAGGAAATTTTTAAGGCATGAAAAAAGTAATTCAGCTTATCTCTTTTTGTCTTTTCTTTACAGACATTTCCAACAATGGAAAGTTTCACAAGAGGTACACCCACAAGAGAGCAAGAAGGAAGGAGAATATTCTAAATACAACTTTTGCCAGCAAAAAAAAGAACGAAGTTAGTATCTCTTAAAAAAAACCCTTGTATTACAAGTTTTCTTCTTGATCACACTGTAAAAATCTTACTCGTTTTAATGGAATTACCCAAGTGTAACTTCAAGGGGATTTTGGCTTATGTGGGATGAGGGCAGGAGGCTCAGGAGTAGAGGCTGGCAGGATTCCTCGTTCCCTGTGGCTCCTTTTTCTGGGAAGGAGAGTGAAAGGGAGAAAACCCTACAGCACATGTACTGAAAACATCTCATCAAACAGATCACTCATCCCAGCCAGAGTCAAAAAGGCCATTCTCCAGCTCCTATGACAAAGACACAGAGCCCTGACTGAAGGGATACTCCGGGCTGGAAATCTGGGGCACCCCTTTCTGCGGTAGAAAATTAAGTCCAGTAGAGAGAGACAAGAAGTGGCATTTCAAGGAGAAGCATTTCTGTTTGGATGCTGGGGGGTCACACAAAGCTGCTGATGGTGCTGCTGATGACACACAAAGCATGCAACCAGTGCTGCTCTCCAGTGAAAGCACAGCCTGAGCTGCTGAGCCAGCTCTGCTCAGGAGTGACTGCAATAAACCCCTGATCTCTGTACTGTGCATTACCCAGTGGATTAAACACTCCCCACCAGTCCCTAACTATAGCTTGCAGCTATCACAGCGTGGCTGCATATCTGGTTGACTAAATCCCTGCATGGTTTTGTCCAAAACTCCCACTGACATCAGCCAGGCACAGCGTGGGTGGGGGGGTCACTGGAATCCCCCTGAGCATGACAGATTACAACACTCCAAGGGATTAGAGCTAAACCAGTGGTGCTTATGGCACTGGCTGTGTGGAAAGATTTATGAAGGGCTGGCAATTGCAGCCTGCCAGTGAAAATACATGTTTTAACAGTACAGTGACTAAATCTAATGTTGTATTTCTGCTAGCTGCTGCCTGAGAGTTTGCTGATGTACTTAGTTCATAGGTTCAAGGCTAGAAGACCTTACTCATCACAGCTCTTAATGCTCCTAGCCTACTGCAAAGCCTGGCACCTGACTTGATGAATAGTTCCTGGAATTAATCATCAGAGGAGACCAGTTTCTTCATTGTACATTTGTCTGAAAAATTGCTCTCTTTGTGGAGGCTTTTAATGGATTTCTCAAGTCTTTCTGAACCGTGACACATAATGCCTGACATTCAATGGAAGCGACAAATGAAAGGGATGAAAACTGAGGAGGAAGCATAATTGCTGTATATCAAAATATGCTTTGGTAACTGAAATTCATAGGTGATGCAGGACGGTTTAACACTGCCAGGGGCTGACAGTCCCCTTCTGCACAGCCATCCACGCTGCCACCCTGCTCTCCCTTCCCCAAACTTAATTGCCTTGCAATTATTGGCTAGGAAAAAACCTGTAATCACTAGTGATTAATTGCCCGTCCCTGGAACTGACAGGGAGAATGGTCTCAGGGCTTCTGTCCATAGCATCATTTAGCAGTGAAAATACAGCAAGTTGTTTTGGAAATGTCAGGGGGAAGTTGCCAGCTCTCCTCTTGGGCTTGGATGGCTGCTGGAGCACTTGGAGCTCTGAGCTCTGCTATTTCCATTACAATGGAGCACAAATCATCTGATTTTCACAGACAACAATGAGAAACCATCTCCGGGCCTAAAAGAGATTCTGTAATGCATCTCCTCCTGCAGGGAAGTGGGAAGAGAGCTCACCTTGCTTAGGAGTAAGAGTAAAGTAAGAAAATGAAGCAGAGCATTGACCTGCAGTGGGACTCTAGCTTTTTTGGAGGAGACAGGGATGAAATCTTACTGAACCTTAGATTTTCTCACTTCCACCTTTTATACTCTGGAATGCATCAAAACCCATGTGCCCTCATGATCACAATTCACAGACCCACTTTTCTCTCCGGATTGACAGGCTGTCACCATGAGCTCAGTTTGGTAGGATCAAAGCTGATTCTTTTAGAACTATAGAGAACACCATTATTTCATTTGTCATCCAGAAAAAAGGGGAACAGGATTCCTTTCAGGTTATCATACCCACGTTATTTCTAATTCCAGCAGAGAGGAGCAGACCATATCTCTGCTGTATTTCCATGCCCATGTAGCCTTACAAGCTCTCCTGTCTTGCTATATGTGGAGCAGTATCCAGCATACTGTCAACTACAATCAGGCACTTAGTAATACAGAAAAAAAACCCCAACAAAACCACAAAAAAAAAACCCCCAAACAACAACAAAAAATAAAAACAACAACAACAAAAAAAAGGTGCAGGAAAATCATGTGCCCAGTTCTGAAATCTCAAATGATTGGGGAAAATCTTTACAAAAAAAATGTTATCAGACACATGTATGAGGATCCTGTTATGGGAGGTAGAAAAAACGCAGCCACCACATAAGTGCAGCACCATAATTTAGAGGCTGAAATTCTCGTTCTGGGGTATGTGCCATAATTTTTAATAAAAACAAATCTAAAATAGAGATGCTGCCAAGCAAAGCATTACCAGGGCTGCCAGAAGGCCTTCTAAGGAGCCAGCCCTACACAAAACCAGGCATGGTTTGGACATGGCTGGTAAGGAAGGTTTATCTGGATAGCTTGTGGATTTTCATGGGTATTACAGCAGATTTAGGTGCTTCTTTTTTTGCTGAATTGGAAAATATTTGATGGGGAATGCTGTGGTTTAACCCCAAATGGCAACTAAACCCCACATAGCCTCTTGCTTCCACCCAGTGGGAGAGAAGAGAGAATCAAAAGTGAGAAAACTTGTGGATTGAGATGAAGACAGGTAATTAGGTAAATCAGAAGCTGTGCACACAAATAAAAAGCAAAACAAGGAATTCACTTGCCACTTTCCAAGGGCTGGCAGGTGTTCAGCCATCCCCAGGAGTGGGGTCCCATCATATGTAAGGATGATGTGAGAGGACAAAGGCTATCATTTTGAGTGTCCCTTCCTTCCTCCTTCTTTCCTCAGCTCTGTACACTGTCCATGACTCCACATGGTCTGGAATATCCCTTGGGTCAGCTGTCCTGGCTGACCCCTGGCTGTGTCCCCTCCCAGCTCCTTGTGCCCCAATGCTGCTCACTGGTGGGGTGAGAAGAAGAAAAGCCCTTGGCTGTGTGTAAGCACCATTCAGGAAAAAAAAATCCCTGAGTTATCAACAGCACAAATCCAAAACAGCCCTATCCTGGATTCTGTGGAGAAAACAAACTTTAGCCCAGCCAGAAGCAGCACAGGGAAAAATGTATTTCTGAAAATTCACAGCCTCTCCTACTATGTTTTACACAGCAGCCGGGAACAGCTTTTCCAGATGGTTTGAGGTAAGAAAAGAAAAGCACATTTGCTATATGACACTGGAAAGTTCACAGAGACAGATGACAGACATGAACCTGGTTTGGGGACAGGACTCAGCAATGGCACATGGAAAACACAACTTTTCCCACAGCACTTCCTGGATCTGTTCTTATATTTGTCTCTGTTGGGTAAAAATTTTCCATGTGAGCCTGTTGTACTAAAAGATAGCCAATTAAAACCAGACTCCTACAGCACAGAAAATATATAATTTATTTTCTTTAAATGGAACAAGTGGGTTGTAAACTATTTAAGTTCTTCAGCTTTTGTTCATGCCAAGCCCTGAAGTAATGGAAACTGGATTCCAACTGACCAAAGCAAGATCTTGCCAAAAAATCTTTTGTCTAGTACACTTGCTGCTTTTATTAAACACAAAGTCCCTTGTGGAGAAGATCAAGCAGAGTAGGTAGCAACAAATCCTTTCTGAGATATTAGTGGCCTCTTGTATTGCCTTGTGGACTGGATTTTTTGTCTCACTTGCCAGAGCACCACTGAAGCTGAGTTATTAAATGACTGAGTCCCAAACACATATGTCATAAACTACTGGGCCCCCCTTCTGTCTTGATATTTTGTTATATGATGTCACTGAAGGCCCCCAGCCAGGTAATAATTAGCATTGACTCTATGATTGCAGAAGGCTGATCAATTGCTTTATTATATCATCTTATACTATATTATACTATACTTATTAAGAAACTTAGTAACTCTTCTAGCCAGTCCAATACAAATTTGACTTAATTGGTCAGTAAATCTAAATACTATTTAGTGTCCAATTAAGAAATCACCCTCTGGTAAACAAATCTCCATGACACATGTGCACAACAGCAGGTGTAACAAGTGGAGATAAGAATTGTTTCTCATTCTTTCTCTGATCTTCTTACAGCCTTTCCCAGGAAAATGCCAGGGAAAGTCTGTGCCTGCTCTCTGTGGCCAGAGAGCTGCTGCCACAGCATGACATGATTTTTCTTTCTGCTCTGCATCTTGAAAAGGATGTTCAGTGTTGTGGAGAATTTAAAATTGGCTCACATTGCAGAGATTTCATTACCAACATATCAGCCCTCAAGGTACGCAATAATTCTCTCCTTTACATTACTGGATTTTTTTTGTATCTTTTCTAGGAACTAGGTATTGATCCCTGGAAAATGAAAAACACTTAAAATAAAATATAGATAACTAGATAACTGCAATCCCAGTGGTCCCATTAAAGGATGAAATGCTTCATTAACACCTCATAAGAACATTTGGAACATGAGCAGACAGCAAGTTTGCCCCTTCATCACTGGGGCATGGTATCCACAGAGGAATGGCTCTTAAACTTCCCAGGATTAGTCTACACATTAATTACTCTAGTGTAACCAACACAGATAGAAGCTGCAGTGCTCTTTTCTACCATATCAAGATAGTTTTTCTGCTTAGAAATTGTTTTATCACATTCCAGGCTAAATCAGCTACTTAGCAATTTAATCTTAAATGAAATAGAGGAAAAGTAAACCTTCACAGAAACCATAATTAGTTTGACAAAACTAGGTTAAACTATCAATTAAACCAATAGAACTTCATATCTCTACGTGCCCTTGGACTTCTTGACTGTGAAGAACCCATATTAAATTGCTGGACATGATCTCCCTTGAAGTTTTAGCTTGTAGATTTTGGCTGGGAAAAAGCTCTTCAGTCTAGCAGAGGTAGAAAATCTAACTGACATTTGAGAAATATAGAAATGCTGAGTCTCTACACATGACTATATAGTTTTCTTGTATTTATTTGAGCAATGATGTGAAGGCAAAAAAGAGCAATATGAGGTGTCCTGTTGATTTCCATGGCACAAGGGTGCCTATGAAAATTTAGTCCCCAAGCATTATTCAAGTCATAACTTGCACATCAGGGGGTGCCTGCCTGGAGTAGCTGGAAGCACACACTAAATTAGCAGGTTTATGAGAGTGTAATTAGTTTCCAGAAAGGGACCCAAGAGAATATGTCTCCAACATGATTTCGGGTGCTAAATAAAACGTAATAAAGCCCAAGAGGTAAGTACTCAATATAGAAATTGGATCCACCTGAGCTAAAGTCCTCTATATCTCTCCAAGCCTGCAAGAGGTTGTAGGGGCTGTCCTAAATCCTCACCCACCCACCCAGCATGCAAACGATGCCTGGATCACAGATCTCCTCCTGAGGAGGTGAAGGCCTCCTCAGAAACTCTGTCTCAGCTCAGAGAGACAGAAAATGGATCCACCTATGGGTCTGGCTCCCTAATGCCTAGAACAATCTCATCCTGCATCTCATTCTGCATTTTTTGCCAGGTTTCCTATCGATTATTTCATCCAGCTAGAGACTGATTCTACCTGAGACATCAATGGTGTTATGTAAATATCTATCCTATATAATCACTGTTATCTACCTAAGGCTTCTGAGGTTTCTGGTTTACTTCTGGCAGGTTCATGAAGAGTAACTCAAGCTAATGATCCATGTCAGTTGGCTTAAATTCCTCAGCTGGAAAATGCTCAGGGGGGCTGCAAATCCAAAAAGGTTGAAAACTGAGGCAGTCAATAGATAGATAGTGTCCAGTCAGTCTGATACTCTTAGTGTCTGACAGAAAAAATATCAATAGTTGGCATGATTGATGGGGAATGAAGGAAATACCATCCACAAACAAAAAGTAAATAAACAGGATCTGAAAGGGCTGTGTTGCATTCATTTTGAGACTTCTTACTTTTCCTTTTTTTTAGGCTGATTCGATTTCCCTCCTTGGAGTAATCCTTTGATCCAGGCATACTTTATAATAAAGAATTAAATAAATTCATACATACATAGTGACCCTCATGGCAGCACCTTTAACATGAGCTCCACTCCCACCTGAGTAGAGCTTCTGTGAACTGCCATGGAGAGGAATGGAGATACATCATTTTATATTGAGTGATCTCTGTGTAATTAATAGTGTGTTGCTCAATACCTTGTAAACATGTAAGTAAACAAAGTAAAGAGAGGAAATTATAGGTAATTCAGTTGTTTGGTTTTTTTTTTTAAGTCTTTTTTGAATGTTTTCACCTCCTCTTGGTGTTTCAAATTCTAGTGTTAAGCCATTTGGAACCATAGGTAGCAGTTTTTGGCTGGAACCTGGGTGTTTGAATTCTGCCAGGTTATAAATAAACATAGATTGATTTACATATTTGTTAACTTCATTTCACAAGGTTTCAAGCATTTCAGGTCTTTCACATACTGTGGTCAAAATGCCCACAAGGTCATTCTAGGAAATACAGAAATTCACCAAGACATTTCCCAGTGTCAGAAATGCATCAGCTTAGGAGCAAAGAAAAAGAGATGAGAGAAGGCACCACATGGGTTCTGTTGTAGGCACAGGTGGGGAGGACCTGAAGGAACTTCATGGAAGTGTAATATCATTAATAGGCAAGATACTGATGGATCTCTCAGTTGCTGGCATTGCAGTAGTGTGACCAAATCAGTTTCTGGAATGGCAGATCAAATTACATGGAAGACCATGCCTGTCACCTCAAGGAAGCATGAAGAAATTTAGGGTGGAAAAGAAAGAAAATCATGTGAGTCCAAACATACACTGCTACTGTTGAAAATGAGCCACTTCCAGGCACCTCAGAGAAAATGAAGCCAGGTGAGCTGTGATCTCAGCTCTTGGCAGAAGCTCAGTACCAGTCACACAGAGCATTTCAGCAGGAGCTCAAAGTGTGATTTCCAGAGAGGCTGGAGTCTCTTCTCCAAGGACTCGTATCTCTTCTCACGTGGAACAAAGTGTTCTGATTTTTCAAGCACTACACCTAGAGTCTACTTGTACCTTTATCTGCCTTCCATCCAACGAGTCTTTTGGGGAATGTAAAACTCATCTTTTGCAGCTGGGGTTGCAGTTGGCATTTGAGGCGGTCCTCAGTACTAACCACACTGTCTCCTTAGTGCCTTGTTCTAGGCTGGAGCAAACTACATGGTGGCACAAGTAAAAACAATCCTCAGATTGTATCACAAGAGGAGAAAGAGCTTGGCTTCCCCCTGGCAGGACAGCTGGGAGCAGATCGTGCCACACACTGTGACAAACTCAAGTGCACGCTGGCATCTTTAACCAGGACAATACAAACACTGCCAACACGAGTTATGTTGGGAATGAGTGATGCAACTTTTTGTTGCTACTTTTCTTTCACACCTTCACGCTTTTTGTCCAAGCTGCACCACCAAAAAAAAAAAAAGAAAGAAAAAGAAAAAGTGAGAAACATATCATTCTCTGGAGGGGTGAGGAAATACTGCTATTTTGAGCAGGAAAGAACAAAGTCAGTCCCTGAGCCAATATGTAGATCACTGAAGAGTTTACATATTGTCATCAAGAATAGATGCCAGAATCTGATGTCTTTGATGTCTTTGATGGCCCATCAACGTCTAATCAGCAACATAAAGCCATCTCAGAATGGAAATTGTCACACTCTGAAAGACTGACATTTGACATGTGGTTTGACAGGTTACAAGGTACCCTTGTAAATGAAGAAATTCAGTTCTTTCATCAGTCTATAAATAACACTTTAGTCATCCCAGAGGTTCTGGGATTCTAAAAGGTGAGTTTGGACAGTCACCCTCCAAGGCCACCTGGCATGCTGTACCCCTCCCTTCACATCAGGAAAGAGAATTTCTAATTGCCTCTCCACTCACACCTCAGAAAAGACCCTGAAGCCAAAGGATCAACACACATAGGAAACACAAGGGTAGACAGAAAATTGACTGAAATGTCCCATGATTAACCTATCAAACACAATGGTCATTCGTTACAATGTTGGCACATAAATCAGACATTAATTAACATCCCACTCACTGCAGGATTCTCTGAAATACTGACACCTGCAGAAGAAAATGTCCTTTCAACAGCAGTCCTGGTGCAACTCTCAGTTTCTCAGGGATGTAGAGACTGAGACATAGTTGAGTATCTGGTACTACTGCGAAATGCAGAACAGTGAAGCACTTCACAACAGTCATAAGAGATAAGGTACCCTGCTTAGAAGCTGTAACAGAGCAATAAGATCATGCCAGCAAGCACCAGAACACCCTAATTGAATTATCTTTTAAAGAATGAAGCACTTGTGGCAGTCTCCTGGCTTTGTGTGCAGAGAGTTTCACAACACTGCAATGTGCAGAAAAGGCTCCATCCTCAAGGTCACTGCTGATTTTCTGCCCAGTTATATTCAGAAGAGTTTTGATGGGCAAAGACTGCAGAGTTTTTTTCCTCAAATCAATTGCCCTAATAAGAACTTGCACAAATGGCTGCCTAGGATGAGAGCAGATGCAGGTCGAATCCTCTGTCCCTTTTCTAACCATGGTCAAAATCAAAATATATGCTAGACTCCACATGATAGCCTTCCTGGAACTCAAATACATTTGCTTTGCACTTGTGCATCTACAGACTGAAATTCTGGAAAAATAACAGGGGACATGTATTAAAAGCTGGGGGTTTTCCAGTAATAACTCCTATAAACCAATCACACCCATTGAAATCAACCAGGCATGCCATTTATTTGGTGTTTTGATAAATTACAGCCCTGGGGGGCACTGAGGGCCAGATTTTAAAAGCTGTTCAGCTGTTTAACTCTCATTGATTTCAGTGTAATTGATTTCAGTGGGAGTTAGGGGCCTGCATTGCTTCACACTTTGGGCCAGGCCCTCCTATGGTAACTGTGCCAATTAAACAGGAGAGCCATTTATCAGGAGCCCCATTAAACAGAATCAGAGGTGCCCAATTACATCTAAATTAGCAGTTCAGCCCCCGTGATGCTGGAAGGGGAGGGGTGGTTGTTGCTGTAGCACAGGCACCACCACTGACAGGGGACCACGTCTTCCATTGTATCCCACTTACAGCAAGGCTCATCCAGGGAAAACATCCTGCTGCCTCCATTAACCCACGGGGTATTTTTACCCTCCCATCGGGTCACTCTGTCACTGCAACAGCCTAATGGTGTAATGGATACCAGGAAGAAAAGCAGCCTGAGTCCAAACCTAAATGAGTGGGGCTTACATAATTAGAGGGTGAGAGAAAGAGAAACTAGAATCAGAGGCACGGCCTTTTCAAGGTTTCCAAGGCAGCAAGTGACTGCTTCTCACGCAGCGTGCACCACGGTCGTGTTTGCAATTCTACAGCATCAGTTTCCCCTACGAGGAAGAGAAAAGAAATCCCCACTCTTTTGAAATGTGAGTGCTTTTGAAATAATAGAGAGAAGGTCTGAGGCATTATGCTCCACATGAGTAGTTGTGGTGATATCTTCATATATTTGATATCATCTTCTGACATTTCGTTCCATTTGCAGGCAAGTCATTTGTAATGTTATGTATAAAGGATTCTGGTGCCATGATCTTTAGCTTTTGCCCTGCATTTAATACTAAAGATCACTCAGCCATGATGAAACCAGCTGGATGAAATTCCTCTCCTGCAAGACACGAAGGCCAGCGACGGTATGAAAGATGTGGGGCTGCTTTGTCATTTATTGCTTCACATCCCGCACATTTGATTGGTGAAGGGAAAGGTCTGTTTATTAATACAATAGCTCATGTGAATTGCAAGCAGCTGAATGGATAAAGAAAAAAAAAAAAAGCGCTAAAAAACCAGCCAGGAAGGCAATGCAATGATTGAGCAGGACAGCCTTAAGGGAGTTCCCAGGAGGCTGCTGAAAACCACATGAGAATGGCAAGTTTGGGTGGCTAAGCCTTCCTTAGCACCATGTTTTGAGAAATCATCTTGGGGAAAAGGGTTCTAGCAGGGGGGAAAAATATCCTTTTAGTAAAAACACAGAAAATTTCTGTCAGAACACCAACACATAAAGCAGGAGAAGAAGCTGACTCTAGAAGTCTATAGAAGTATTTCCCTGGACAGATGGATTGCTCTATATAGGTCAAAATTTTGTTTTCTGCCAGCCTTCTTTCTCACTCCTAGGATGACACCAGCTGCACCACATTGTACTGCTGGTTCCCCACTCCTTAAAGCAGTTTTTTCCAGGTGCCAAACCAATCAGAACAGTGTAGGTAGCTCAGGTGATGACAGGAAGCCAGAGTCAATGTATTGGGAAGAGTCAAATCCACAGACAGCATTCCTAGAATTGACACCATCAGGAGAGATACCTCCTGGCTTGCCTGTACCACCAGGTCTTCCTGGACATCTGTCCCAGCTCAAACAAGCTACAGTCCCTGGAGTGCCTGGAAAAGGTAAATGCTGACTAAAACTGTTGCCTTTTTAGATTAGCTGTTAATGAAATCTCCTTGTTACCCACAGCCTTGCTCCAGCATGACTGAGCCAGTTAACACACTGATGGTGTGTCAGTGCCTCACTGTACTCCCAATTCAAGATTTAATGCTTACTACTGTTAAGGGAAAATATATGAATGACTTGTTTAGCTAGACTTAATTTCCTTATTCTCTGCAAAGTCTACAAATTAATTCCTCAGTGGATTTCTGTTCCAGTACTTAACCTGATCTTTTCAGATACAACAGTGATCATTTCTCACTTCCTGCCTTATTCTGCATGAAAATAGCACAATACCCTTCTTTCTCTGACCTATCGTTGGTAGAGCTCTCACACAGCTATGCCAGAGAGAACAAAAAATAATTTTATATAATTGGGTGGAATTTCCAGTACTACAGTGGTTGTTTTTTATCAGAAAAAAACCCCTTGTTCTTCATGGGACCAAGGTCAAACACCACTATGGGGTTTCCCTTAGTGGGTACCCAATCCAAGCACTCATCTAATTTCAGCTAAGGCTGGGGAAATAAATTCGTTTTGCTTTCCTCCACCATATTATCCCAATCTATTTCTTGTCTGTTCTTTATCCAGTTAAATTGCTTATTCACTGTTGAGTCCAACTAACCCTTTTTATAATGTGCTGGTCTTCATAGGTATGGGAAGGAGGGCACAGAGACTAATGAGACTCATAATAACTCCCAGCCTGTTACTTGTACAATCTGGCACTTGGGAAAAGCTTCAATGGCATCTTTTCTTGTGATGAAAAAAGGAAAAAAAATGGTGCTGCTTGGCCAAAGGTTTCATGACTGAGGAAATCATCTGTAGCTCAGGGTGAATGCTGGCTTTCTGCTTCCCAATGAGCTCATGTTTTCACACATTAGGCTATAAAATTGTTATGTGGAATATTAGGGCCTCTGGTTTCTCACTGTGAATGACACAGAAGGGCACCTCCTTGCCATGGTAACAAGCCAAAGACAATGTTTTAGCCAGAGAGTGCGCAGAAGGAAAAGTATGGCAGAAACAGCAAAGGTGGATGGGTTGTTCATCAGGGCATGTTTTTAGAAAATCATGTAGGGGGCATGGGAAAAAAGACAAAGTCAGTGATAGTGCCTGTTCACTGCAGAGAATGTGCCAGGACCTGGTGCTTCCATAGATGTTGGAGTGGATGCAAAGTGAGTCTGAGAGTACTGAGTGCTGCCATTGGGGCTATCTCAACCAAGAATCTTAAAGTCTTCTTTTTTTCACATGTTTTTTTCAATATATTTTCTTTTACACTTGTACAACCCCACATTTATTATTCTTACTTATGGAATTTCTCCATTTCTCAAGTAATTTTTTCTACCCCATCCTCCTTAAGACAAGATTCTCTTGAGCCATAAATGCCTCTTCTTAGCCCTTTCTGAGATCATGTTGCAGTTAATGAGTATTTGGCCCAAATCAGGAATGGTGCCAGGACTTCTGGCTCAGGAGATCTCGGAGCAAGGCTTCAGCCCAGGTTACCACCTTCATTTTTAAGTAAAACATTTCTCCAGTGCCTCCAACAGAGAAGTGTGTGCACTAGCCAAGAGTTTTAATCCTTCCCAGAGGCCTTTTGCAGTTGGTCCAGGCTGGCTAACAAGCCCAGAGCTTGTGCACAAGCTTTTAAACATCTGCTCTAAGAGCACCATTTTAGCCCTTTGAGTTTGGCCTTACACATGCTATTTTTGGCCTGTGCTAGTGACTGACATGCTGTCCTGCTGACTGTGTTATATCCTGGAAACACTGCAGGCTGTGAGCTGCAGGACTCTTGGTTTGGGAAAAACACAGGTTTCTTCTGGAAATCTCCATAGTCTGAGTGTGTCCTAGCAAGAATCACCTAGCAATAACAAGAAGGGAATTAAATGGGTGCTGAAAAGCATTAATACATAATAAACAAAACAGTGGCATAACAGGCAGAATTTGATCAGCTGGAATCTCAAATATTGGTGTAGAAGTGGACTATTTCTAGAAAAAGGCTGCTTCAGCCCTGTTTAAAAATACTGGCAGAAGTTGGAGGGAAAACTCAGATTACTGTGTAGGGTGGAAATGGCCAACCTAGTGAAACATTTGCAAGTCTCTGGAAATCTGGGGGATTTCAAGCAGCTTGGGGCAAAGTATAATGCACACACATGATGCCTGCCTTGTGCTCAGCCCTCTCCACTCAGCAGGCCAACTGCCAGGATTTGTGTACCATGTGTGAGGATGTGTTTGGATAAAGCATTACTGGAAAGGGAACTTATGCAAACTTCACTGAGCTCACCTGAAAGATTTCCACACACACCTCTTAACACAGCAGTTGTTTTATAACTCAAACCCAAATGATGCCACTATAGAATTTTTGACCTTTGTGAGTCTCCCTACATTTCCAGACAGGGGAGGGTGTTTTTCTGTACTTCACTAGCTCAAAATTCATGTGTCAACAAGTTCAAACATCTATTGCATTTCTTTCAGGTTCCCATTCAGGTGGCTTCAACCTAGAGCACACAAAACCTGCAGCAATGGTGTAGAGATTGTGCCACGTTGCCACTAAATAGTTCCCATTGCTTCAGACACAGACAGAGCTCAAGTGCTCAGAATATTGGAAGGACAGCTGAGTTTGACACAGGTTTCATTAATTCAGTGGATAGCAATCCTTCCTCTGGCAATGAAAATAGTCTTGGCAGTGCCCAAAGTGTCTCTGTGAGCGCCGAGGAGGTGCCAGCTGCTGACATGGTGGGAGATTGAATTCAGCCTGGGGAAGGAGGAGGATCATTTCTGGTTGTAGCTGCAGAACAATAAGGGGTGAGAGGAGAAGGGCAAGAACATCACTCCAGTTAAGTGGCTTTTCCCTAAGTTGACCCCTGCGGATACATTTATTCTGATTTCTTTGAATTTAGCACTTGTTTGCTGGCTTCCATTTTTTTATTTTATTATGATTTTCTCTTTGCTTCTTGCAGAGCTTCTGAAGGTTTTTGAGATCATTCTGTCTGCATATCCTTTTACCTACATATCTGCCCCTAACATTACCCCAAACTATCTCCAGGCTTGATGGGGCTCTGAGCAATCTGGTCTGGTGGAAGGTCCCTGCCCATGGCATGGGGGTTACAATCAGCTCTTTCAGGTGCCTTCTAATGACCAGTCTATGATTCTGTCAAACCTTTGGGTCAGATTCTGCCAGATGTCAGCAAAATCCAAATTTCATCTGAAGAAAAGGTACAACCATGGTTTTAATATTTATTAGAGCACTAGGGAGTGTGCTCAGAAAAGAGACAGCAGTAGACTGGAGCAGAGTTCAAGCCTCTCAAAATACAACCAAATCCAACTGCTCAGCACACTGTTGGAGAAAGCCAAGCTCCATTTTACAGTGTTTGACTTTATTTAAAAATGCAAATGGCTGCAGCCCCCATTCATCTGATCTGCCAGAGAAGAGGAGTTTGAGGAGGTACAGCAGAGCACACAAGACTGCTTTCTGTACATCTTGTTATGCTGCAGCAGAAAACTCTAAAATGAAGCCTGAAGACCTCATGTATCAATGAACACTGATTTTGCCTTTCACTGAAGGTACAGAAGAAGATACAAACACTTCTATAAAGACTGCAGAGGGTCCCTGCACAGTTGTTTGCAGACTCTGTCTCCCCAGATGATTAACAAACAGCAGTAATGGGTCTGTGTTTGAGCACAATGCTGCTGGAGTTAATATCCAAATCCTTCCCTGAATGGGAAAGGTATTTTCTAGGTGCTTGAAAATGGGCTAGTTAATCATCAAAACTGGAGTCATTCAGGCAAGAGGTACTTCAGAGATGAGACAGCAGGGGAAAAAAAAAAGGCTGCTCTGTTTGCTAAAGGTGACAGGTTTGACAACATTTTGTTTTTTCTGGAAGACAGGTGCTTCATCTGTGTTGACATCAGGGAGTATGGTCATGTAAGATGTGTAGACTATTTTATTGATACCAAATACAGGCAAAAAATTGTGGGTTTTTTTACTGTAGTTTTTAAACAGTCACATATTGCAAGACATTGTCTATGGATAAAAAGAAACACTGCGTAAGAAACTCTTAACAATTGACCAGAATTCTTGCACCAACAGTGCAATAGAGCACGAAATCTTCTCCTCTCATTATACCCAGTTTGGATTTTCCACACTTGATTTGGCTCTCTGCCATCAAGAGCACTGGGCCAACACCATTTTCTTTCAACCTTTCCTACTAAAATTGCAAGACACAAATTTCTGTCAAAGAGCATTTGCACGCCTGGAGAGGGGATGTATGTTGGTGAAAAGCTGCGAAGATGCAGAATGCTTCAGGAGTGCTGCTGGTTCTGAAGGAGGACCAGAACAGGTGGGGATGCACACCCAGGGCTCGGGGAGGAGGAAAGGTCCCTGTCCTTGCACAGGAGGCAGTGCTGAGGTGTGGTGAGCTGAAGGAAGAGCTCAAGGGCAGCGTGCTGAGGCGTTTGGGAGAGCAGAGCTGCTGTCAGCCCCCAGTGAGATGTGAATGCATTTGTTACTGTGACGAGGCTAACACTCTCTCTTTTGTGCTAACTTTGGTTCCTTGCAGTGCACATCCTCCCCCTCTCCTTCTCGAGCATCTGCTGAGGTCGCATCTTCTCCTCTGCTCCCCTGCCTCCGCGTTTTGGGGAGGAACACTCATTGTTGCTCACCCCATGAGCTCCCAGCACGTGCCCAGCCTCTCCCCCAGGACGGGGACACATGGCATTGCTGTGACAGAGTGGCACTTACACTGGGGACAAGGACACTGTCAATCCCAGCATAAAAAGAGAGCTAAAGAAGCATCCACACTGTGCATGCTGAGAGGCTTCAGCTGTGCCCAGGCAGCAAGGCCAGCTCAGGACACTGCAGTCCTTCCCTGGGGCTGGGCAGGGAGGGACTGGCTGTTTGCTCGGGGTCTGCAGCACATCCACATGGCTTTGCTGCCACTGGGCACTCCTCAGCACCTCCCTAGGGCAAGGAAGACATTGGATCAAGAACTACACACTGTTGCTGGGCTACATACTATTTTGTCTTCCAAATTCAGAATGAAGGGACAGAAATTAAGAGTGAGCCAGAAGATACTGCACGTCCAATGGAACAACTGTCAGTATTTTTTCTCTGCTACAAGTTCTGGTCTGCTGGACATTGGGCCAGCAGCCTTTCCCTGCTGCTTCATTTCAGATGCTTTATGTAAGCCATTTAAATTCCTTTCAGTACCTGCTTTGGCACCCGTGCAGCAGGTTTTCTCTGTTGGTGTAGGCACCTCAGCCTCAGTTCAGTGACAAGGGTGGGATTTCTGTCCTGCACATCATTGCCTGGCTTGTACTTGTCATGGGCTATATGCAGCACCTACAGACAGGGATGGGGAGCTGGCATGCTGGTGAATCCTGCCCTGAGAGCAAAGAGAGCAGGAAGAATCTCTCCAAAAGAAAATTCTCACTAGACTAAATCTAAATTAAATCCTTCTCTGTCCTTCCTAAGACCTAAGTAGCCCTTGCTGAAGCTTTTATTTTTCAGTTTAACTCTTCAGGTATCTTCTATATTCTCTACCCAGGGAATATCTACTAATAAGGTCTGAGCATGCTGTTGCAATTTCTTTCAAAGCTAACTAACACTAACCTATCCCTTCAGGACTCCACCTTAATTACTACAACTTTACTCCTACTCCTGGCTTATATATTGCTGGCCTGTGTTCCAGATTGATGCATTCTTTCCAGATGGGGCAGGTTCTGGGATTTGAGGGAGTGGAGATCATCCACGAGACAGGGGGAGAGGAGGAGGAACAAGAAATGGTCAAACAACTTTGAAAATTTCTCCAGTCTACCTGCTCCAAAATTTCCAAAACAAGGGAATAAAAATGAAAACAAAACAAAATTGGAACCTCAGGATTTAAGGGCTCCAGAAAAGGATCCAGCTGATTTATTTTCTGCAAGAAAGTTTCCCTAAAATATAGCAATTCAGATGGAGTGAGACAATGCATGCAAGCTGGTTTAGACTAACTGGAAAAAGTGAGTGTAGCAGTTTTTATGTATTAACTTTCATGTACACAGTGTTAATATATTTTAGTGCAGGCATGACAGTTGCAGGTGTATGTTTTCAAGCTGAAAAGACTGGTCCCTTCATGCTGAGACAGGAATTTTTACTGGAAAATTGACCTAGAAGTGATTTTTTTTAACAGAGAAAAAAGTTTAGAATGGTGAATAATCCAAATCTGAAGAAAACTATTTTTCCTGAAATATCCATTTTTACTTCCTCTAAACTGATTTTCTCCAGTACACTTATTTTCTGTTTCTGCCATTAAATCCCAGAGTCAGGGTTTTACTGTGCTTCCGCCCTTCAGGCTGTGCTGTTCTGACTCCTCAGCACTCCCAGAGCCTTGCAGGAATTAAGTGCCTCTCACAATAGGACACATTTCCAGGGTGAAGGTTTAATTTGGTTTTCAACTGTGTGGCTAAACGGATGAAAAACCAAACAAGAACTTCCTCATGCCTCTCCATCGGTTCTGCTAATGGGAGCTCTAAGAGTAAATGGGTTGATTTGCTCTGTTATGGGTGGGAAATGAGCTGAAGCAACCCTCCATCCACCACATGTCCAGCCAAAAGCAATTTAGCCAGCTAGGAAATAAGGAGAACTGGGATGTGCTGCTGGTCCAGGGCAGCCATGTGCTGTTATCCTCCCCAGGTAGGAAGGTGATGCCATGGAAGTTCAGATCAGTGGGACTCCATGGCACCACACTTGTGCTAGAAGAGCTTTTCAGTGAACATGAGAGTGTTTCTGGGTTTAGACACAGGGGCGGGTCGTGGCTTCCTGGGGCTGCATATTCAATTTATCATTTGTTGAACACAGAGCATCAGTGAGCTACTTCAGCAGCTCAATATCCCACAGACTTTCTCTTTCCCTTCTGGGGAATCCTTCTGCAAGGACCAGTCCAGTAATAGCCCCCCAAATTCTCCCCCTGGATCACAGCAAAATATGCCCAGAGTCTGTATTTTGCTGTCAGCTCTGCAGCCATGCACAGGTAAGAGGACACCAGGAGGCATTCTTTCCTAAAAACAGGGAGGGATTGTATTGCCATCCTTCTCAGCTGCCTCACAACACCCCCCTGAAGGAGGTAAACAGCTTTTTTAACAGAGATGTGGTAGCTGGGTTGGTGTGGCCATCCCAGAGGCACATCCAGGCTGGGCTGTCCTGCTGCACAGAACGCAGAGCAGAGATGCAGGATGGGACTCCCGAATTTGTGCCATCACTTTGGTGCGTGCCACGCCCAGCCCACCCTGGGAACCAGCTTGGACAGGGCTTCCTTGGGGATCCCAGCCAAGGCACCCCTGCCTGGGGCATACATTCCCTTCGACTGTGAGCAGCAGGGACAGGAGCACTGCATGAATTTCCTGCTTTTAGTCTTCATTGTCAGCAAAACTGAGCTTCTGTCCTGGGAATACCCCAGTGATGCATAGCTTCTGCTGATGAGCTAGGATTAGAAGGACTTTACATAAGGCTGTTTGATTAAGTGGCTATTATCAACTAAAAACTTGGTGCTTCCCATTAAGTGCTCTCAAATGTGTGTCCTCATTTTACTTACTTTGTGCTTGCATTATGCTTCAGAAGAGGCAGCCTGGCCTTTTTGCCTCGTCCAGGTCTTTTTGCCAACACTAATAAAATGTTCTGTCTTGTTCAGTGCTAGTTTGAGGAATGCAATGCCCTGATGGAGCCGTTCCTTAAAGGTGTTCCTCTAAAATCACACATCACCCTGTAGTTTGCCATGCAAATTGCCCAGCCCCTGTGAACTTTCTGCTCCCGACCAGATCCTTCAGCACCTCTCCCTCGAGGCAGCTCTCTTCTTCCAGCAGATCAAAGCCTGCACCACTGACAAAGGACTAAAACAATAAGGTTTTCACCTTTTGTCTTTGTTTCTGTTGGTATGCCAGTGCACTTTGATTTGCTCTTTTGCAGCATCTGTGCTCAGGCTGCAGTGATTTCCCATAATAGTCCAATATACTTTTCATGATCCATGTTCAATTTATACCCACACCCCACTTTAATCCTCCTGTCCAGATCAGTTATTTCATACTTTTCTACATCAAATTGCTTTCACCATCTGTTGGCCCAGTTGCCCTACATAAGCCAAACCCTCTGAAGGTATAATTGCAATATTGTTCATTATTTGCTCATTCCCCTTCCTCCCAATATACATAATGGCAGCAAAATGAGGAAATAATTTAAATCTCATTTAAATTCCCTTCAGGTTTTTTACACTGTGCTCATCAAAATAGTAGCTAGGGTCTTCAAGAGAAGAAGCCATCCATCTCAGAAGAGCCTTGATGCCCTTGGATAGCTATCTGTGAAAATGAGTGAATTTTTGTAGGACTGGAGCACCATGTACCAGCATTTAACTAAGCTGATGGCAAATGCTATCAGCACATCAGCATGCTGTTAAATCATTGCACAGAAGAATTCCAATCTGGTTAAACAAGATCTGATTTTATGCTGCCACTTCCATGAAATAAATGTACTAAAACCATTTTTTCTTCTTGTCTTATCTATTTTCATCTCTATTTCAGCCAAAGCTCGTTGTGCTGGGGCTCTGCAGTGTGTATTGTGCTTGGGCAGTTTTTCAGGCATCTACAGAGAAAACTTGTAAGCACCAACCCTCTTCCCCAGGGATAACTATTCCTTGAGCTTTGATTTAATTTTTCCTGCAGTCAGGAGGCCACCCACAGAGCTCCAGTTCTGCCTGACCTGCTTCATTTCTGCCTCAGCATTAACAGCAAGGGCGCAGAGGGGCATCAGTCTCTGGCAAGATTCACAGGTTAATTCAGTCCTGGGTTTGCATTTACCTTTAGGACTTCCAGTGGGGAGGAAACTGCTGCAGAGCAGGGGAAGCGCCCCTGCCCAGCATCAGAGGGGCACCTTCCAGTGCAATACATTCCACCAGTACCCAGCTCCTGCAGGAGGAATGTCAGTGGAGATAAATAAGACATGTAATTTCTTGTCAGGCTGTTGCATTTCCCACTGCTCATTTTAACAATTGCACTCTGTGACTTTTTTTATTAAACAACCGAAAAGAATAGATTTGTGTAACCCAGGAAGAAAAATTGCCTGGAGAAATGAAACATACCCAGACTTAATCTTCTCTCCTGCGCTTTTTGAGGTGTTTGAAATGAATGTGTTTTCAGTACAGCAGTCAGTAATGAGACCTGTGCTTTTGGCACTTCTTTGCCACGCTCACCCCTTCACCAGCCAATTTCATTACAGACAAACCCAGGAGGAATAAAAGGGCCCATCCAAGCCATGGCACAACTTTCTCCTCCTGGAACCAATGGAAACACTGCCACAACAGGGATTGCCAAAATCCCACCGTTATTTCATATGCAGCTTTCTCTAAGCCTTATTTTTAAAGCAATTAATAGAAGGAGTGATTGACCTTTAGAGAGCCATATCCCAGGGGGATTTGTAATCAATGCTTCTTCCGAGTGCTTCTTTGCACTGACATCTGTATCAATTAGTGGCTTCTTCAACATAAAGGTTACACAAACACAGTTTTATTTCTTATTATTAATTGTTTTTCAGACAGGGCCAAGTTTTAAGCAGCTGCCTGGACTTAACAGCTTCAGTATTGGATTTGCTCTTGTTAAAAAACAGCTGCTTTTAAGTCTGACCTGGAAAATAGATATTCAAGGAGCAGACATGCTAAAAGAGGTGAAGCACTTCGTTTTGCTTTCAAGAACAGAAGGTTGCACATAAAACACAGTCCAATACTCATTACTACAACTTCAATGCTTTTTAAACAGTGATGATTCTGAACTCAAGACCAGCCTGTTGTAAACAGATAATCTTAATCCGAAACCCTCTTTGTATGCTCAACCGGTGCACCTTTGAAACAAAAATAAAATGTAGAAGAATAAAATCGAACCTTCTTTGAAGACCAAATAGAGAAGATACTGAGACATCAACCTTTCCTCTAGAAACATCTCTGTTTCATTCCAATTCAACAAAATGCAACATGCTACCATGGTCTAGCCCCATCAGGATTGAGAAGAAGATCGAAAAAAGGTAAAGCCTGTGGGCTGAGAAAAGAACAGTTTAATAAGTGAAAGGAAATAAAATATACTAATAATACTATCCACAATGAAATAACAATAATAACTGTAATGAACGTGTTAAAAATGGAGAAGACTGGGAAAGGAGAAAGGCTGGGGAATAAAGGCTTTCGTTCCACAGGATGTGCAAGTAATTAAAATGCATCATGCTGTACCTGGAATATTTGTCTTGTGATGGAAAGAATACAATCCCCTTGAAACAGCTACAACAGTCCTGTTGGGTATATATATATATATATATATTTTTTTTTTTTTTTTTTTTTCAGAACAAGCTGAATCTTTCATAGTATAGTTTGTTCTCTTGGAATTGGTGCCTGGCAGAAGAGGCCCCTCCCTCATGGCTGGGGCAGGATGGGTCAAGACCTCTGCAGAGGAGGCTGCTGCTTCAAAAATCAAGGACATTGATAAAGTTGAAGAAAGGCTTGAAGGAATAAATGCTCAGTGTTGCCACTATTGCTGAGTTTCAATTTTTAACGCAACATCTAGGTTATAAACGTGAAAATATGGCATTCCAGACTCAGGGCCCTCTGAACGTGGCTGACGGTGAATGCTCATTTCTGTCATTCCTCACCAGGGTGAGTATTGATTTCATTTCTCATACCACACTAGTCACTTGACCAAACTGCAATCCAATATTTAATGTGGTAGTCACACTGGCTTGTGGGGGCCTGTGGTCTGTAGTCTATCATATGGTGACCTTTATGGTGACTGGCATAGCCTTAATCATGATAGAAAATGCTGATATAGAGATATTCACATCATTATTTCTAGCACTGGAAATGGGATTGCTGAAGATGTAAGGTATGAGTAGAGTAGCATTTACTGTTCCCTGTGGACAAGTGTAGTGATTTGTTGTACAGTTTAATGTTGTATTTTTTTTTAAGTACAAGGACAAAAAGTTGGCTGCATAGGCAGCTGAGAGGAGGTAGATGCTCTGTTTTAGGCGAAGGAATGCTCAGAACAGAGGTACCAAGGCTGAAATTCCTCATATTAACTGCTTGCTCAGCTTTTCCCAGCAACCTCATTCCCCTCCAAAAGCACTGGGCAGAATTTGAATCTCAAAATGAGGGATGAGCCAGTGATATTGTAAAGTCCTGTAAAAGCTTTGTTATGCTCAAGATGGAAGATACTCAAATACTCTGTGAGCAGACAGACATTAAAAATGGCCAGGAGAGCACAGCCCACAGGGAGTTTGCAGAATAAACAGCTGACCTATGAGCTGGAAGGTCTCTGCTCCCATGAGAGGCCCTGATAGCAGAAACTATTTTTCATTGAGACCAGTCTCACCCCTCAATGTGCTCTCTCTGTAAGAAATAAATGAAATGGATCAATATTTTTCCATGCAAATTTTGCCTTTTGCTAGCCTTCCTTGTAATCTTTGAACTCTGCACTTTCCAAATTATCCTTCTCTTCTATAAACATTATCACTTGTCCAAAACATTTTTGCAGTTATTATATGAGCAGTATCAACATCCTTCAAGAAGAGTAAGAAGCTTTGATTAGTAGTGAGACCCTCCCCACTGTGAAGAGTTAACCTGAATCTCAGGTGCTACTCAAGCTCCCAGGCTGCCTTGGTTAAAATTAATAGCTTGTATCTGTTTAATATTCCTTTCCAGTACATTGTCAAATCGTTTCATCTGTGCTTAAATGGATCAGTGGTTTTCATCTTCAGTGTTTCCTCATTCCTCTTTTGGGTTTTACTAATTATTTGTTGTTTGTGGGTATTTTTAAAATCAGAGAAGAAAGTTCATTGCTTTTATTTTTATTTCATAAGGTTTTCATAAAGTTGGAGGTAAAGGAGAGACATCACATTAACAGATCTATGTTGTCTTGATCCAACTAAAAAGTGGACCACATCTATGCCTTTTATAAGCTGCATTACAGACATGGCAGTGTCATCATTTGCAGCTAATCAAAACATGCCAGTTGGGCACAGATTTTCTAAACACATGTATCAGTCTTATTTGTCATGCAAGTCATAAATTTAAACTGATGCATCTGTTACAACCATTGGTGCAGGAGATGGAAAAGATCCATAGGGAGGCTTTCAGCTTTCCATTTAGTGCTAAAGTAGAACAGAACTCTATCAGATGTACTATTATTGTCATTATTATTTAATATCCCCCTCTGCCTCCCCCGTGCATTAGCCACTTAACAGAAAGCATGAGTGCAGCCCTTGTCTCAGACTGCTTGCCATCCAAGTGACAGACTGGTGTCCAAGGGACAATAAAACATATTTCAAAGAGGATGGCCAGGATCCTCCTGGAATGGCTCAGGAGAGGGGGGCCAGCTGGCTGGTGGACACAGGGATCTGGGGCTGGTGTTGCTGCTGAAGTGTAAATATGATGGTGCAGACATGAGTTTTCAAGCATGGCACGATGGTGAATGAATTCACTATGGTGATTGTGAGCACTGATACTTCATTAGCATAGACACCAAAGAGTGACAGAAAGAAAGAAGCATAAGGAAATATATTGTAGATGCTGAATAACAGAGAGATGATAAACTGACCCCACTGCTGCTGTAAATCCAGTCCTTAGGCCCGGGTTCAGATGCACTGCAAGCACTGGGCGCTGTCTAAGCCTTGCATGCCCTCAGGCTTGCATTAGCCATGCTTCCAAGCTCAAGATCTTTTTTCTTTCAACAATGCTCCTGACAGCTCCAGCTTGGAGTCTGTTCTTGTGCTGTTTCTGCAGGACTCACATGCGTGACTTGGGAAAAAAATCCTTTCTTCATTACACTTTGTAGGTCACAGAGTTAAGTTTCCAAGAAAACCTTATGTACATCAACCTTGGGCAAAGGCAGGGGACATTCTTTGTGCTTCCAGGAGACCCCTGGAGCCCAGTGATGGCCACATTCATCACCCAGATGAGCTTTCCTTGGGAAAGCACACTTTGAATCTGCTCAGACCTTAATGAGTTATCTACGAACCATCAAATATTTCACATTCCATATGGATCATCCAGGTTTCCTAAATGACACCATCAGCTAGGGTGGCTGCAAGGATGATCGTAAATAACTCCCTCAGTTTAATGAGTTACAGTCTGAGGAAAGGCTCCTCTACCAGGTAATGAGTCACAGCTTCATTTTGTTGTAGATCAGCTGAGACACTTGATTTACTGTGAGGGTTACCTGTATTAAAACTAATCAGAGGCTATCGAGGAAACCCAAACAGAACCAACCTACCACAATTTAATCTCCCCACAAATAAAACCTACTCATAAATCACAGACAGAATGTAAATGTGTCCCTCTAATGCTCCTATTAGGAAACCTAAACCCACAAAAAGCCCAGAAGGATGTGAAAACTGTGGTAATGTCATTGTTATCAGGCTAATTCATAGCACAGAAGGAGATGTAAGATCCATTCTGATGGGTAAATAATCAAGAAAGAGAAAGCAATTTGAAAGATATGTTGAAGTCTCTGTTTTCATTTTGAAACATAAAATGGACACATTTTTACACTTTTATTTACCTTCCCAGAAAAAACAGAGAGAAAACTATAGATAAAGTTATTAAAATTGTCCTTGTAATTTTTACTTACTGAAAGGAGAATTCTAATAGAAAATCCAGTAATCAAAACATACTGTTTTAAATTAAAAATTACATTTAAAAAACTGAGTTTCACAGAAATACATGTATTTATTATGGTTGAAGCATCTCTCTTGATCAGCTCTGGTAATGAGCTTTTCTCAAGCAAACAACAGCAATAGTTCATGGAGGATCTGTTCAGTTTGACTGAGAAAAGGCATGTTGATACAATGGAATGACTGGAGTGACAATCACTCTCTTGAATAATCATTATCATATTGTCTTGTGCATGTGGTAGAACAATCTCCACGTAGAGGAGAGCTGAGACTGAGCCTTTGTTCAGGAGAAAGCAGCACCTCAAGAACTTCAGTCCTCAACAGACCAGGTGGGCACTGCTGCAATTTATGTAAGTCAACAAAGCTGAATATTTTAAATGGTATCTTTTTATAGAAACCTTGATTCTCATCCTCTCAGTATATGTACTACTTCAGTTCTCTGTTCCAGAAAGGCATTTTTAATTTTGTACAAAAGGAAAGAATCAGGATCCTTCTTGTCAAAAGATTAATGATACACGTCCACATGGAGGAAGTTATGTAAGGAAGTTTTGTTGAGTACCGTGGTTGTCTTAAAGTGCCATGCTCCATTTTGCTTCAATGTGACATGCACAGACTATTAATAATAGTAAAATATTGCATTTGGGACAAAAACTCAAGGAAATAATTTATAACAAAATCTGCATTCAAGTCATCTCTCAGTTTTCACATACTGGTCATAAATCACTGGAGAGACATTTATGATTGATTCACAGGAGAGCTTTATATTACCATAGAAAAAATAAAAATAATAGTTGCCTTCTGAACAACTGTCCTTCATTCTAATTATGCAGCCAAACATATCCCTCATAATTGACAGTTAGGATGTTTCTCTCAGAAAAGAGCCTTTGAAAGTGAGAAAGGGAGCTAAGGTGTAGGTGCAAAGCCAGATCCTGAATGATAGTTTCAAGTGTTTGTTGTTAGGCAGCAGGAATCAGCTCCCATCCTTGTGGTGTCCATGCAGGTTGTGGTGTCTTTATGGCACCAGATCCCACTGAGCTCTAGGGAATATCCCTGAAAACAACATCTCAAGGTAATTTCTTTCTCTAGATTAGGTCCTATCTGTAACTTTCCTGGCTAAGTGCATATGGTCTTCTCTAGGAAGATGAACAATCTTAGTGGCAACAATTTGAGTGAATCCCATCTTTTGATGTTCCACCATAAGTATGAAAGGCTGGAGCTAGTTTCTTGATCTAGAGGGGAAGGACATTTAAATGAGTAGTGAGAGATTATTTCTTTTTAATCCATTTGAACTAGCCATCCCATTCTCTGATGTGAGATAATAATTAGCATCCAAAGCTCCACTACTGCACCCTCAGCATTAGCAGAATGCCATTTTTGGCTTATGGACAGCCCTTCACACACCAAAAATGTAGGAGATAGAAATTGTATCTTTTTCTCAATGAAAAATACCTGCTGAGGGCTCACCTGAAAGCCACTTTACCCAAAAAGCAAACATTCATGTGAGAGCTTTCAGGATATTTCTTGTAACCCAATTATTTTCTTTTTAAAATAGCAATGAAAAGTAGAGCAAGAATGTAACGCTGTTAAGAACCTGTCAGGCTTTGCCTCTCCTTGTTGCTCCATTTTCTCCATGTTTATTGAGCACTCTAGAATTAGCATCAAGATAACAAGCTCACAAATCTCCTTTAATGACACCTTCTTTTCCCTGACTTTACAGGAAAGTTGCTCTGTTATGTCAACCAAAATATGGGCTCTGTTTGCTTCACAATAAGCAAATGAATTGGACATTTTTTCCTTTGAGGGCTTTGCTTATTTCAAGGTCAAGTAGAGCAACTCTTTGCTGCCTTACTGAGACAGTTTCAAATAACTTGTTTTTATTCTTTGACCACCCATTGCACTGCCCTGTTTTCATGTTGGAGGTCAGGCCAAGAGCAAGTGAATTCCCTTTATCATTCACTGGCTTAGCTAAGTTCCAGTGAGGTCAACAACTCCTCTCTCCCCTGCATTCCTGGGTCCTGCATTTCTATCATTGCATTTCTATCATTGCTTCAGAGATATCACACTCCTTCATACCAAACACCATAAGAATCCCTCATACGGGGAACTTCAGCCTCTAGGACCACAGGGATGAAAAGATGCAGCAAGACTCTGGTGCTCTTTGGATAAAGGTTGCCTGCAGACCTCAGGAATCCTCTGCAAGGTCTTCTGCAATGACTGCAGTAAAGGTTCCCCTCACAGCTGAGTCTTTATATCAGATGGCCATTGCCTTAAATATCAATTTGTGACATTAAGTACTACAAGAGTCTGTTATAGACATTTCATTTTCACATAGACATGGAATAATTTAGAGATTCTCTTAATTCTAAAAGCTCGAACCAATAAAGCAGAATAAACCACTAAACCCCCAATAAAATAAGTTTAAAAAAAATTCAATTCCATTCTTGAAGTTCCTACTTGCTTCCATTAGTCTGTGTGGAAACCTTTGTTGTCAAAAATGATGAAACTCAATTATAGAAAACTATCAGAGTCCAAGACAAAGGAAAAACATTTAATTTTGGCCAAAATGCTCACTATATACTCATATTGCTGCCATTTTTTCAAAGGTGCATTGTTACTTACCAACATGAACTTAAAAGATTACAGCTGAACTCAGGGTTATGTGTCCAGCCAAAGCAGATTGTGACTGACCTTATGGTACCCAGAGGCATTGGGATAGCTAAGGTGACAAAAGGGTGTTCTTTTACATCAAGCTCACCCAACTGAAATTACATAAGTATATAAAGTAACACCCAACAACATTGTGAGCTGCTCCTAAGATGAACCTATTGAATTGAACTGGGGTCATGCATCCATTGAGGTGATGCATGAGTTTAGGTGAGAGAACTCCTCTGTGGCCGAAAAAAAAAAAAAAAAAAAGGGGCAATAAAGGGCTGGTTTATGGGAGCTGGTTTTGTTTTGAGGAGCTGTTCCACATCACAATGCTATCAGTGAAGTTCCTCCCTTTTCTGTCTGTACTGCCCTAGTTTGTGTTTGCTGATTGCCTTGATTCTTTCATGGACATCACAGGACACTATTTTAATTATCATCTACAATTATTCAGCTTCCCCCTCTGCCATGAACACCTTTACCTCAGCCTGAGAGATGGAATACCCTTCACAGTGGCTCACTTCATCTGGGACTACAGTGTGTGTTAGAGAGACCCTGGTAGTACAGATTCACCACAAAATCACACAGGAAACTCTCTTCCATTGGCAAGAAACAGCTAATCCAGAAAAGCCCTAAGCCAGGTTTTTACCAGCTCAGAAATGTTAATAAAATTTATTCTGCAAAGAGATACAACAGTCATTCCAATAAACCTGGGAACTAGTACTGTGAGACAAATACAATGTTCTACATTATGTCTAAAGAAAAAGATATGACTGGGCTGAAAGCAAGCAGTGTTGGATTGAAAGTGTTCACGCCAAGCTGCAAGATCCACTGAGAATGTGGTCATGGACAGTAAATAAAAGGCTCCAGGGGAAGTCAGCCCATGAACCCATGGCTGGATTTCAAGATGCCACTGAGCATCACTGTAAACAACTTCTTTATTAAGGGGACAGTCTGATTTACAAGTACTGAGTCCCTAAAGTCATTATCTAGCAAGAAGTGTCAGGGCACAACTGTTCAGTGTCTGGATGGAACTCCACTTGCTTACAGTGTTTATAGCTCCCTTGGTCCAAAGCACTTGAAAAAACTTTCATACAAAAACTCTGCTACATTTTGCTATTAAAGGAAGTTACTCACAATGTGGACATGTAGAAGAAGCAAATTGTGTCCAACTAATACAAAAAAAAAAAAACCAAACAACAAAGTAAGGGGTCAAAATGAAATCACAGCAATGAACTTTGTGCTGACCCACTAATATTAATGCTCAGAGTTGGGCAGAAGTGTCCATGTGTCACCAGCAACTGCGACTGTGTCAGAGCTTGGTGTGACTTCCTACACAAAAGATGTCACCATCACTCCTCCTGTTACTCCACCACCTGGAAGATGAATTCTTGCAGACTCCAGGGAACATTGCCTTCTGCTGCATTATCAGCCACGGACAGGTCTGGCCAAGAATATTTTTCACAGTGTGACAGTGACAGGAAAGCAGAACATTCGTAATAATGTGTTACTACTGTGAGTATCTTAGTTGTTTCACAAATGCATAGCAATGTATAAAATATAGATGACATTCCTTTTTTTGACTAAATAGAATTATCTTTTAGAATTACGAGTTTCAAGGTCTCCTTACAATAAAGAAATTAAATATTTTTATTGTATATTGACTTACAGTTTGGACATGCATTGCTTTATGAGATGCTGATTAATAGTCAGGAAAGCAGCAGTCTATTGTCCAGTAATTTACTTTTCATTTTCTGATTCTGCAAATTAACTTTCCTACTAAATGAGGCGTTAGGCTGATGTCAATATTTGCAGGTACTCCACAATTATACTGTGTTTGCTAAATGACATTGCTTTAATTCAAAAGTCATTTGGATTTCCATTTAGACCATGATCCTGCTGGGTGCCTAGTTCTGCTGTAAAAGTGTCGCATGCCCTCAGGTCTCATGGAGTCAGTGGCACTGGAGATTACTCAGCTGCCTTCAGATCCAAGTCTCATTTATTTGGGAAACTGTAATTAGAGCTTAGGAGCCAGGTTTATGCAATGTGGATTGTAGACAAGACACCCAATTCTTGCATTTAGAATCTACTCTTTGCATTTAGAATCTACTCTCTTCTTTAACTCTTTTCATAGGTGGAGATTTCAAGGTGAGCCTTGACCTCTTGTTAAACTTATGTGTCCTAATTTTCTGCATTTTTTAGCCTCAGTGAGGTGTTCTCCATCCTTTCATCATGTGGGGGAAGGAACAGCTATCTAATCTGCTTGTCTGAAGGAAATACCTTTTTAATGAGTCCAAGTCTCCAGCAAGACTCAAAATAGCAAGGCAATAAAGTCAGAAGTGTTTATAGAAAGATATTGCTTTAAAACTGTTAGTGTCATGGTATCTTAGAAATGACAGCTGCTGATATGTCCACAAGCTGCCCCAGTCTCAGTTCTCCTTACTGCCATGCACCCTTGGCTGATGGGCACACTTTTCCCCCCATTCTACAGCGGTAGTGATTAAAATCCCTTCCTGTCTCCTCCCTCCTGTTGCCAGCTGCTCCACAGGATTTTGCACTAGGGAATCACAAAACATAATTTCAAAGCCATCCCAAGGAAAAGCCTCTTGGCCAAAGCCCTGGGATCTCATATTTATTTACATTTTCTTCCTTGTACTTTGAACATATCTGAAGTTATTCCTTATTGTCTTAATATGTAAGCCTTCCCTCAGACAAATGCACCAGGCAGGACCAGCCAGGGGTGCAGATCTGGTGCCAAGGGGATATGATTTACGTTACATGTAAATCTGTTTTGGCAGCAGATGAGCTCTCCTTTCATCCAAATGCCTTAAAGCAAATGAAAACTGGCCCGAACATGGATACAGTATCCTGGAAAGAAACCCAAAGGGGTGTAGTCTGAGGCTGGTATCTGAGGCAGCTGTGCCTGATTTTTAACCTCACTGGTGGGATTTTGAACGGAGCAGAATGCAAACCTCTCAGGGACATTATTTTCCTGTCCCTAATGCAGCGCTGTGACATCTTCACAGCCAGGTGAGAGCATCTTCTCTGCCAGAGCAAGGGGCAGAACAAGTGTCAACCCGGCAGACTGAGGCAAGCATGCCTCAGGGGCACCTCTCACGATGATGTTCCTCAGTCGCCCTTGCAATTATCTCAGATTAGCAGCGATTTACAGCCGGGCTGGCACCCAGGCCCACGGGGCAGGAGAGCAACTCCAACACTGCACAAACACCCGTCTAAAAGCATAGCCATGGGGAGGGGTGAGGATGCAGACACTTGGCTGAGTGTCAGACTGCAGTAGCTGACCTGCAGCGCTGGAAAGGAGAGCAGTGAAGTGTAATCACCCTCTAGAGAACATCCAGAGAAGTTTTGGTGGCAGAAGTCAATAGTTATGGTTGCAGCACTGCTTTGATGGTGTTTCTTAATATATATCATAGATCTTAGAGAAGACCATCGTTTTCTCTTACCACCTGTTCTTGGTTTTCCCTGCTACATCCTCAGCAGGAATAGGTACAGTGCTCCAGAGGGGCTGTACTGGGTGAGGCACACATTAGCTCCCTGGACTGTAAAATATGTCTGGAAGGTTTGGGAATATGATTCCAATGGCAATTGTAGAGATGCCTAATGATACAGCTCAGCTGCTTGCTTTGGCACATTTCACAGGAGTGGTTTCCACCAGCTCTGCTGAAGGGAAATCGTCCTCTCCTGCTCCTTCTCCTGTTACCCACACTGCTGATGGTCAAGCTTAGATTTTCAGCTTGCACTTTTGCCCCTTGAGGTGTAAGATACCAGTCAAGTACTTCACTGAGGTCCTCACCCTGCACAGCTCTCTCTCCGTTCTTCAGTGCCACACACCCCATATACCACAGGTAACAACTCCACACATGGATCAAAAAAGTAATGCCTGCCTAGTATCAAGCCACACGATTACACAGCTAATTTGGAGTAATATTAACCATGAACAGGAAGGGGGGGAAAGTGAACTAAAGCAGAAATTGTTTCAGTGAGGTGACGGACTAAGAAAACGCTGCCTGCTGAGGTTACCCAGAGGTGAATGTTGACACAAGCCCAGAAGCACGGAGATGTCCAGAGACAAGGTGTAATGAGATGGTCTCAGGAGAGCTGGCTTGTTGGAGATTGGAGTGCCCACCCTTATCTAGGGCAGCACGCTGCCTGCCGGCAATGAATGTCGGAGTGTCTATGAAAACCTGACAAGGTATCTGCAAGATGCTTTAGCAGAAATTGCTGTGGGGGAAATGCTTCCTTTGGATGTGGAAACTGCTGAGCCCTGAGGAGAAGGGACTATTCTAGCTATAGAGTCATTTTTCATTCTAGGCTAATGATAATCCAAGAACATTAGTATTCCACACATTAGTAGTTAAAGCTGGGTCAATTTAGGCCAGAAAAACTGTTTGGGTATAGCAATAATTAACTATTAAATCCAACCAGGTCACTTGTCTATCCCTGAAGCATTCTACTGAGATCTCTCAGGAAGACTGTTGGTCTCTTTAGAGGTGGCAGAAACAAACTCAAGTCTACCAATCTACTTCAAGTAGAGATGCAAGACCTCACTCTTGCTTTCAGCAGAGCAACGCAGGAGGAATTTTTCTAGAGGAAGTAAGTGTGAGTATACAACATAAATAAGAGAAAAAAAGTCCAGGCATTCTGTCTCTTCTGGAGAGAAACTGAACTGAAAATTGTATTCTGCTGCAATAAACCAAGCAACCAGATGTTTCAGATAATTAGTATTAGAGTCAAATTTTTCTAGCAGCTGTTTTCCTTGTGAAAGACAAGCAGTGTATCAGCCTGGATAAACTCTTCCAACAGGATGTCTAAGATGTGATCAAGACACATGATGTCATTTGCATATATATATTTTATATATATATATATTCTCAAGAGCTTTAAAGCATCAACTTGAATATTGGTAACTGCAGTAGCATGTGCAGAAGTTTACTTCTGCCTCCAGCTATATACTCAGTGAGTTAGATGAGTTTTCAGAGCTTTTCTGTCTTTAGCATCTAACCTAGAGCAGCCAAAAGATGACTGGAAAGACCAGCATGCCCCAAAAATGTGTATTGGTTGTACACTATTGTGTATTGTTGGGTGGGTTTTTTTTCAGGAAATTTTAAGACTTCCCCTAGCATAACTCTGTATGTTCAAGTATTTTAAGAGACACTACTCTGGTTTCACCTATTTAAAAGTCTGTGAGCTTGTCCATCCTGTTTATCACGCACTACAGCATCCACCTGGAGCAAAGCATCTGTCTAGCCACACTAATTGAATTAGTCTGTGAATTTACCCATCTACAGATAGAGACCTTGCAAGCTTCCCAACTTCAGGATTTTTACAGAACAGGTGCCTAAATAAACACTTTAGGAAGGAGATGAGCACTTTCGTTGTCTAAAGAGATTTCCAGAACACTTGCCTTTTTGGGGTTTCTTTGGTGGAAGAACCAGTTTCTTCAGGATGGAAAACAAACACCTTTTGAACTGGCAGAAACCTGTATGGAAGAGCCAGTTTCTCATGGCCTCATGCAAAAACCGTGGCAGCTGAGGCCTCAGGTAGCTTCTAATGTGCATCTTGTGAGCCTTGCAGTGTCTGGAGGACTGATCTGTATCTCATTAAAATTAAGACCACTCATCTACAAGCACCAGACTGTTCTCCTCACTAATTACTTGATAATGATGCCTCAGGCCATTAATATTGGAGACTGTGTCCCTGAGGTGGACCAGACTGTTGACCCCTGTTGATGTGGCACAGACCTGCTGGAAAAGCTGTGGCAAGACAAAGTTCAGCATGGGAGGGACCTGTTGGCAGCTGATGAGCGAAGGGCAGCAACTGAGTGTGCCAGGTCTCTCCATTTTCTTTCCAGCAGTGGTTTGCAGTTCTCCAATTTGCACCAGCTGGTCTCAGTAAAGATTCATCAGCCTGGCTGGAGAAGCTGCTCAGAGATTTTCAGCATCATGTTTAATAAGGTTACTCATGTAACAATAGGCCAAAATAAAAAGCCCCCTCTTGGGGATAATATTTTGGGAGAAGAAACTTAAAAAAGAGTACGGAATGAAAAAAGTTCATTCAAAATATCAGTTATCTTGACTTCCTCGTGCTGACTAGTTTATGCTTTATAAATTAGAATGGTCCTAAGTTCCATTTTCAAAGGTATCTTCTGAAGTGTTCAGGAGCTTCAAGGCCTCAACTACCTTTGAAAATGAAATTTAGGATTGAAATCATGGGGTATTTCTGAAAAATGTAACCTGTGTTTCCACAAAAAATTCTTCCTCTCAAAGGCCATGGGCATCCCAATACTAAATGAATCATGGATTTAAAGTTCCATATAACTTGGAGTTTAACAACAGAAGGAAGTAGAACAGCAGCCCCCAGTGTGAATCCAGAAATGAACAAGAAAAGTGCATCTGAAGCGTGAAACAGATCAGGTTTTGCAATTACGCTGACAAGGAATGTGATCTGTAATCGTAGAAGTGAAGATTAGTGGTTTTTAAGAGAAGGTATCTCTTGAAATCAGAACTCGAGGTGGGGCTGACCAGAGGGGCACCACGGAAGGCAGGTGCCGGGGGCACGAAGCGCGGCCGAGGCTGGCGCACATGGCAGCGCGGCGCACCTCACCTCCAGCCGCTCATTCCTCCTTACGTTTAATTTTCGTGGGGCCTCCGTTCCCCTTTGCAACGGGGCCCCCAGAAGCGAAGGGAGCAGGGGACACCCCCCGGCAGGGAGGCGGCCGGGCGGATGAGGGCGCATCCTGCCCTCCACCTGCGGGCAGAGCCGCGGCCGCCGGCGCCGCGCGGGAGCTCCGCCGCGCCGCCCGGGGCTCGGGGCGAGCTCCGCGGCCGCCGCCCCCGCCGTGCCCACAGCCCGGGACGGGGCCGCCCCGCCCGCCGCGGAGCCTCCGCCAGCCCCGGCCCCAGCCCCAGCCCCTCGCCTTCCCCGCCCCTCGCCGGCGGGGACGCGGATTCGGCCTGCGCGGAGCCGGCGGAGCGAGGGAGCGCGGCCGGGCGAGGGGAGGGGAGAAGCGAGGAGGCGGCGGCGGAGGCGGCGGCGCGCTGGCCATGGCAGCCGCCCGCGGGCGGAGAGGCAGCCGCGGGTTGCCGCTGTGATTGGCACCCCGAGCAGGAGGAGGAGGAGGAGGCGGCGGCGGAGGAGGAAGGCGCGGAGCAGCCGCGGGGCCCGCCATCCCGCGGCGGCGGAGCGGCGGTGCCCGGGAGGATGCCGGGGAAGCGGGGCTCGGCGGGCGGCGGCGGCGGCGGCGGCGAGCTCCCGGGTGCCGGCGCGCCGCGGCAGCGCAGGCGGCGGAGGAAGGTCTCCTGCTTCTCCAGCATCCAGCTCTTCCTGGTGTCCGAGTGCGCCCTGATGCTGGCTCAGGGCACGGTGGGAGCCTACCTGGTGAGTGCGGCCGGCCCGCAGCCCCCCGCGCCGGCGGCGGAGCGCGGCGGAGCGCCGGGGAAGTTTCCGCGGCGCCGGGGCGGCTCTGCGGGCAGCCCCCCAGCCCGGGGGGGTCGGGACAGCCCGGCGTTCGGCGGCTGAAATGACTCAGCAGTGCCGAGGGGTCACCCACCCGCTGCCGCCCAACTTGTGCGGCCGCTCCGCGGGACTCCCGAGCGCCCGGAGCGCGGCCGTGCCCGGGGCGGGCTGGCACCGGCGCTCGGCTCCAGCGCCAGCCTTTCCGCTTCACTCTGCATAAACACCGGCAAAAGCTAGTGGGGCATTCATTTCGTGCCTCCCGCGTTACCGCTTTTCCTCATCCTCTTAAGTGATGGCAGCGGTGCAAAGCGCAGCAGCCCCCAAAGTCCCGGTGTTGGGTACAGAACAATCCAAATAAGACTTTAGCACTAAATCTGCATAGTGAGATGTGGTGTCAGAAGCAGAAGTGTAGTAGAAGAGTTGGGAAGATGTCCATACGGCTGTGCTTGTGCCTTGAAGTGTACAGCCTGTGGAAATGTTCTGCTTCCAGCAGATGTAAGTGTATAGTTGATTTAAATTTCTTAAAATAGCTTACTGGATTTGAGAATTATAGTTTCCATGGAAAAGAAATGTATTCGTAATCTCTGAGGCTTTTTGAGGCCATACACAATATATTCTACAGTAAATGTAAGAACTCTGCATTTGGTACTTGTATTCAGTATTTAGCATTGCTTCTTTCACATGCTCAAACTACTTATGCAAATTTGTTCTGAATGTGATCTATAATTTTTCAAGGTATGTGACTAAACTAACCATGGTTAATATTCTCTCTTAATATGAAATGGAAATTAGAATTCATCTCCATATAATAAAGCATAAGTTTAGTTTGAAACATAGTTGTAATTCCAAAGGAAACTGCATCACATCTGATGAGATAAATTCAGCAGTTCTCTACCCTAGGGTGAGTGTATGTGGATATAACTGAATTTGTGGGAGCCTGACAGGAACATGCCTGTTTTATGTGAGTAACACCTTAGTAAGTAAATATATTGTTTCCGATGAGCTACTTGTAAAATGAGCTGTCAGTGTGAATGAGTGTAGGATAATCCTGCCTCAAAGCAATAGCCAAGGAAGAGCCCACGGGTGATGTCACCCAGTGGGCACCGGTGTGCCGGGAATGTATGGATCTGCTGGAGGACTGTATATCAGCACGCTTTGGTGGGGTGTTGGAGCGTAGGATCAGCAGCATTAGTCCCTAGTGTGGCATTTTCCTCAAACTCCTTTGCATTGCTCCCTCCTCGCCAGTTTCTCATTTCTTCTCCCGTTTTCCCCAACTCCTGGGGAGTTTGTGCGGCGCGTTTCGCACACCCCAGCCCCACCGCCTGGAAACGAGCGCTGCGATTCCCAGAGCCCTCCCTCCTCGAGGGGTGAACTCAGGGAGGTGCTGCTGGCTCTGCTCTGCCTTCCTCCAGGTCAGTGTCCTGAGCAGCATGGCAGCGTGCCCCATGCCCAGCGGGATCCACAACTGGGCAGTGGGGGGAAAGGAAAAAAAAGCAAACTAAACTCAAAACAATCCCTAGCATGCATAAGCAGTGGCCCAGCTGCACTGGGCAAGTGTTCCTCTGTTCCCTGTATAATTTATGTGCCGTCATTGCAAATACCATGAAGCTCTTCATACAATGAACAGATGCAAATGTGGAATTGTCATTGCAGGGTGAATCTGTGCTTAGAGCAAATCTGCCCAGCACTGTGCTTACAGGTGCTGCAGGGGAGTGAGAGCAGGAGCAGCAAAGATGCTTGCTGGAAAGCATAGAGGACTTAATCGTTTTTACAGACCAAATGTCCCTGAGGCCAGGTGCTGTTCTCAGGTGCTGCCGTGGGGTGGAATCAGTGGAGGCACTGCAGAATTGCCCAGGTGTAACTGCAAGTGGATATTCATTTGCTCAGGCTCCTGGGATGAGTGGGGCTCAGCGGTGGCTGCTGGGCTGCTCCCCGAGGGACAAATTAGCAGGTGAGGCAAAGTGGAGAGCGAGCAGAAAGACAAACAGGGAGATGCTGCATAGGGCAGGCACAGTGTGTAGTTCTGGGCAGTTGAATAAACTACTAATTTTAGCCTGTCACCAGTGTGGGAGTTCTGTATTGTAGTTCTGCTTTCCTTGGCCACATGTGTGACTTTCCCTAGTTATTTGTAACTCAGGAAGAGAAACCTTTTTTTGCCTTATACGGCGACAAGTTGGTTTCCTCAGTTTTTGTCGTGTTCTGCACAGGGAGACCATGAGGGCAGAAACTCATCTTGTTAAGAAAACAAGCCAAGGGCTTGGCTTTTCAGGAGTGATTGAAGAGCTCAGTTTGGACTGGGCTTGGCTTTCATGTCAGTACATTTAGAAGTGGCTATTGTTATTTCTTTTTAGAGATGTAAAACCCTCCCCTTTTCCATGTTCACTGTGCAATAGACTAGCAGCCACCACTTGCATATATGTACAAAGTATACATTCATTAATTATGTGGTTTTTAAGCAAGGATCATTCACTTTTATTTGTTCATAAAACATTCTGCTTGCCAGCAGGGTTTTATAAATAATAAATGCTGATAAAAATCTATATAAAGTCCAATTCTTTTCCCACAGAACTCAGCAGTGAAAATACCCCAGGATGCCAGCGGTAGATGTCTGTGTTTAAATAGTGCAGTGTCTCTGAGGTTTTTCATGTGAAGTTTTAGGGAGTATTTGATCAATGTCACATTCCAAAATATTTGTCTATTATTATGCTTGCTGTTTGCAAAATGCACATGTTCCAAAATGACTTGGTGCCATATCCTGCATAGTTTATGCAAATACAAGCCTGCGCTGCTGCTTTAATTTCTGGGGCTGCTGAATACACCCTATTATTTGCATACTCGTGTAAGGTTTTGTGTACACATTTATTTGGCTTCACCTAATTACTCCTGTGTGCTTTTGGAAACTTGAATTTCCCAGCAACTGCAGTGGCAGTGGGGAGAATGCTGCTTGTAGTCTGCAGGCATTCCTGCTGCAGAAGTTACTCAGGGTTTTTGCAGCAACTTTTAAAAGCCCAGCTGATTTCCCCCTGCAGTTGCTCTCCTGCAGCACTGGGCAGTGGATTAAAGAGCTGAGGGTGACTGGTGCAGATGGCACCAAGAGAGAAGGGCTGGAGCCTCTTCTCCAGCCTTGTGCCTTTCGGGTGGATGCAGCAGTGTGATCAGTCATGCCAGCCGTGCAGCGATGAGGATTTCGATAAGGCTGATTCACATACCTTGGCAACACTTCCCTGCCTGTCTACCTCCCTCCCCATGAATTCCTACATGCACTGTATTTTGGAATATTTTTGCTGGTAATAACGTTCCAAGTGCTCCTGACGGTTCATCGCTGAGGCATTTCATCACCCTGCCAGTCAAATCTTGTGCCTAGCCAGTGGTGAAATCACTGCTTGAGCAGAAGGCAGAGCGCTCTCTCTTTGACAGCCACAGTTTGTGGAGCAGGAGCACAGTTTAATTTCTCTCCCTGGCCTTTAGCCTCGACTCACTCTGGTTCAAACTGACCTAGTTGCAGGCATCCAACATCTGCCAAAGTCGTGGGCTTCTTTAGATAAAGGGCATGCATATGGGAAGCACGTTGGGAACCAGTTCTGTGGTGTGCTCTGGGGAGCTGTTTTTACAGAGCTTTACTGAGCTGTCTCTGTTTACTACAGCTTTGAATGCAGCTATTCATGTGCTTTATCAAGTGATAGAGGATGACTGGCCTGAGCACGGGATGGAAAGGAAAATAATTGGTCCCTCCCAAGGAGGGTGCATTGGTGTTTGCGTGGGAATGAATGCCAAATTGTTTCTTGTTTTGCTGAATGAAAACTTTCGAGCCATGCTTAACTTCCTAGGGAGAGCTTTGCCCATGCAGCAGTGTTTGACTGCAGCCTGCAAAAACTCTCTTAACTAAGTGTCTGCAGCAAAATTAGTGCTGTGTGACTCCAGGTGAGAGTGTATGTGGTCTCTGAGACAGCCTCCTCCTGTGTGGTTTTATTGCTGCTGGGGTTTGAGATATCAATGAAAATCTTGAAATTCCATCTTCAGGAAAGAAATAAGTATAAAAGATACATAGAGAAGTTAATGGCCAAAGGGTTCCTGGTGGAGGAAACGAAAACAGGGGCCCTGTGTGATGCACAGCTGGGAACTGTGGGGTTAACAAGCAGAATTTGGCTCCTGTATTTTTTAAGTTGTTTTGCTGTGCAACCCCTTCCTCTCCCGTTTTAAATATAGCAAAAACAATACTGTGTTCTGTGGCACAGACCTGATCAAACCCTCCTTGAAGGCTGGCAAGATCTGCATGGAGGATGGCATTAAAGTCAGTTTTGGGAATACTGCAATGCTTCAGAGATTTCTGTTGTCCTTGGTGCTGCACAATAGAATTTGCCTTTGTGTATTTGCAGTCTGAATGGATGGAGTGGGAGAAGTGTCACAGGTGGGGAAACTGAGGCAGAGATTAAGAGCTTGACTTTTCCTGAAGCTAATTGATAAAGCATTTGATTGGTTGGCAGCAGCAGAGCCTGATTTGCTTAGGCATGGGCAGACTTAACTACAAAAGCAGTTATTCCTTTTTAATTTATTATTGATTTTAATAAAGTATTTGTTTTTCTAGAATAAAAACAGCTTGGAAATACTGCTGCCTTTTTTTCCCTCTCCATCCTCAGCCGTGCTGAGTAATAAATTAGCTGTAATGTTCATAATTTATTTGTCACTGGGGTAGTTAAAGGGGAAGAAACCCATGGAGTGAAAATAAATGTTTTAGTGGGGATGAGTATTGCCAAGCATTGGCTGGTTATTGCTTACCATTCATTTTCCCTTAATATATCTTTGCTGGCAATGTTATTTCTGGAAAGTTGTTTCTAGTGTGCCTTTCCCATTAGAGAATATTGTCTGTTCTGCAGCTGAGCTGCACAGAAAGTTATTCTAAACTAGCTCTTTTGACTACATTCATATTTCTTCTCGAAGAAGCCTTTTGATATATTTTTGGGTCTCTAACTGCAGGGTGAAGCAGAAACCAGATCCAGTTCGGGGTTCTGATGCTTTCAGGCTCCTGTGGGGTGTGAGCTGGGAGTGTGGCATGGACACATTAGCATAAAAACCTTATTTAAGTTATAAATTCCAATCCAAGTGTGGATTTTTGAGTATCAAGAAGACTTGTAACTGGCATATATGTGTTGACTAGGAGAAAGGGTTTTTTTATCTGCTACTAATAGATGAAACAGTGTGGAGGTAACATGCTTATCTCTTAAATTATGTCTTATATGCAACTTACAACCTGATGTCTTCCTGATTAAATGCATTTAAAAGCAAAATGCACTTGATGTATAAATGTGGACTAATTGATTTTAGTGTCTTTATTATTTTTTAGCAGAAAGTTTGGCAGTTCTTCATTTTCTCTGTAAGGGCCAAGTGATGTTTGTAGGCTCTGAAAGGAGGACAGTTAGAAATGCTATGGTCCACCATAAAACCAATGTCGCATTTCTTCAGGCCAGCCTTCACTTCCAGAATCCCTCCAGCTCTTGCAGGGTGCCTGTGTGGTTTAATGGCCTGCAGTATTGCTGCAGCTGAGTTTTACAGGGATCCTGAATTAGAGCAGAGAATGCACTGGTCTGAAGGGCTGTGCCATTCGTGCCTAGGAATTTCATGCAGTCTGACTCCTTTAGTCGCCCTGTATCCCCTGTCCAGAGAGAGCTCAGGGGAGCTGTGATCACTCCCCTTCTCTGCAAGGCAGAGCAGACACTCCCTGCTTCCCAGAAAGGGGTGTCTGTCAGCTTTGCATGGGCCTTTTTGTCCCTTACTTTCAGGATATTGTAAAGGACCAAAAGCCAACTTCTGTCCTGCAACAGCAGTGTAAATTTATTGCTTCAGAAAGGTTATTCTGCAATTCATCAAGAAGAATTTGTCCTCTGTGTATTACAGTCCTTACTTGTAGACTGCTTGGTCCCCTGCTATTCCTTCACAGGAAGATCAAACAATGGCAAGCTGTTTAGTGGGTGAGGTTGCACCTTGGATGAATTAGTGTAACTTCGTCTCCTGATCAACACCAGATGAAACTACAAGTGTTGTATTTTAAGCATCATCCAAAGAAGTTAAAGTAAATGTGATAGTATTTTGTGTAGTAACTCATTTAAGTGCTCCAGTGAGGTTTGGAAGACTTAATTTTTCCTATTGCACAGAAAAATGGGCCACTGATTTTGATTTACAAGGCTTCATTATAGCTCTGCAGCAAAACCAGGACTAGAACCCCAAGAGTCCCATCTCCAGGTCACCTTGGAACAACCACTTAGGCACTCTGTTTCTCTGGAGATAGGCAGTGCAAAGCAAACAGTGGTGCCTACTCCACAGAGTAGAGATTTCACACTGCCCTGCTCCATATGCTGTCCATAGGCTCAATAGTGATTGCAGGCTGTTGAGGAAGCTCCTGGGGTCTTTCACTCCTTCCATCCATGCTGGGAGGGCTGTGCCCTGTTATGGGAAGCATTCAGTAGTGTTCAGAGATGTGGTCCCTGCATCCAAGCTGTTTCTGTTTGAGAGGAGGGGGAGAAGGAGTGTCCTTCTTCCCAGATGTTAGGCAGGTGTGCAGTTGTAATCACACAGAAGTGCAGACTTAGACCACAGGTCTGGATCTGCCTCCCCTTACTCAGCAAACTAGGAGACACCTCAGAACTAAAATCAGATTTTCCAAGCTCTCCAGTTAGCAACCTTTTTTCCCAGCCTTATTCTTAATTTGACGTGCTTCAGCATTTTGCCACTTGAGAATTCCTTGCTGAAGTGAGACAGGCAGCCCCCTCCTGCTCTTGCACAGTGCCCACTGTATTGAAGTTGAAGATATTTTACTGAGCTTCTCTTGCAGCAGTGCCTGAACACAGTCAGTTATTTTAGATGACTGGAGTGTAAAAGCAAAATATTTATTTCTGGTTTGCTGGAATGTTTATCATGCTTGTTATTTTCAAGAAGAAAAGGAATTTGCTTTGGTTTCTGTTTTTCCCCTCTGTTACCTCTCCCTTCATAGTAGCCTTTCAAAACCTCACCAAGCAGCCAGCTGATTTCTCTGTGTTTTTTTAACACCATCTTGGTGTCTGCAGCTATCACTTGGATGGTTTCTGCATGTTTGCAGGCACAGTGGCTCTTAGATAAGTGGCTGTGAGAGCTGATGTGGAAGCACAGGAGTTATATCATGCTGCATCTGTTTCCTGGGCAAGGATTGCTGCAATTGGCTTATTTTTAATATTTAAGGGTCCTTTTGAAACACTTACCATGCTGTTCATTGGTATAATTCATAATTCCTTATTTTACTGAAAGTGGGAAAAACCATAAAATTTAGTTTTGTGGTGATCCATCAAATGGCAGTGAAGTTTTTGACAAAACCTGGATAATTCAGTTGTATTGAGGCCTTCATGACTCACCCAGTTTCTGAAGCAACTATGGCAGGTTTGTTTTTCAGTGCTTTGATGTTTACATCTGAATCCAACATTTTCTTTAGGTTTTGGTTGTTTTTTTTTTCCCCTTAAAGGGAACTACAAACTCTGCCATAACAAAACTGAAAGAAAGTTCTACTGTTGAGAAGAGATGTGTGGTGTGGGTATGGAAGAATACAGAAACTTTTCAGACATATTTCACTTTTCATTTTCAAAGATGAATAGTGGTATGTTTGTGGCATACTTTTTTTTTTTTTTTTGTCTCCCATGGAAAGACTTCTGTCTGAATTGAAATCAGTGTTGAGTTTGGGTCAATATAGAAGAAACAGCCTTGAAATATGTGTTGCATGTGTGTATTTTAGGACGATACCTAACATTTTAATACCTGGAGAACTGCATGAAACAATGTGGAATTGCTTTACAGTGTTGGGTGACAGGTGGTGGTGTCCTCTGCATTCCTAAAACAGAGCAATTACTCTATGAATTTATGTTTAAGGTGAAAAGTGTTTTTCCTGGAGTCTTGGAACGTGTGTTAGATGGAGCTAACCTATGGACCACCTATGTTCAAACACAGCAGGGCCAGAGGATAGCAGTGGTGGGCCTGTTGGCCATAGCAGGACAGAGTTCTGAGTTTTCTGGAGTTTCAGATTTATTTCATCACTTTAATTCTCCAAAGGAATAACAGGGAGTGAGGAAACATCATAACTTAATAGTTTTGCAACCTGTCCTGTTAAACAATGAATGGTATTTGTTTTCTGTGTTGGAACTTTACCAGGAAGGGCTGCAGAAAGATTGTCTGGAGTTCTTGTTTTTTATTTCTGAAAAGGAGGATATGATATAGTTGCTACCTCTTTCCACTTCTCAGCTTCACGCAAACATAGTTTGGCACATCATTAGCAGGAGACCAGAGATTTGCTTGGTGCTGGAATGGACTAAACTTCACTCTTTGGCTTGAAAGGAATCTCTGAAGGAAGATGCAGGAGGACTAGCATGTGCACTACTTGGGACAGTAGCAGGGCAAGTCCCTGCACCTCTGAAAAATACTACATGTGCCTTTCTACACTGAGAAATGCCAAGAGAGAAGAGGGCAAGCATTTAAAACGTTCCAAGAGAGAAGCTAAAATACTGATTGAAAGAAAATTACTTTGAAAAACATGAAAGGGGAATGCCCCCGGTGGTGTCCTGCTGCTTCTTGTGCCCTGCTAATGAGTTTCATCTGCTGGCAACATGCTCACTTCTCATCCTGACATGGTCTGAGTGTTGTATCATAATTCATTGAGTTGCCATATTAGGGATGGATCCTTTGCTACCCAGTAATTTGGAAACAACAGAAAAATAACAGTATATAACTAAGGTTTGATTTTTAAAGAGGAGAAGCTAAAGACTTTCAATTTTTCAGTCCTACAGTGTGCTTCTCATCATCTCACTGAGCTTCAGGAAGAGCTATAATTGTTGTGACTTAGTAAAGATATTTCCTCCAAGTTATTCTTCAAGTTTTAACTCTTTTCTTGTTAAAGGATGTCTACCTTGCTTGGTGAGATGTTAGGGTGTGTTAACCTTGGTCTGCAGCCAGATCACCACCCAGCTTCTCTCTCACTCCCTCATCAACACAGTGGGGGCAGAAAATGAGGTGGAAAAGCTTGTGGGTTGAGATAAAGCAATTACTGTCAGGGATAAAACAGACTTGACCTGGGAAAATTAATTTTCATCACCCATTAAAATGGATTTTGATGTTTAAAACAAAGCCAAAAATCAAAACACCATATTCCCCCCATCCTTTTTTTTTTTTCCCCCTAGGCTCTGTGGGAGTAGGTTTCTGTGAGATCTTCACTGAGCTCTGCTGGGAGAACATCCACTCTTGCCATGAGCTAAAGTAAACCATTCATCATGTTTGAGTACTGACATGCTCTTTGCAGAAATGTTGGCTGCCACTGGGTAAATGGTTTCTCTTTTGCTTGGGTCCTGTCCGCACTTGGTGATCAGTCACTGGTTTTTGTGGTGTCCCACTGGGCAGGAACGTTCAGCCCAAGGAGAAGCATGTCTGTGTGACTAAAACACGGTGGTGTTCTTTCTGTCCTGCAGGCATTGTCTGTAAAATGTGATTTTTGTGGGAATTATCCTTCCCATAGCCCATGCTGAGTGCTCTAGCTTGTGATAGGGAAAGTGCTGGGCATACAGAAATAGTGGGCAGTGTTTTTAGGGCTTACCAGCAAAGGAAAACTGTGGGTTTTGTTTTTGTCTTGTCCAGCGTACAGGGCTGAGAGTGGTTAATTACAATGGGCCTTTCAGGCTCTGCATGAGATGCACACTTTGTTTCCTGCTGCCTATAGCTAGTTATAATGCAGGTCCTTATGTCTGAAGTCAGTGCAGCTGCTGGCTGAGGGACAGGAGCTTAAGCTGAAGGGATGCCTTGTCTAGGGGTGCTTGTTTGTGAAGGGCAGCGATGGCTGTTTGGGAGATCCTGTAGATGCTCTCATCCAAGGTGCTCAGTGCAAGGAATGCCCTCTGAGCTCAGCTGTGTTCCTGCAGGAACCTGCCTGGTCCTGTGTTCTCCAGCTTTGGGCCAAAGAGGGTGCTTGGACCACAAGTTTCTATTTTTGGTACCAAAATGTGATACCAAAACCACATGGCTGCTTGAGCCCTTGGGTCACAAGATGCCTGGTCTAGGTTGGGGTTTGGGTTTTGTTAGTTCTCTTTCTATAGTCTGTGATATTCAATATATTAAAAATTGTAACTCAAGGGAGCTGCTTAGGGTTACTGAAAAGCTTTCCCATAGTCTTTGGGATTCAAACCTACCAGCTTCTGAGAGCTTGGGAGCAAAGGCTGCAAGTATTGAAGTATTCCATGAAGCTAGATAAACCATTCACTTCCATGAGTTAATTCACTTAATTGAGGCCTCTTCTGCATTGACATCACTGTGTGAATGAATGGATTTCAGAATCAGCTTGGGAGTTATTTGATGGCTATTGAAGTTAAGCCACACTAGCAAGCCATGTGCTAGAGGCACAGTTTTGTGGGTTTGCTGTGTCATTTGGCACAACTGCACAGGCTTTCTCAGATGCTGGCCCTGTACAGAAGTTGAGTGTTTTCCATGGATTAGGATGCATCGAGGCTACTGTGTTACTCTTAATCTCAGTTCTCGCTCTTTCTTAGCAAGAAGGCAGAAGTTTCAAATATCTTCTTGCTGTTTCTTGTGGAAACATTTGAGCCTTATGGTGTAGGCTCCCTTATTTTAGATGGCATTTATTGATTTAAATTATTCAGCTTAATTCAATGCTGGACAAGCTTTTTGCCAGAAATTTTATTTTGCCTTCTTATTTAAATAGATCCCTGATGAATTACTGTAGTTGTATATAATGACTCTTGGGAAATACTGAATGCAGCCTCTAGAATCCGTTCTGTGTGTTTTCAGATTGCAAACTTTTGAAGTCTATCCCTGGACAGTGTCCCTTGTTGTTATCTAACTTTTCCAGATACTCCCACATTAATAGACTGCACCTCTGGTATCTGTGGGCAGGTATCCAGTGAGCAATTGGTTAGCAGGGTAACAGCTGGGAGGTGAATCTGGATGCAGAGTTCTCTCTGGAATTTGATATAAGGTTGTATGTTATCATGCATGGAAGTTTTTTCCCAGCTCTCCTAAAATCTTTCCAGCTCAATACTTCTGTATTTCCATGTTCAAACTGACTTCCTCTGAGTTGGCATTACAATTTGGGGGAGTGCTTGGCTAAAATGGACAAAAATGTTCTGCAAATAGCTTGTGGCAAAGTGTGGTCTTCTGGTTTAGCTAACCCTGCCTTTTGACATGAATGGAATATGTCTGATTACTCCAATACTTGTACTCAAGTTACTCTTGATCAAGTCTTTATAGATTCCTGTTAGGCATCACACTGAGGCTTCAAGGAATGGGATCTTTAAGAGGTGCACAAAACTTTGCTACACTGGAAGTGCAAATGAAACTAAAATGACATTTGGTTTCTTCTTTGTGTGCCCCCTCTACTTCATAATGCATAGATTCAGACACTTTCAATTTGATTCTCAGCATCCTGATTGTGTTCAGAACTCTTGGTATCCAGATAGTGTCACAAAATATTAAGTTTGTGGAGTGTTTCCAGGAATCCTGTCACTGTGTATTTTCCTAATGTCCTCCTTGCCCCCGCTGTTAGGCAAGTGAGAGATGAAATGATGGAGGAACAGCAACTTGATTCCTCTGAACCAATACTGATGAGGTAGATTCTGGTGATGGTGGCATCTTGGCAGGAACAGAGGAACATTCCTGCCACATGTGGATAATGTTTTCAAGCCAGACTCTTACTTTGTAGCTGGCTGTCCAGACCTGTCATGTCCAAACTGACTGTCTTCATCAGTCAAGACTAATATTTGTGCCCAGAGAAATCTGGATTTATTTGCATTTGGACAATGTGACATGTGCCAGACTTGGGAGAGGACAGCTTAGCCCATATGGTAGCTTTTGTTGGCTGAGGAACAGCTACTATTTTTATTTGTGGTGAAGGTGCAGACTAGGTATGCTTGGGCTCATTTCTTGGCTTTGTCATGGACATCTCCAGGCCTTCTTTGGGCTTTCTCAATCAGCAAATGTGCTTGCTGTGTTATTGTCAGGTTCTGTGGTCATCTTGTGGTGTAGGATGATGGACACTGGGCTGCTCCAGTGATGGTAACTAGGATGAAAGGGACCCTCAGGCTTGGGCCCTGAACCAGGTCTCTAGCAGTTATCATAACAGGCTGAACTAAATTAATTAATGGGATGGTAATTTTGTGCTGTCCTACCTGTGACGATGCAGCTTTGTTGCTGAATGGTATCCCTGTTTCCTTCACACCTGCCTGAAATGTCAGGGCTGAAACATTTAGCCTTTTGCTGTTTGAGGCTTCACTGGAAAAAGACTGCTTGGGGCTGCTTTACTCACTCTTTGGTAAGTGATGGATTTTAAAAGAGCCTGAGGGTATTATTTTCAAGGATGTTTTCTGAGCCATACTGTCATTGACAGAAGTGACTTACTCCAAGTGTCTCTTTGAAAATGGGACTCTTGTTCCAAAGCCACTGAAGTGCTTTTGAAAAATATCCTTCCCTGTTACTGACTGCAGTGGATTGTCTCAGTGGTGTCTAGCTTCCTTTAAAGCAGGGCAAAATTAGAGTCTAAATGTTATGTGTCTGGCTAATAAACTGTATTGTAATTAGTACCTTGGGGAAGTAGGAACCAGGGAGAAGCTGAGTATAAAGAGAATTAACTTCATGTAGAAGCTGTCTGCAAAGGATGAGTGAAGAACTGGGAGATGAAAACATGGGATTTGAAATGGCTGTAGAGGTTGAGAGAATCCAGACTGGAAAAGATAAAGGAGAGAAGAAAGAGTGTTTATGGTGGCTGCAGTAACCATTAGTGAGTGGATGTCTCTGGCTTTGTGTTGAGTGCTGAATGCAAAATCATTCCCACTCTCTAGTGCCTGAATGATGGATTCCTCCCAGAATTTGCTATGTCCCTCGAGCAGTGGACCCCCTCTCCTATTGTGCTTTGGCTCATGTCAGACTATGATAGGTAAATAGAAGAGATGGGAACTTCTGTTTTCCTTGTGTGTGCTCATTAAAGTTTTTCAGGGTCTGGTGATTCTGCTGTACATAGATTTAAGATCATCTTCAAGCCCTGACTCGCCTGCTTACACCATGGCCCTCCTTGCTCACCTCCCAGCCTGCCTCTCCCTTCAGTGGGAAGTTTGGCAGCAGCCAGCACATGGCTCCTGTTTGTACCCTCGGTACTGCACAGAGACAACGTGAAAGGAGAAATGAGTTGCTTGTGAACAGCTTTGTAGGAGGGTGTTACTTAGCAAATAAGCAGGATGACACGGGCAGTGCTTGTGTGGGCTGCAGGCTGTGAGGCGGGGATAAGCAAGCAGCACATGTGGCTCTGGGGCAAGCTTGGGGTGGTGCTAGAGTAAGACCCCAATTCCACGTGCAGCAGTGTAATTCAGTATTTGTTTTATGAGTTGTTAAAAAGTGCTGTGGAATGGCAGTACAATGTGGCCATTTTGCTATTTCCTTTAAAAATGGCTTCGTATGTCCCAAGGCTTACTAAATTAAAGCACTTGATGGGAAAAGCCTCAAACTTCTCTCTAAGCCAAGTTCCCATTTGCTGCAGCCAGGCATCCTTTCTGCTGGATAGGGAGTAGAGCAGGAAAGATATCAGCAGAGCCAGAGCAGAAGAGGAGAAAAGTAGTAGGACTTGTCAGAAAAGCTCCTCTGCCAGTATATAGCCTTTATATAATCACCAGTGTCCTCCAACCGTGAAAACTGAATTCAGCTTCCTTCAAAGCTTTTATTAATGCTGCCTCAGAGTGTCCTGCCCGTGTCACTTCTGCCCTGGTTCATGCCTGGCACCTGGGAATGCTTCACCAACCAGCTCCACAGGCCTTGCTTCTTCATCTGCTCTGTGGCATAACTCAGGTGCAGCCCTTAGCCCCAAGTTCAGCTCTTGATCATAAATTAAGCTGACGTGAAGCCCTTCACAAGACAGGTTTCCTCATCAGGCTTGCCTTATGGTTTCTGTGTGGTAAGTGCCCTGTTTCTAGTAGAAACTTCTCTGCAGGCATGGAAGTGTTGTGTTAGGAAGTGTTTTATTGGATAAACAGGCAAACCTGCATTCAGTTGTGGAGGTGGGGAAGGGAGGGCGTTGCAGTGTGACAGCTTGGGATTGTGCCTCTCCAGTGGTAGTACATAGTCCATGTGATAGTATGTAGGAAGGGATTTTTCCTGTTAGGAGTCTTCCAATGACATGAATTTCATCTCCTCTCAGCTGGAACCCAGCATGATGCTGCCCAGTTTTCAGAGTTCCAGACCCATATATGAATCTTGCTACCAGTTCTGTATGTGGGCAGGAGTGCTGCAGGAACCTACATTTAAATTATACACTTCAAATTCCTCTTCATTTGGCTTTGTACTGTACTTGCTGGCCATGGAGGAAAAAAAAAGATCCATCTCTGAATGTGTCAAAGATGTTCCAGTAGCTTTCCCTTGGCTGTTTACTTTGACAGAGAGATTGGCTGCCCCTGCTCACCAGCCCCTGCTGCTGTGCACTTATTCCTCATGGAATTCTTCATCCTCCAGGTCTGAAATGTGCCGGCAGTGCTGTTCTGTGCTACAGTTTTTAAAGCATGCAGAAATGTAGCTGCAGGGTTGAGGTGTTGTGCTTCTTTGCATGTTTATGATGTGTTGTTTGACTGCCAGTGAAAATGACATAACATTTAAAAATAAGTAAGGATTCAAATATCTACTGGCTTTGTTGTAAGTGTGCTACTCAAGGAAAGTTTGTGCTAAAAATGGATTCTGGCACTGGGTGTTTTTATGTAGATACCTTGTCAGGGACTAAAATACCACCTGCTTTCACTCAGTGAGGTCAGTACTGAGCAGCAGACTTAGAGGCATAAAGCTTGTGTGGACACTAAGTCTGTGGTTGTGATTATAATATCACTGTCGGTTGGGACTTTAAGAGGTTAAAAAAATGAGATTTTGGCTGTGGTGTGCATCTGTTTCAGAGCAACAGAAAAAGCCTTTCAAGTTCTGCTTAGGCAGTTCCATGTGGCCTGGCTCTGTACCTGGGTCTGCTTTGAGCTGTTGGTGACTCAGGCTGACTTTCCATGATGAATGTGAGGGGGTAGCTGCAAATTACACCCCAGTGATCTTTTTGTTCACACCGCTGTAAATGGGGCACTGCGCCTTCCCTTCCTCGGGGGAGCTGGGAAAGGGGGTCAGCCCATTGTGTCCCATGCAGGATCTGTAGGAATGAGGGAGGTATTGACAGCCCTGCCTGCCTTGCTGCTTGCTGCAGTGAGTGCCTGGGTTAGAGGTGAGGTTTTTATGCAGCGTGTTTGGATCCCAGTTTCACTCGAATAACAGAAAATGCACGTTTACCTTTGACAGGCACATGGCTTTTTTCTGGTTTAAGTTATTTTGGAACAAAGTGTGGCTTTGCAGTGATGTATCAGCTTCTGACCAAACAGGATATCTCGCATGGGTGCTGAGTGCTCTGTTTGCAGCGTCGACAGCCTGGAGCATCGCTGTGTTTGTGGCACAGCTGTGAAACCCTGCACAAGGTGCCCAGGTACACTTGTTTTGTGCCTTGTGTGTTGGCCAAGGGCCAGTGGCACAGGATGCTGTGGCTGCTGAAATGTGGTGAGGAGCTGCACAGTGGGCTACAGGAGATGACAGGAAGGTTTTCTGCTTGATGCCAGGGTGAAGAAGGTTGCCAACAATGTGTGCCTTGCCTCAGCTGGGAGTGTGATGTGCCGTTTCTCTTGCTGCATGGTGCAATACCTTCTCTCTTTTCAGGCCCTGAAAATCCTGACCTTGAATGTGTGCATAATTTGCACTGTGTCACTAACCTCAGAGTTGGTCACTAGAATATAAAATGAATTTTTCACACCAGTGAGGCATAGATCCAATCTGCAAACTCCTCATGGCACCAGTACAGTAACTTGCAGATTTTTCGAGTGCTGGCCTAGAAACAGCACAGGCACATGCAGCAAGAGCCAAGCTAATAACACCCTACTTGCAGCAGGGGTTCAGCTGTGGCATCTATTATCCCTGTCATGTGAATGCAGATTTCTATGCAGAGATGATTTCCAGACCTTCAGCAGAGCTAGCTTGGGTGTGTTCATATCACCACCTTTTTTTGCTTTCCTTAATGTTCATGTTCCCAGAGCCAGCACAGGTGTTGGCATCTGCAGTGAAAGTGTATTTTAAGCTTTGATTGACTTTGCTGGACTAGGAAAGGTGTTCAAACAAGAGATCAGCAGCCCGAGACAGACAGTCCTGATGCCCTCACTACTTCAGTGGGGTGAGGAGCAGCAAGAAGAGCTGTTGCCTGGGTTTGGGCAAAGGGTATTAAGGTTCTTGACTTCTTCCCAACCATCCCATGGGGAATGAGTGTGCAAAATGCCAAGGAAGTGGCTGCCTTTTTAAAAGTTTGGCTCAACCACAAGTGTTCCATCTCAAAACCGGAATTTTGGAGCAGAAAGATGTCAGAGCAGAGGATCAGCATCATTCCCTTGGGCTTGAAGCCTGAGCCTGGTGGCTGTGGGGGGACCAAGCCCCTGGGGACCAGCTCTAACAGAGGAGAGCTGTTAAGAGTCTCCCAGCGATGGGATCACATTCACCCCATCCTGCACAGCTGCTGGAAGAGAGGACAAGGTGACACCTGGAGAAGTGGGTGGATGCACCTGGAAGGAGTGGCACTTCTGGCATTGTCCCTTTGGCTCTGCAAGGAACCTTGTGTTTCCCAGCTCTGTAATGGAGACTGCATTTGTTTTCCTTTGGGAATGTAGTTGCCAGGCAATTATTTTACACCCTGTAGCACTGCAGACATGTCTCTTCAAGTCCAATCTTTTACCACATAACTGAGAAAATATATTTTACATTAAAAAGAAACCTTCTGAAAAGGCCCTTCAGGCATAAAGTCAATGTGTTTTCTATATATAACCCAGTATTATTAATACAATGAACTTAACTGGAGACTCTGGGTGAATATGACTTGATCATTAGAGATCTGAACAATATGATATTCATTTTCAATGTACTGTGGCTCTGATTCTATAATGGTGCTCCCAGCCTTCAGTTCATTTCTTAGTGATAAACTGGGGCAATAGGGTGAAGCAGGTCTGTGGATTGTATTTTTGCTGAGCACTAATATAAAATAAACAGCCTACAGAGAAAACAAAATTAGAGAAATTTAGCTTGGTTCAGAAAAGCCAAGGTGTGTAGATTTGGGACAGAGAGGAATGATGAATATGTGCATGTATTACTGAAATAAGTCCAGAATGGCATGGCATAAGTTTCTGTGGATTTAGTTACAAAAGTTGTAACACAGATTGCTTTGGCTTGAAAATTTTAAGGTGGTGATTGATTTCTTTTTTTTTTTTTTTATATGGGTAATTTATCAGTGTGTGCATTACGTGAGACATTTTCCTTTTTCAATCACTGAAGAGTGTTTTAGGAGGCCAATTTAGCCCAGGCCTGTTTGATGTCAGTCATCTGATCCAAATGCATGTGTGCAGCCTGCCGTGGCTCAGTAAGAGGAGGAGACAGTGCAAGCATGCTACAAATCTTAATCACTTCTAGTTCTTGGGTGTTGCAGTGTGTTCACAGAAAGCCAGAAGGCTGGGTTCCATGTTCTCCTCTAGATACCCAGCCTGCTTTCTGCACAAGCAAGGTGTGCAGGTGTGGTTTTCAGTGGTGCAGGTTGTGGTATAAACCCATTCTGGAGGAGCAGGAACCTGTGGAGTAACAGCAGCCACACAGCTGATCTGTCCCAGAGGTACATCTTGCTGGAGCTGCTGTCAGAAACTGAGTGGGACATGTCTGGGGTAGGTGAAAGGGAGTCATGCAAGAGGCAGCAAAGGCTGAGTCCAGTGCTGCTCAGAGCCCCAGTGACCTGCTAAGGGACAGATGTGTGCACATACAAGTGGCAGGCAGGCACATGGCTGAGGGAAGCTGTAGTTTCAGTGCTGTTCCCATTTTCCTGGATGCTGCCACGTGCCATGGATAGAGCACTGGCCCTGCCTCTGTCTTTGTGCCTGTCTGGTCCTGTGGGTGGTTTCACACCAGTGACTTCCTTGGGTCAGACTGCATGATCTGCTCTGTCTTGTCTGCATGAATTTTGCTGGGTGCTGTCTTTGCCTCCTGGTAACTGGTTTGATCTTGGGTTAGAAGCTTTTTTTAACTAAATACCCTCTTAGTCGATTCTTTCCATCCCTGACTAAACAGCTGTGTAAGTTGACAGGAGTCAGGAAGTAGCAGCATCACAGCTGTGGGCTCCTGGTGTTTCCCTGCTGTGTTTTAGCAGGAGGTTGTCCATCTGAAGCTGCTGTGCTGCTGCACCATCCCATGGCCCACGTCCCTGCTCTTAAAGCATCCACGTGGGCTGTGCTCTGGAGTGATGGACCTGGCGTCAGCACACAGGGACTTTTTATAATCCTCACAGCCTTTCCACATGACATCAGTATTTTACAGGGACCTGTGCTGCCTTTTACAACATTTTATGTGACTCTGGATAAACAGAGTTAGTGTCTGCAAGTGGTGATGGCTGGTCTGCTGGGGAACAGGACTGTGAAAGGAAATATGGGCAATACAGTGTTTTTATCCCACAGTTACAAGGGCACTGGGAACATCCCGCATAGAAACAACAAGTTTAGTCAGGTTAAACCTTATATGCAGAAAGTCCCATAAAAGTGAAGCATGGAGGATGGGGGAATGATTTTAGCCATGGGCAGGGGTTTATTTTGTGTAAATGCAGGTAGCATCTGTGCTATGCTGTTGCTGATTTTGTAGTTGGTTTTTGTAAGGTCACAGCCAATGTCACAGTAAGAGTTTGGGCTGTGCTGTCCGGGCTGCAGCCACCCTGAATAAAATGCAGTTGTGTTCCTGTTGTTCTCTGGCTAAGAATCTGCATGTTGACAGTTTATTTCCCAGCCCTATTTTTATTTTGGGATTTTTTTTTTTTCCCCTCACTGTGACTGTCAGTTTTGGAGGCTACTCTGCTGATGCTGGTCTCAGCATTTTGTACTTGGATGCTATTTTCTTCTGGATGCTCAAGGCTGGTATGATAGATTTGTTCTTTCCCCATACCCTCCATTCCTCATAACCCACTAAGCAAAGGCAGGGCTGGTAGCACTGGGTAGCAGTGCTACAGCCAGAAGGAGCAACTGGGAAATGCAGTGTGATCTGGCCAGAGGAATAAGGAGAACTGCCAGCTTTTATCAAGAGAGTTGGAATTTGCCCTGTGTTGTTGTCCTTCTCCTGCTTTTGTTTCAGTCTTTTCCCCAAAGTAAAACAGGAGAGTATTAGGGGATGGTAAGACTCCTTTTCCCTACTGTGAGTGGCTTAGTGTTTGCAAAAAGGAAAAGAATGGCTGAAGTCCCACAGAAATAAGAGTGGAATGAGAATTGGGACTCTGGTTTTAGTTCCCTGGTTTGTCACGAATTTACTGCCTCTGTCACTGTGAATTACACCTGGAAATGGTGCAGTTTTATGTATCTGAAATCCAGCTGTCCAAAATCTGACCCTTTTGACGTCTGGCACACACATGTGTCTAAACACCATCCACCATCCTGTTTTCTAGCCATTTGTATATATGTATGATAAAAGCCTAAAATGTGGAAGCCAGGTCAAAATGTGGGAGACTTCCAGAACTAGTTAATACCAGTTGGCCTTGGGAAATCACTTCTGTTGGCTTTCAATCTTCCAGCCTAAATTATTCCATCAGAAATTAATTTTGTTGACTGTACTTGTCTCATTAATAGTTGGCTCTCTACCTCAGTTTATACAGCTGTAATGAATAATCATGTGTTTCCCATCTAGGTACAGCTCAGAAATGAGCACCACAGACATAATTTTGTATGCTCAGAGCTGGATCTTGGAGAGATTCCCCAGTTTGTCAAAATTGGTGTTCACAGGACCCCAGCACCAGCCCTATTAGACCACACCTTGCAATAAAATAAAACCATGGATCATAAATTCTTATCCATGGTGGAAAGTTTGGCTCTATAGATGGTCTTTAAGGTCCTTTCCAATCCAAACCATTCCGTGGTTTCTCTCTGCTAGGGGTGCCTGGTGGATCTGCCTGTGGCTATGGGATGCTGCCTGTATCCCTCCTCCTTGGTGTGCCTTGTTCTCCAAACACCAGCATGATGTTTTATAGCAGTGTCTGTGCTCACCTGCTCAGCTCCCACAGAGAGAGGGCTGGGAGCAGCAGTGACCCTGCAGAATGTGAGCTCCAGCCACTGGAGCGGGGACAGGCTGTGCTGTGCCCTCTCACAGGGGACACTGCTGTCCCTCATGGGTCACGGGGCTGTTTCATCCCAACAGGGACCTGCACCTGGTGTTGCAGGCCAAGTGGTGATCCTCCCTCTGACACGCACACCTGGCTTTGGCATGGGAAGAATTACTGCTCTTGCACTGCCTTTATTCATAAGATTTCATTTTTAGGTTTCTTTCTCCTTGCCTTCCTCAGCTCTTCCTCTTTAATTGGGGAGGATTACACTGGTGGTAGCATAAAAATATAGCTGCCTGTATGAGAAGAGAGCTGGATTTTCAGAAAACATTAACACAGACCAGTTTTGGAGATCTGACTTGGACACTTATCCTTGGTTTAGGAGCTTTTGCTTATGCAAAGCAGAAGAAGTGGGTTGTTTCCATTTTCCATTTTGTTGCCAATGGGGCTGTCTTTGTCCAACTGTGCCCTGCTGTACCCTAGCAGAGGCAAACTGCCTCCAGAGAAGAACTGCTGTCAGAATACTTTAAAGTCGGTCAGGCTGGCTCCTGCTTCGTGAGGTTTATCAGCAAAGATTTTCAGTGCCTCCAGTGGGAGGCTATTTTTATTCTATCCAGGGGCTACCTTCTGCTCTGAGGTCTTTATCACATTTTTTTTTGGAATAGAGAAACCTGCCTCTTTTAGGACAACCTTAAATACCTTCATCTTTTGCAGTTTGAAAAACTAGATAGTTTTTTATTCAAGGTAAAAGTTTTCGGCATTTCTGTGACATGGTCAAGATTTCTTTTGTTGCTTTTTTGCTGTAGAAGAGGGACACTGCCATAGACCTGAGAATACTCTGTTTTCTCCATTGAGCAGAGCTGACAGCAAGTGAGGTACTTAATGGTTCATCCTTCGTGCTCTGATCAGTGCTTGACTGTTGCAGAAAATCCACATTGTGTTTCACTGCACCATGTAATCAAGATTGGAAGAGCTCTCAAGAGAGGATCTTATTCATTTTCCTGCCCTATGCCAAGATCAGTCATATTTTTGTCTTTCTTGACAGATGCTGGTCTGTGCTCTGTTAAAGACCTCTTCAGCCTTTCCAGGCAGCATATTTCAGTGCCTCACAATCCCTACCAGTAAAATCTGGTTTCTCCTCACCTTGTGTCTAACCTGATCATCTCTGCTGCAGTTTAAACTCATCACTTCTTGTCCCTTCCATTTTGAATTCAGAGAACAGGTCATTCCTTTTTGCAGCAATGTTAAATATTTGAAGACTATTCCTGTGCTTGTCTCTTCTTAGTGTTAAATACCCACAATTTGTTAAATCATCCCTTCTTCATGGTGGATTTAAATCTTCTATGTAAACCTTAATTGGCCTGTCTTCTCAAAAACACTCTGTGACGATCCCAGTCATTAACTAATCCACAAACAGTTTAAACCCTTTGATCAGCATTTTATTTATATCCTTGAGTAAAAGCATTCAATGCCAGCTAAACTGCCTGTTTGTACATCACTGTCTCTAAGTGGCTCGGTAGCCTTGTGCTGGTGTGCAGGCAGAGAATCTGCAGGGTTTTCTGCTGCTCCCTGACTGCAGTTCATTCCAAGGGAAAGGCCGGGTGCCTGGCAGGATGTGAAGCTCAGTATGGTTTGTGCCTGGGTTCTGTGAAGGTTGTGCCTTCAAATAGAAAGGGAGCCCAGAGACAGAGTCGTGGAGTCATAGGTGTCTGCAGGCATCCAAAATACACACTGATGGGCACAGGAATTCGGAAGTGACATGTGCTCAGACAGGTGGTAGGCTGTGAAATGTCACTTGGTATTTGGACCTTCTGGTGTGGCTGTATTTGAGCAGTCAGGTCATGCTTGGAGCTCAGCTACTGTACTGTGATTTGGATGTCCTTGATGGATATGGTTTCAGCTCCAAGGAGAAGTCAAGGAAATTTACACTTTAGCAGTACATATGGGGAGAACGGAAGGCATGGAATGTAATTTTCTCTGGATTTCTCTGTTGTAGGTGAGTGTTTTAACCACCTTGGAGCGGCGATTCAACCTCCAGAGCGCTGACGTGGGCGTCATTGCCAGCAGCTTCGAGATTGGCAACCTGGCCCTCATCCTCTTCGTGAGCTACTTCGGAGCCCGAGGACACCGGCCACGCTTGATAGGATGTGGAGGGATAGTCATGGCCTTGGGTGCCCTCCTTTCCGCGTTGCCTGAGTTTCTGACCCACCAGTACGAATACGAGTCGGGAGAAATACGCTGGGGAGCTGAAGGGAGGGATGTGTGTGCTGTCAACGGGTCCAGCAGTGACGAGGGACCAGACCCGGACCTTATCTGCAGGAATAGGACTGCTACCAACATGATGTACTTGCTGCTCATCGGGGCACAGGTCCTCCTGGGCATTGGTGCTACCCCTGTCCAGCCCCTGGGAGTTTCCTACATCGATGACCACGTGAGGCGGAAAGATTCCTCCCTGTACATAGGTAAGGCTCTCTGAACTTCTTCTCCTGGAAGGCTTTGCTTGTGGGCTGGCATCTGGCTCTTGTTGCCTGTTGGATGCCAGTGGATGCCTCAAGGCCTCTTCTTCATGTGCTGCTGTGCCTGTGAAAGTGACTTGGCACGGGTCTCTACAGCAAGCAGCAGGGAAGCACAGCAGTGCTTGCTTATATTGTAGCAGTGGTAAAGGTTGACAGCCGTGATGATTGGGCAGATGCTCATTCCTTCTCTTGTTTGCCCAGATTGCTTTAAGTTCTTATATTGGTGGCTTATGGCTCAGTTTTAGCTGAAGAGTTTTCAAATGGTGTGTGTGATGATGACTGACTTCTCTTCCTGTTCCAAAGCGTGTCTGAGTGATCACTGCAGTCTGAGGAGACTGAGAGGACACAGGTGTTGTCACTACCACTGTCACATTTTAACAAGGAAGTGCCAGTTACAGAGTAGGTGCTGTGACCCAGGATGGTGTGGCAGGACCCTCGATAATGTGATCCCTGTAACGGAATGGGATGTGGAAGCTGGTGAGGTCTATTTTGAGATACAGTGAGCCCAGAGTAGAGCTCGTGGTTCTGGTGATCGTGTTGCAAAATTCTTTCATATGGTTACGCTGTGAAATTTGCCTTTGAATCCCCAGTGAACCATCTCAGTTATTGGGGTAAAGTGCTTGTGGGTTTCAGCAGTAGTTCCCCCTCCCAGCAGGTTTAAAGAGGATGTTATTGGCAAAGTTTTCCTTGAAAAATGTACCAACTTGGCACATTCCTCTTTCTGCAGGATTTGTCACTAGGTAAGCTGCTCCAATGGAATAAATGAGTGGAGTGTGTGCTGCCATTGTTAGTATAATCCTGGTAACCAAAAGTGTGCACTTGTCCCATCATCCCCACCTTGGTGTGACTTTCAGCTGAACGTGTGATCCTGTTCCCTTTTGGGTTTTTTTCCCAAAGACATTTTTATCAAGTTTCTAAGCTGAGTGTGGCTGCTGACAGCAAAGCTGAGCAGCCCTGCTGACTTTCAGAGTGCTGTTTAATGGGTAGTGCAGAAGCCTGGTGGAAAGTTACTACATAGTGTGGCGTTCATGGATGTATTGCTGCTTCACGTAGAGCTTTGTCTGTGTATTCAAAACATGTCCCTGCTTTTCTGTAGCTGGACATAAAATCATAGTATTTCAGCATTTAGCTTTGTCCTTGGGTCATTATTCATCTTCACTGGGTTCTGTAAGTGTTTGTGAGGGATCCACTGGACAAAGAAGAATGATGTATAAAATACAAGATAATGTACAACCCAAAGGTGAATAATGAGACTGAATTCACTGGAGCAACTGTGCCAGCACCATAAATGATGAGCTGGAATTAAGAGTGATTCTAAGATTATCTATTATAAATAACTATATAGAGGAGCAGCAACTTCTTTCAGTCTGTTCTGTGGGCATTTTTTAAGCAATGCTTCATGTCTTGAGAACAGGCTGGAGGAGGGTGCATGAGAGGAGGATTAGGAAGAGTGATTCTTCTTCTTCCTGAGCTACATTCATCTTGTATGCTAAAATAACGTGTTTAAAGTTGGCAGTTCAACTGTAGCTGGGAAAATACTTCCAGAAAATTATTTCTGCTTACTATATGCTGCTTTTTTATTTTTTTCTGCAAAGATAAGGATGTTGTCTAACCATATTTGTTACTACATGTGAAGTTTAAAAACAAAGAAAGAAAAAAAGCCACACCAAAAAAAAAACTCACCACAAAACCCCAAGCATTTTGGGGTTGTTTGCTTCCTGGCTTTAGCTATGGAAATCATAACCTGAATTTCTACATCTGAATTGTGGATTACAGAGGGGTGCCTGTGTATGCACACTCAACCAGCAATGAAGTTTAATTTCTTCTCTGTCCTAGCCTATCCATCACAAGTAGGGTTTGAGATACTGGATGATTAATTCGTCTATCAACTTGCAATCAATTTGGCTAGTGAAAATAAAAGCTACCAGGAAAAAAAATCTATTCCATGAATGAATATAAATGGAGAAGAAACACGTGGAAGTGTCATCTTACATTGGTGGATACTTGAGAGGGGGTCAGATTGCTCGGTTTAAATGTTGTTTGAGAATTATTTGCTCAGATTTGTCTTTAACTGATTATTTTTGTTGATGTCATCAATGCAGTTTTCAGTGGCCTTAGAAGAAAGCTGGCTGAGCAGCTTACCCACTTCATTCTGCTCTGTTTCGCAGAGGAAATAACTGCAGAGTGGATACTGTCACTGTGCTATATTTATATCAGTTTGCTTTCTCATAATAGCTCACTCACTCAGTGGGGGCTGCGTGTGACCAGATGAAATGTTTTTGGGCAAGTTCCCTTAGTTGAAATTAGGGGCAAATCTGGCATAGATCGTTCTCTCAGGATAGGAACTAATTAATAACAGTGAAAATAGTGTGGCTGAACTTTCTAGAATGACTGGCTGCTGCTGAAAAATCATCAGATTGACCAGTTTGTGCTGTCCTCAGTGTAGGGCTTATGTTAAGTCTGTGTGTGCTGCATTGGGCTGGACTGTGGCTGAGGGTTAGAAGTAGTCTCTCAACCTGGCAGCTAAGCACTAGTCATTGTTTACCTCTGCAAGAAAAATCCTCATGTCCCAGGACAGTGAATTAGATAGAAATAACTGTATGCACTGAGAGGGTTTCTTTTCCTCCTTCTGAGTTGTATGAAATTTATGTGGAGTAATAATATAATATCTAATACAGTCACTTTGCAGTGAAATAACAATACAGGACACCTTCTCTGGTTATTTTAGAAAGAAGTCCAAACCCCCAGAACATCCTCCCAAGCCTTCTTTTTTGTATGTTAATACTCATGTGTATGCAGAAGAATGCAGATGTGATACCATATGGAGTTTAAAGTGATGCTTTGGCTTTAATCATTAGTGGAACTAATAGCATCTGTGGAGTGTAATATTCTTGGAGTGTAATATTCTTGTGGCTATGAAGCCCATCAGATTTCTCCTGTGGTTTCTCTGCAGTGGCAGGCACACAGGAGGATGTGGGCAGTGCACTCTGCTGTGCATCCTTTGAAGTCAGGGGTTGCTCAGGCTTGTGCTCTGCCAAGGAGGTGGGGATTCTTAAGAGTTTCTTAATTACAGAGGCAGGGGTGAGATACTACAGGAATATTTCTCTTCATGGGCTGCTGACTTGCAGCTTCACATTTCTTGAACTAATGAACAGATTTCTTTTTTTGCTGCCTGCAATGTGTTGCTACCAAACTCAAAAAGATTCTGTTGCTGTAGTAACCAGGCCTAGGAAAAAGGGCTGTCTTCTGGTAACCCAGGGCAAAGTGAACAAAAGAGATGAGTGTGTGGAAGTACACACCAAAGTATGTTCCAAAGGAAACACATTTGTGCTGTAGCAGGGTTAGAAAGATCATGGCACCATGCCTGTTCTGGTTAATCATAGAATCATAGAACAGTTTGGGTTGGAAGGGTCCTCAGAGATCATCAAGATCCTACCCCTGCTGTGGATAGGGACACCTTTCACTTGAACAGGTTGTTGGTCAGGTGAAACCTAATGATGGAGGAGAAACTCTCCTCCCCTTCTCAGCATCTGAGCGCCTGCTTGACTCAAAGGTGATAATGCTGGCAGTAGCAGCCAAACGATGGAAAAAATAAAGGAACTTTCTTAGCAGTTTGAAATTGGGAAAAGTGTTCTGAGTTGGTGCTGGTTTGGTTGCTTCTCTCTGAGTCTGATCTGGTATTTAGTATTGGAACTCCCATCTAGAGGTTTCCAAACAAGCAGATTAATTTTACCTGTGTGCTTATTGGCATCTGGTGTAAATAACCCCGTTGAGTGGAGGAATTCATCATTCCTACAGACCATGTGAGTCTTGTTACTGCTCCATCTTTACTAGTGTCAAAGGATTCCTTCAATTTGTGGCACTGTTTATTTTAAAGGAGTAAAGACTACTTACTATACAGTTCTTTTCTCCACCCACTAATGACTCACTTGGCATTTCCTTTTTTAGTTCTTTTTCTGCTCAGTATTGCTGAGTTCTCTTGAAATCAGTGAGGACTTTGTCATTAGGAGGGAGATCAGAGGAGCTGATACAAAGAGGGAAAAAAGCCCTGACCTGACAGTGGTTGTATGGATTTGCTGCCTCTCAGATAAGCAGGAGCTTGCAAGTGTTTTCTGCCCGCTGGAGTGCCTGTGCTGCTCCCAGCAGTGAGTTCCATTAGAGCCAGTGCAGTGGTGTGGTTGGTTAATGTTTTTAGCAGCCTCAGACACACCTTCTGGCCTTCCTGCTGCATTTAACATTTGCTGATAAAGGTTCTTGCCTCTTGTCTGGGACACAGTTACCTATAGAGCAGAATGAATAGCCTCTGGGAGCCAGTATTTGATCTGGGACAATTAAGGGCTGTATTAAACAGAGGAAGTTGCTATTATTCTGTCTCCAGTTGATGGAGGAAATTGATATTGATGTTGGAAGGAGCCCTGCCAGATTGTGAGACTCATTCAGAAGAATGCTGTGCTGATCTTTAATGCATTTCAGAGTTTCCCTTTGCATTTGTTGAAGCTGTCTCTGTGTTTGGCATTGTGGGCACACACACCACATGTTCAGGATCCATGACTTGGGGCTACTCACTGAATTGCAGTAACGTGAAGAATGGCTTAGAGGAAACCCCAGAAGGGACAAATCTTGAGTCAAAAAGTATGTGCTGTGGAGTGATGAGTGCTCCTGAATTACTGGTGTGCAAGGGTGTATCTGAGCACAGAGCTCTCCTTGGCCTGTTTCATGACAGGGCAGAGGAATGCAAAAAAGGATAACTCAGCTCTGCTGGATGTGTATTTAGCTGCTTTCTTCTGTCTTACCTATTTGGCCTTTTCTGTGTGTATTTTGGGTGTATCATTGTTGTTCCAGCTCTTACCCTTGATGTGAGAGGAGAACTCAACAGAATGGTGTGTTCTTACCACATCTGCACTAACTAACCCTGTAAGAGGGACAGGACCCTGCATTGCAGCTGCTGGCTTTGACCTTTGTATTAGTGTGGGGTTATTTTACATCAAATGTGTAGAAGCACTTCTGTTTTGTGATGACAGAGAGAAAGCTCAATCTCACTTCTGATGCTTTCTGTCTTTCCTTAAGCACCAGCTCAAGATTTGCTGCAGAGGAAGACAAACATGCCCTAATTGGAATCTTGCTGTCTTCAGGGATAAATTTGTCCATTTGAAAAATCATTTATGGTAGCTTACGTCAGTCAAAATGATAGCAGCCATTGTGCTTTAGAGAAGCAGAAACATTCTCTCGACTGACAAGAATTTAATCTGAGAGTTAGTATCTATGCTGGTGAGTTAATGGCAAGTTACCAGCATAAGCTGCTGAAATCAGTTTGAGTCAACATTTTGTATGTTCAAGGTTTGCTGGTTTTGTCTCTACCTGATGAAAAGTCTCTTGCAAGAAGGATTAATGTATTTTGGTCAGTCTTATCCTTTCCAAAGCTCTCAAATTTCTTGACATGTATGTCTGAACCTACATTTCTAAACTACAGGAAGTGGAATAATTGTGTGTTTATAGCATACAGGTCATATCATCAGCCGTTTGAGGCTGTTGATGTTCATCAATTGGAAGGACTTTAGGACCCACCTGAGAGGTCTCTACAGCTCTGCCCATCCTGGCTGCTTATCCTTTCACTCCTCACAGCATTTCCCACATGGCCACTCTCCTTCCTGTTGTGCTCATTTGTGGTCTGCATGCAACATGGGTACTTTATGCACATTAGCCCTTCCTGCTGGAGCGTGCTTCTCTGAGCTCACCACCTAAGGCTGTGCCAGCCTTGTGCATTCCTTACCCTTTTTCCTTTTAAAGCCTGTTTTATGAGATCTTTTGTAGTGGATTGTAGCTGACTCCTATCTGTTGTGTTTGCTCTGTGCCCACTCCATACCCATCAGCTGCCTGGTGAGTTTGTCCACCCCCACGTGGGCACAGAAGCGAGAATTGCATTTCTCCTTGCTGGTATGGGCAGTTTTATAGGTGTGTAATATTTTTAGCCTGAAGACGGAATTCTGTAATGCTTTTGTTCAGTAAATGCATCCTCCTACGGGTGATTTGGAGAGCCTTTCCTTCCTGTCACAGCCTCCCATGGGCTGAGAAAGGCACAGTATTAGCTCTGAGCTCCGAGGAGAGCCGCTGCCAGCGCGAGGGCTGTGATGCCTGTTCATTACTGAAAGGTGTCTGTGCTGAAAGATTCTCTGGGCTGTGTCCCCCGTGGACTGACTGTGAACAGATTAAATTACACTGCTTCACGCAGATATCCCGGTATTAACCCACTGATCCATTGATAACCTGCAGCCTTTTATAATTACAGCCCTTTGGGGAGAGATGGGTGTTCTCATCTGCTGTGTGTCAGCGAGGCTGGCTCTGCTACACGTGTCCCCTTTTACAGTGCTGGTGGTAATACCCTGGAAAATTAAATGGAAACACAAACAAGTGTGTAGGGTGTATTAGAGCAGTAACAATAATCAATTCATGGGAATAACCTTTCCCACTACAGGCAGGAAGGCTGTTGCAAAAAGCAGTAGCTGAATGGATGTATTTATTCAATTAAATAAATATATGCACGAAGTCGTAACTGTTGAGGGCTCCATTATTTTACAGCAATTGTTTCAGTTACCTTAACCTTCTGCTAATAGCTTTTTTTTTTTTTGCTGTTGTTATGAGCTGAGTAAATAAAGCTTAGGTCCAACCAAATGACTTTGTGTGAAAGCATATTGAGGGTGGGAGCTGTTTCCATGTCATTCTGTGCTCACTGTGTACTCTGCAGCTGATTTTTGCCTTAATTGCAATTTGCTGACTCTGATGTCTTGTGAAAATCACTCCATTTGTTGAGTTTCTTGGGTTTTTTCTGTGATGTACTTTAAATAATCATCAGCTGGGAGAGCCTAGTGAGGTACATAATTCCTGGAGCAGCCTGTCTAGTGCAGTGTCCTTGTCATTTAAATGGCACATATGCAGAGTCCTAAGGTTCATGAAATTAATTAAATAGATTGGAAGGTGGTGAGTTGCCCATGTCAAAAGCTGAAGGCTGTATTGTGCCTCCTTGATGGCACAAGCAGGAGTGGTGTTTGCCAATCTTGGCCCTTCCTCTGGGAACTGAGACTCCCAACTTACTTGCACATAAGAAGTATCCAGATGTTCTGGTCACAGTTTACAGGCTGGCACTGAGGACAGCTGGGGCTCTGTTTCCTATGGTGGGACAAGACACAGAATTTTCCCCTTCACCAGCACAATTCAGGGCACTGGCTGGGTGTTACTCACTTATCTGCAGGACAAGGTGCTTGTATGAGTGTATAGGAGAATGCAGAGGAGTTCCTGCTTTCCCTCTTTCACAACTGCCTCTCCTGTGCCTAGGTGAGGTGCTCAATCATGTTTTCTTACACTTGGAGAAGTTGCTGCAGGTCTGAGCTGGGTTCTGGGCAAGCTGGCACTTACACCCTTTGGGTGCCAAAAAAGTGCTATTTGAGTAACCTCCTACACGTGTTTGCTTTTGCAAAGTCCCAAGCAGTGCCATGGCACAAACATGCAGCTCTGTTGACCCACAGGGCCTGGCAGCCAAAGCTGTTAAAGTGTGGTTTTATGCTGGCTTTGCTGGGCGTCAGGGGCTGTGCAGGGCACTCCACCACCTCCCTGCCAATGTTTCATGGCCCTCCTCCTAATCCATTTCTTCTGTAGATCTATTGGAATTGACCCTGGACTATTTTAAAATCTCCATCCCTTGTCCTGTCACAACAGGTCCTGAGATGGCCCATCAGGGTGGGACTTGGGGCAGAGCTGCTGTGGGGACATCAGTGCAGCCTCACTAACTACAAGTATCTGATTGCCCCTCATGCACCAGTCTGGAGGAAAAAGTGTGGCCACAAGTGATGACTACCTTGTAAAACAAAAATAAAATTCCTCTGCATCCTTTGTGGTCATCTTAGCAGCTGGTGGAGTAGAAGCTTTTCTTGGTTTGGTGAATGTTGAAAGTTTATAACATTATGAATTTATATGTTTTGCATAAATCTGGGGTTATTGAGCATTTTCTCCTTGGCTTTGGAGAAATTCTGGCTTTACTTTATTTGGTTGTTCGGGTCAAAGTTGGCGTCTCCTCCTAAAATTGCTTCTTCCAAATTTGCTCTTTTGAAAGGACTCAGTCTTTTATCAGATTTCTTTTTGCCAGGGTATGGCCATTCCATTAACTACACTGGTAATGAGGTATTTGGCTTTTCCTAAGAGGGAGGGCTCTCACTAAGCCCCCTTTTGATTTCAGTAATAGGGATTTTGTATGCAAATTTGGCCCTTTATTAACCAGTTAAAATGTGAGATTTAGTTTCTTGAATAAAAGTTAACAACATGTGACTTTGCTCTTTTGACTTAATACCTCAGAGTTCTTGAGTGCAGCCAAACAAAGCTGCGTCTGTGACAAGGAGCAGGACCTGGCTAAAGGCAGCAGATCAAAGCAGTAGTGAACATTAAAGTGTTCAAACTGGTAGAAAAGCAGGATACACTCTGTGCAGCAGCTCTTTCCTGTGTCCCTCTGCTTGCCTCACTTTTCCCCTGTGGTATTCTGTACATTCCTGCCCTCAGTGTTAGACAAACCAGTCCCAGTGTGACTGTTTGTACAAGACAGTGATACTGCTTATTAGACTTAGAAAGAAATAATATTGGGGGGGGGGGAAGACAACTGGGACAACTTTGCTGTGTTAGTAATTGCTGCAGAGACCAATTAGCCATGTGATGAAAAACCACCTCTATCTTGTTAGCCATCAGCTACAACATATGGATGTCCTAATCCAATCAGGCTGATCATGAAAAGAATAAGTCTTGTTAGAGAGAGCTTTTTCTCAGCAGACAGTTATAAATTGTGCACTGGGGTTAGAGACTGAAGGGGTGGTAGCATGCAAGAAGAGAACTACAAATTCCCCTGGCTGTGCTTCTGAGGTGTTTTGAGCACTGATTCATGCTTTACTGGCCTGAGCTGTCAGTTCTCTCTGAGCTTTCTGTTCATTCTGGGCACTTGTTGGTTTTGTGGTGTAGAGATGTGTGTTTTCTGTCTCCCCCCTCCTTATTTGATATAAAAACTCACAGTCCTGGAATGCAAGCATAGAAATGTTTTACTGCACTTGTGTTTTATCATGTCCTCTGTAGATGTGCTGCTGTGGTGCTGGTGGGAGGCAAGCATGCTGTGTTGTAAACTGCAGGAAGAAGCATTGCAGGAAACGAAATTATTTGCAGTGGTTCTGGGTAAGAGTTCTCTGAAGAGTTTCCCACAAGTGCCAGAGGGTGAGAGGTTTGTAGGGAGAGATAACACCTATTTAATACACACATGTTCGTGCTTGGTGAATCTTGTTCTGATCACTGTGACTAATCATGCCCAAGAATATTTACATTTTGTTTCTCAGTTGTCACCTGATCTAGTAAAATAACATCCCTTCAAATCTTGCCTTACTTCGTGTGTTGGTGAGACTTCCCTATCAAATGGAAACACTCTCATCTGTAATTGTATACCCCACCTCATTAGGAGCTTAGAGTCCTGGAGGTACTTGATTTATAAGTAGGAGCAAAACTTAAATTAAGCTTAGGTTAAGCAAATACTCCTACTCAGCAAGGTCTCAAGGGTTATAAAACAAGTTAGTAAGAGGGTGAGAATAGACCCCAGGAATTCTGACTCCAGTTCTCTGCAATTGCTCTGAGAACTAAAGCATTTCACTACATTCCTGCAAAGCAGTGTATCTTCCATGGGTGCAGACATTCCTTTCTTTTCAGTGTCAGAGGGGTTACAGATCCTGGCTTTTTGTCTGTTAGCACTAGCCTGCTCCACCTCTGCAAACTATGTTTAACTTGCCTCCAAGAGCTGGATGATTAAATTGAGACCCACACTGTCTTTGCATAGTGGAGAGAGACTATTTACAAGAGCATGTAGTGACAGGACAAGGCTTCAAACTGAGAGTAGGTTTAAATTAGATTTTAGGAAAAAAATTTGATTGTGAGGGTGGTGAGTCACTGGAACAGGTTGCACAGAGAACTGGTAGATGCCCAGTCCCTGGAAGTCTTCATGGCTGGATGGAGTTGTGGTGTGTGGAGCCTGGTCTAGCAGAAGGTGTCCCTGCCCATGGCAGGGGTGTTGGAATTTAAGGTCCCTTCCAGGACAAACCATCCTGTGATGGAGGTTGGTGAGCTGCAAGAAGCATTTTGAGGACAGTCTGACACCTCACTGTTCTGTAGCTCATTCCCAGGAGCCATCAGCACAGGGATGGATGCACATCCCAGACTTGTCCAGTCGCCTCTAAAGCTCACTTGCAGCCTGCACAACAAAAATGGTAGCAAATTCCACAGTTCCCCGTGGCTTTTGTCATCTCCGAGTTAGGCTGTGCATTTTTCTTCCCAAGATTGTTGCTTTCTTGATTGGATGTTTAGGATTTTGGCTTTAAGGCTGTGAAGGTGGCAAAGTGGGCACAAAACTTCTCTTGGAGTAAAAATATCTTCGAAGTAGCATCTGCCTATCAAAAACCTGCTGAATTAGCAGTCGTGCCATTGTCCTGGTCTTGCAACATCACACCACAGATAGGAATGCACCTGGAATTCCTTGGGCTGGGGAGATAAGGCACAGGCTGGCACAGCTGGCAAAAATCAGGACAGGCAATCTCATTAGGTGAAAAATACAGTCTTTAATGGGGTTTGCCGATGCGCGAAAAGACCTGTTGAAGTGAAAATTTCAGATAAACAAGAGAAGTGAAAATGCAGCTGTGCTGCTCTCCAGATTGCTGTGTAAAATACTCCCATGTGTGGCTCCTTGAGTTCATCTCACATTCTGCACCTCCCAAAACTGTGTTAGCGTGGAGATGAGAGCAGCTGAGTGAAGCTTTCTGAATAAATTAGTCTTGCTGTCCTGTGTTATTCCAAGTCTGAGTAAACAGAAGAGACACTCCGTGCCTTAAAATCAGCAAGTCTGGGTTTTATTAGCCCTGGAAGGGCAGTAAATTCTAGAGCTGGGCCAGAGGAGCAAAGGAATGAGTCAAGTAAGGAGGTGTAGGGCTGGCTGAGGATGTGCTTGAGAAGGTCCTTGCTGCTTACTGCAGCCCAGGAAGGCAATTGGAAATTGAATCTACAGCGCACTGGGGAGCTCTTGGGGGTGGCTTAGGATGGGGTAAGGATTTGGGAAATCTGCTTGAGCAAAGGCTGCATTCAGTAGGAGGCAGGAATAATGATGGTGGTGAAAGGGAGGTGGAGTGAGCAGCAGCATATTAAAGCTGGGGATGGAGGGGTCAGCTACTGAAACAAGCAGAGTTAAGACAGGAGCTCAGTCAATACAGCAGAAACATGGTATGGGCCATCTCCATTAAGTCTACCGAAGCCTGGATCCTCACGGCCAAAGGCTCCATTTTTTATTAAAATTCGGCCTCTTAAAATAATCAACACCCACCTGGGAATCAGGTGTCTAAGTGGAACCTGTGCTAAACTTTGCCTTTCTGGGTCACAGCTTTTGCAGGGTTCAGGATAGACCAGAGGGTGCTCACATCTCTGTTCTCTCGCAAGGCAAGCTTGTTTTGTGAATAAACAGTGTGTTTTGATGGTGAGTGTGGGTGGTGTCAGGAAACGAGTGTGCCAGAAGCCTTGTTCCCAGAGAGAGATCCAGTGTTTACTGAAGATGCTAATTGCTGCCTCCAACCCATCATTATTTGTCTTCTGCCCCCAGCACACCGATCAAAGGTGCTGATAGCGCTTTCACTAAAAGCACTATCAGCAAAAGGTTGTAAGAAGGAAGAGAGATGGGTAAAAGGGTTGAAAGAATGAAAAGAGATGCTCTTGAATTTCAGGAGTACCAGTGGCTGCTGCTTTACTTTTCTTTTTTTCCTTTTTTTTTTTTTTTTTGAGACTGAAGGTTGCAAAGGAAGCAAATGCTTTTGGTTTTTTGGTTTTGTTTTTTAATGCCCCATATGGCCATTTTATTAACTGGAAAACCTCCAGCTGAGAATTGGATGATGTTACTGAGCTACAGAGCAAAACTCATTCCCAGCCGTGTGGCAGAGAGTACTTGTGCCTTTGAATGTGAGCCATGCCTCTCCCAGCTAGGGTTAGGGTGAAAAATAAAAGCTGTGTTTGCCCTGTTTTGCTGACCCAAGGAAAACATTGTTGTTTTTCATGCTGGGGATGTTGAGCTTTTCAAACTAAATGCAAACCTTGAACAAGTGAGTTGTCAGCAGATCACCAAAGAGCACTTTGAGTTGAGGGTGTGAGAGTGACAGGTACAGCAAACCCCTAAGTTTGGGGGGTTTATGGTTGCAGTGAGATTATCCACCACAAAGTTAGAAGTACAATAGGTACATTTATACATTATTCCCTGCTTATATGAGTGGGTTTTTCTACTATAATATGGCAGAAGCATTGCAAACCAGACTTGTGTAACAGTGATCTGCACTTCCAAGGATTACTCTCTGATTCTTGCCTGAGCAGCATTTCTTTGCATTGTCTATGGATTTCTGTCCTGTCTCCCCTGCTGAGACAGAGAAATTACTTGCTGTCTGTAGCATCTCAGTTGGCAAATGAGACTGAGAATTTAGAAATAGCTTGTAGACGTATTTATCATCTTCTGTGAGTGTGTATGTTGAAGTTACTACTTCAGTTTTCTGTCCAGGAGACTTGGAAACAGAGCATTCCTCCATACGTACATTTTCACGTGTCATTTTCTGTTGTGCGAAGTGGGGAAAAGGAGGGTTGGGACCTCAGCCTTTGTTCTGAGAGTATCTTGATTTTTCCACAATATCCTCCAGACCTTCTGTCTCAGAGGGATGCAGGAGAGAGGAATGGAATTTGTTTCAGTGGATCTCTTTAGATTTAAGGATTTGCTTCTCTGTCAGTTGTGCGTGTAGAAGCAGGTTTTGCTGTTTGGAAGCTGACCTTTCCTACTTCACATCCCAGAATTTGTGCCTCTGGTTCTGCTTCTCGCAGCCTTCAGAGCTGTATCCAGCCCAGCAGAGTCCACACTCACACTGTCATGAGTTAAGGTTCAGCAGATGATTCACTGTTTTTGCTGCCAGCTTCCCTCTGGAGCTGTGCTAGGTAGCACAGAGCTGCTGCCTGCTTGCCAAAGGTGATGTTCAGGAGTGAATGGGCTGGAGAAGGTTCCTCAGTGGGTAGGCAGAGCTCCCCATGCCTGCGAGCAGTGACTCGGGGCTTTGGCTTCTTTTCCATGGAGATTCTGGATGGGAGACAGAGGGAACAAACCAGCTGTGCTCTGGTTACAGCAGGTGGATAGTATATCAGCAGGGTGTCCCACAGCAGTGTCCAGGGTCTGCTGCCAGCTGGGCCAGAAGCTGAGATAACCTTTTGCTGCAGGAGCAGGGTCAGGGCTGTGTCACACAGGTGCCACCCTCAGTCCTTCAGGTGGTGACACACACAGTGAGTGTGCTGGGTGGCATCACTGGGGCGAGGCTGCCGTGGGCAGCTGGCACAGAGCAGGCACAAGCTCAGTTCTGCAGGGTCTGCACCTTCTGCTCCTTGTGTAACCTACGGTGCTCTGCAGGAAGGCACTGGAAAAGATGCAGTGTTGACCACTGAGGCTCACTGCCTCCAGCCCAGGTTATGGGTGCCTTAGTTACAACCTGTCTGTTCAGCACAAAGTGGCTTCAGTTGCCTGAAGGGACCTCTCATTTTCTGTTGGTCACAAACATGTGGTCTGCTAGGGGCTGTGTGTTGTAGCTCTGTGTTGCCCCAGGCTGTGTTTGCTGCACAGGAATCAGTATCCCTTTTTCAGCCAGCTGTGTTCGTAACAGCTCTGTTATGGCTAAAAGAAAGGGGAGATTTGGAAGTGACACTTAAATTCTTGTTGAACAGACTCCTCTGTGCAGCAGGAGGTTGAGGCACCTCCTGTACAGAGATTGCTCTCTCTGGGAGAGTTCACATCTAATCTCAAGTTACTGCATGGAGGGTCCATGTAGCTGAGTCTTCCTCCTGTCAGGTTTATAGGAAACAGGTGCATGTTAGGGTTTGGCACCAGGTTTGTTTCTAGTGTCTCCTTCTGCTCTTCCTTAACGAGGCTTTTGGGTTTAATTACAGTTACTGCTTAACATCAAGTCCCCAGTGCCCTTAGGTTCACAGTAGTTGAGGGAGACTGGCTGCTCTGGAGCTGAGCTTGGGGGCTTGGGGCTCATCTCTGGAGATGCTGCTCTCCAGGAACTGCTCCTGCATCTTGGGATGCCATTGTCTACCTGAGTCACTGGCTTTGATTTTGAGTGTAGGTGGTTAGAGTATACTCCTTAGCACACACACTTCAAACCCAGATTGTGCAGGATTACTGCTGGATAACAGCCAAATCCCAGGCAGTAGGGACTGTTTAATCACACTCCTCTGTCTCTGCTGGATTAACATAATTAATGTAAACCCTTTTCAATGGGCAGCCTGTTATTTGTCTGGTGTAGTTCTTAACTTGTGCAATGCCGTGCATATATCCAGGATGCTCTAGAAATGGTGATGAAGGTCTAATTCCACTTGCATACAACTGTTAACCAAGTAAATCTCCATTGACAGACAAGAAGTTTATTTTCCCTTCAGAGGAAGTTGTAGACTACTTAAAAAAATCAGAATGCCAAAGTTATATTGGAATGATAATTTTCTGAGTTTCTTCAAGGGAAATTAAAATGCTCTTTTTTGTTTTTAGTGTAATTTCTCTAGGGAGCTGAAAAAATAATTAATAAACCAAAGGTTCATCAGTGCCTTCTGATCCTGACCAATTTCAAGGGTGACACAGAGCTGGATGTGCAGTGGACATAATAATGATTGTGTCCTTGCACATCCAGCCTGAGCACATGGGGCAGGGGCTGTGCCTTTATCTTTTGCCTTTTGTGGTATCCAGAATCATGGCAAGAAGGCAAAAAGTGTTTCTCAGACATATGACATCCATCCTGTGGGCCCAAAATCCTACTGGCTGAGTTATTTCCTTCTATTGATATATGCTTCTTATGCAGCTGGACATGATCTAAACCTTAACAGGACATACTGGCTGCCTTTTATTTCCACCATTTCAGGGTTTTCTAGCAGCAAATAGGAGGGAGTTTATTTAAAAAAGGAAGAAAACCCAATAAAACAAGCCTTGCAAAAAATGAATCTAACTAGTCAAATATTTAACTGGAATAATAATTTCTGAATTTAGTAGGCTTTTTGTGTGCTGGAAGTAATTGCAACATTCTGGGTTAGTTTTTGCTTAAATGAAAGTTTACTTCTGCTTTCATTATCCCAACTTTTAACTGTAACCTTTTATATTCAGAAAAATAACAGATATAATAATTTCATAAGGAGGAAAATCAAGTCTCATCAGTTCTGGTAGATTGTTTTCTAGATCTTGGCTGTACCCATCTGTGCAGAAGGCGAAAGCTTTCTGGAGCATTCCCTGAAAAACAAACACTTGTGTCCAAGCTTGAAAATTAGTATGAAAGTGACATTTAGTATTTGGCCATGAGCTACAAAGCCGGTTATTTTCAGTGATGTTCAAAGGACCCTCAGTTGGGCAGCTCTGGCCCGCGGGGTCCCGGCGTGCCGAGGTCCCCACGGCGGAGCCGCTGCGGGTCTGGCCAGCCGTGGGAACTGGCAGCGTTCCTGCTGGGAGCTCTGCAGTGGGCAGCGTGTCCTGGGCTGCCCTTCTCCCGTCCTGCTTCTTCCACATGCCCTCCCAGAAGCAAGAAGCCCTTTCCAGGGAGTGCAAACAGGAGCTGATCACTTAACAGGCGATCCATGGTTGTATGTTGCCTCTGATTTGTATTCAGCGCTAGTAGAATGCTCTCATCACCCAGTCTGTGCTCACAAGCCTTCTTATAACTAATGTTGAGGCATTTTCCTATAATTTTTCTCCCTGGAGCCACGTGGTGTAAGGAATTTGAGATCCTGTGCAAGTCCCAAATGCTCCGTGAGGGAGCACAGACTGGGGGAGCAGACGGCAGGAGCATCATTACACCTGGGCCAAAACCTGTGTGTGTGTGTGGAGGATGGGGTGTCTTTATTTTTCAGCTACAAGGAGCCCAGTCTTTCAAAGTTCACGTGGAGCATCATTTGCAACAGAATAAATATCTTGGCATGTCACATTTTACACAGCAGAAATGCTTCTGACTTTCCAGTCCTTGGTATCTGCAACTCGCTTGAAAGAACTGCTGACGTCTGCCCAAATGCCAGTATCTTCTCAGCCGTATGAACCTTAATATCACAGCTTAAGCTTTAGTCTTCGAGCTGTGCAGCCCAGCTAAAATCAAACTGTGTTCCCTGCACTGAAGGAAATCCTGACTTTCAACCCACTGGCTTTTTCTTTATCTTCCTTCTGTGCTTGCTGTTGAATTGCAAAGTCAAATTAATTTCAGGGTTTCTAAATGGCATATGATTTCTACACCATGATGGCAAATCTCCTTTGGGCTGTTTATACCATCTGATGCTGGTGGCCTAAGCAGGAGCAGGTCAGCACAGCACGAAGCAGGGCACTGGTGTTGTATTTCCCTGTACCCTTTCTTTATTCATAACAAAACAGGCAGGTCACAGCAGTGCTTAATCTCCACCTTTCTGTTAATCTTTACATTGCTTTGGTTCAGTTTTCTTTCCTTTGCAGCTCCCTGCTACCAAACTCTCTCCTTGTTCATCCTGAGTGTGTTTTGTGTTCAGCCTCATAGGCTTGGTGTCTTTGTCTTTGCCTTAGTGGAGAAGTGCTCCTGACAAAGGGTCTGGCTCTGTGTTTTTCTGGCTGGGGATGACTAATGGGGGATGTCCCATCCCAGCAGGACTCCCATTTGACGGTGGTGTCACCATTCAGTCAAAAACACTCACAGATTCAGAAGGTTAAAGTTGTTGAAAGGGTTAAAGCTGGTATGGCAGAGGGCTCTCAGAGGCTCTGAATGCTGGAACCATTGCAATGAGACCTCTTTTGGGGGGATATTGGGGGATCCCTTTTTTCTTCCTTACGGTCATCAGAGATGCAGCTTTTAGGACCCAGCCCTTGACACTGGGCACATAATGGGAAATGTCAACTTTACTTAGGGCAGAGGCACCTGATACCAATCTCTGCAATTTATTCTCATTTTCCCCTCTTGTAAATGGACAGTTTGTTTCTTGTGTTTTATTTTAATGACTGAAGTACTTCTTTACCTAGTAATTAACCTCATTAAGCTCCTAAGCATTTTTAAGACTTCCTCAAGTCTTCTGCCAACACACTCAGGTGTTGTGAATGTCACCCACAGAAGGCTCCTGGCTGTGACTTACAAGTATTCAGGAGTTTGGGATTTGGGGCTTGGCCAGTGTGGACCGGTTCACCTTACAGTCCTTTGCATGCCCTGGAGAAGAGGGCAGAAGTGGTCTGTGGGGCTTGGTCCTTGTGCCTGAGATGTAATTCTCCTTGAGTCATGCAAGCAATTGTTACTGCTGTTCCTTCCCATCCCACGCACTTTGTTCTGTGTCAAAAGTAAGATCTCAGAAAATGAAATTAATTTCATTTTGGTGCAGCTATTAATGTTACACACTGTGGGAAAGCTCTTTAAGGAGGCCGTCGACCTTCATCCATGTGGAATAAGTGCTGAATAATGGAGAGCTTTCATATTTCCACAAAAAGGAAAAGGGCTTTTTAAGGCAACTAGAGATGTTACACACATGGAGGAGGAGAAAAAAAAAGCCTAACTGTATTAGGGAGCAGTGGGCAGGGTGTGCATGAGGACAGGGCAGCAGCTCCCTCCATCTGGCAGGTGCTGCTGTTTGCAGAGGCCTCTTGTGAGCATGTGAAACTGCACTGACCTGTCTCATCTGCTCCTCCCATGGCACCTGCAGAGTTTTATAAGTCATTGTGCTCAGCTTTTCCTCCTCTCCAGCCCAGAGACCTGCTTGGTGTCTGCACTGCCAAGCCCTGCCCCAGGTTTTTTCCCTCTTTCCTTGAACGGCTTCACATTTTGTTCTTCTCTGATGTCCTCTGGTAACCTGTGGTGTGCTTCAGCCATTTATTTAAGGAAAGAAACTCACCATGAACAATTTCTAGATGGCCTGTTTTGTTTCCCCTCCTGTTCTTGCTTTGAGGAAACATCATGTTCTGGGAGCAAAGTTCTTGTTCCCTGATGGTCTCTTAGTGAGGCTGTTTAGAATGGCCACTCAGGAGAAGGATTCTTCTCCCTCACCCTGTTTTGTGGGGTTTGCCTGAACTTCACCACACTGTTGATAATTGGGGTGCTCAAAGCCTGAGCTGCTTGCAAAGTTTAACAGATTCAATCCCAACCTAATGCATCATCAGCTAAATAATTGGAAATATCCATTTGTGCCCCTATGTCACCTCGTGAGGTATGAGCCTCTAAGAACTTAAGATCTTAGATGGAAGTGGTAGTTTTGAAGTGACTGCACAGAACCAAAATCCACTAAGAAAGGATGGAAATTAAGACACCCACCCATCCCTTTGAAACCATGTTACTGAATATGAGACAGGTTTGATTTTGGGAGTATTATATTTAAACTTTGTGACTTCATTTGGTCCTTAGGCCCTATATACTGTAGTTGCCTTTCCTTTTCTAGCTGCATGTTGGATGGTGAGACTTGCCTTTAATCTAGGAAAAAATATGAAAGCCCACAAACAAACGGCAGTTGTGGTTTTTTTCTGTGTGGCTCTTTGTAGTATTTTCATGCTTCTGGCAGTGTGACAAGAGAACAAACAGTTTCCTTAGCACACAGTTGTGCTGAAAAAGCTCTGAGAGAACGTAACAGGCTTCCTTGAGAATGTTGAGTGAAGGTACAAGGAGAGGTTCTCATCACATGAGTAGAGGAGCTGATGTTTGGACCTTGGACAAAAGAAGCTATTAAAATTTTGGCTTCTTGACAAAGCAGCAATAGCTACTGTGTCTTTGCAGTACTTCAGGATTAAGCAGCCATGTCCCAGTGCTTCAGAGGCCACTTGTCAGTGTGGCTGTTCCCAAGTGCGTGGCACTGGGGGGGACTGGCACATGTGGAGTGGAACAGGGATGCTGGAGATTAGGAGGTCCTGGATGGACAGACAAACTCTGCACCACTAGCAAGGTAAGCAGGAGCTGTTCATGTGCCTCTGCTTGTTTGCAGCAGCAGCAAACCTGGGGTTTGGCTCGCTTCCCACAAGTCACTGAACTTCATTTTGCATCTGTTTCCACAACGTGCAGAAAGGAAAGGCAATAAATATTTATTACTCTGTAGCCTGGATCCGGGTTTTATTCCTCTTGCTGTTCTTCCCCTCTCCTGTGACAGTTTATCTTGTGGCTTTGGGGTGCCCCAGCTTGGGGAGAATTGAAGAAGGGTTTACAGGCGGTGTTGAAAGAGGCCACTACCACCCCAAGAAGCATTGCTCAATAAACCTTTCTACTGTTTGTCTCCTGGAAGAGAAGCGATTATTTGCCTCTGCCTTTCTGCTTTGCTGATAATTACAAGCTCTCCTCTAGCATGTCAGATGCTAATCTGCCATTTATCATTGCACAGCTCTGCAAAGCACCTGGAAGGGGTTTCTGAGATGGGAACGCTGCACATCCAGCTGTGGCCCCTGCGCCCTCCGCAATGAGTCACCCTGATCACGCTCCTGAAAAACCCTTTCTTGCAGAAGTTTAAGGAGGGGGAAGAAAAACTTAAATCTTTCATTACTTAGATAATGAGTCATTCTTATGAAATTCATGGTGCTTTAGGAGCATCAGTGTTCTCAGGAGAGAAAACCAAGAGAAGTGAGACTTTTAATGTGGTATTGACCTTCCGTCTTTCGGGTTTTTTTGTGGAATTAGAACGCAGTTTCTTTGCATCACATAAAAAAATTAAAAATTAAATTGATTGCAATGAAAAGAAAAATAGTGCCATATAGCTACCTACCCTTCATTTGTGTATATCAGTGGGATTTATTAGTATGGGTCCAGATCTCTGTTCTTGGTTTGAAAGCTTACACTTTCCTTTCTAAGTTTAAAAAGAAAGGGTAGTATCTTTTGCTGAGTCCAGAGAAGCTGCTGCACACCAGTATTTTGTGGAAAACCAGTCAGAGATTCTTGACTCATCTTGTTTTTTTCCCCTCTGGACAGCATCAACAGCAAGGAAATAATTAAATGGTGATTTTATTCCTTTAAATTGAGGGGAGTTTATGTCCATCTTTCTCTGGTGCTTCTGAACGGCCCTTCCTCTCACACACATTTGTGCCATTGCTACTGGCAATAGTTCAGGGATTTCTGTGCTGCCTTAAGTGTGGGAACAGCTGTGGCCAGAGTCCCTCTTAGCCTGTGCCCTGCCTCACATAGTAACCAGCAACAAATGTTCAAGTGTGGTAAAATGCAAGGATGATCCTCTTCTGGGTGCTTGAAGCCAGTTCTGGCTGTCATATTAAGTGAGTTTCTACTTTCCAAATTCATCTACCCTGACTCTAGACTGATTTGTATTTCAGGCCCTGCAATATCTTGCAGCAGCAAGTTCCACAAACTAAATTCTTCTTTTTAGATCTCTTTGACAGCTTCTGCCTGGGTATGCACAAGCCTTGACAGAATAATAATGTTTTGTCCATCTCTTCCACACAGTTTGGTCATTTTAAATTCCCAAAGCAGTGGTTCTCTCCTTCCATGTTTCCATTTCATATTTCTAGTTTCCTTGTCTTGTATTGTCTGTCTTTTCTAGTTCTTTTCTATTGTTTCTGAAGCTGGATGGCCAGATGTTCATACTTGATATGATACAGGTTTGCTCTGGAGTTGGATGGTAACAGACTTTTTCCCTTCTTAATTGCCTCCCTGTCCCTCAAGTTTTGCACAACGCATTCCAAGAGATTTTTTTTTGGTATCAGGATGGATTGTTTGTTTGTTTTTCCTGTGAGAGTGTAATTAACAGCCTGAGCATTGTCTAGCACTGAGACATCCTGGCAGGTCTTCACAGCCCCGCAGTTGTGTCACTGGGTGGAGTGGGTTGACAGGATTCCAGGAATGTTGTCCTTTCTTGGTGGACCCAAGGCCTTCTACAAAATGACTCATTTCTTACCGAGGCTGTGATAAGAACTTTAGAGTTGCTAAACTGGCATTTTTGAACAAAGGAAGAGAAGTGGAGAGGGAGAAGAATGCTGTAGGCGGAAGCATGGTCTGTGTGGAGGTGTGTCTCTGAATGAAGGTATTAAAGCATTGTACTGTGTGAAATTGGTTATTATTTTGAAATCAATGCACTGAAAAGACAGCGCCTCAAAACTTAGCCTTACACCTGTATTCCTTCTGCAGTAAATATCTTTTGTAAAAATCAATGGAGGGAGCCTACTCAGCAGTGTAAATTCTGTGTAATTATTGAGCAGAGAATTATGGTTGTCGCATATCGATTCCCTCCTGCTTTGTAAGAGCTTCCTCTGTTTTACAGGGCTGAATTGCAGTCAGTGTTGGCATTAAGGAACTGGAGGAAGGACAGAACATGCTGCTGCTAATCAATATGTGGGCAAGGGGCTGCATGTGAAAATGCACGTGTGTACACACATTGCTTCAAGAGCATCTGACTCACATAAGCAAAACTGCTTAAGGACTGAAATTTCCTTCTCTGACCCCAGAAAGCTCAGCTGCTCCAGCAGTTCGTGTGAGCTAATCTTGAGCCCTTGCTTCAGGGACAGCCCTAGAGATGGACACTTGTGCAGTTCTCCTTCTCTGCTACCCCTCCGTCAGAAATGTTGGAGCTGAGTTTTGTCCTCAGAGTCACGCTAGGATTCTTCTGTGGGATTTTAGTTTGCTGCTTCTCTTCTTCTTAGACGTGTTTGCAGTGCAGAAGTGAGTAAAATATTTCCTGGACTGTGCTGACAGAACCTGAAGGAGAATGTCCCCTTTGTGCTTCAGTTTGCTTTTGTTTTAGAGCCAAAGGATTACATGTGTCATCTTGGGATGGGTTGTTAACATCACAGAATCACAGTTCCCAGTGATCCATCCTGAGGAGCTACACAGGATTATTCTGCTTTTAAACAAGCAACTGCAGCTGCTCAGGGGAGCATTTTTCCTTCAGCTGCATTGTGTGCCAGAGCAATTTAAGTCCACTAAAATGAAATACTGGCTAGGGATTTGTGACAGAGTAGCAAAGTCATCCTTATTTTCAAATCCTCAGGAAAGGCAGGTGTAGCTTGCTTAGAGAGCACTCTGTCCTGAGATTCAGGTCACACCTTGGTTTTACACTGTTCCTTTGGAGCATCCCAGAAACACTGGTGGAGTTTCAAACTGATAGGTAGCACGGTGGTTAGGGATAAGGAAGGACTATAGATGGGGATATGTGCAAGATCAAACACTCTTAATGAGTAGAAAGTCAGTATTTCAAGGGTTAAAAAAAAAAGGGGGGGGGGGAGGAAAAATGCTTTAAAAGGAAATAAATCAAAGTTTTGTTTGCTTGGAACATTCCAAGGCAGCAGCAAGGGTTTTTCTGGGGCTGGATTAAAAATTAAATATACTAAGAAAAGGGACAATCTCTGTTCACTGCACACCTATTAATGAGGTGTATCTTTAGTCATGGAATGGAAGGGCTGCTGTGCTGCTGCTGTTCTCTCACCTGCAGCATCCTTCACTTGGCAGAAATGTCACTATCTCCCAGCCCTGTGGTGCTGGAGAGCTTTGCCTCCAAGGCTGCCCCTTTTACTCTGACTGGAGTTTGCTGTGCCAGGTGAGATGGGGACCTCTGGGGTTCCAGACAGGTGCTGAGGTGACTGCTGCAGAACACAGCAGCGCTGGGGTTGCTCCAGCCTTACCCTGCTGGGATGCAGAGCCAGCATGGGATTGGGATGGGGAAAGGAAAAGAAGTGCTGCCTGAGGCTTTCTAGTATGCCACAGCTTTAAAAAAACCCCAAATTATCACTTGACCTTGCAAGTTTAACCTACTCTGGAGGAGTTTTGAAGTAGCTGCTGTCTCTGAGGCACTTGAAGGAAAACTGGTTTGTAGTTGGGAAGTTACACAGCTATTTTAGGCAGGCTTTGCTCGTACAGGCTGTCAGCACAGGGTGGGCTGCAGGCTCTGCTGGGAGGATAAATGCAGCAATCGCTCCGGACGGAGGTTTAACTGCAAGCCAGCTCCTGCCCACAGTGTCTCATCCTGCCCTGTAGGATGAAGAAACCACTATTGATGCAGCTTCTGTCTCTGAAAAGGGGCTGGGAAAGGGAAAGCCTCCTGTTGTGAATGAAAGGATGGCAGCAAACTTCCTAGGGCTTGTTTCTGATTCATGTGCATGTTTCTGAAGTGGCTGAGAAGAAGAGACTCCTTCTTCATAACACTTTCTGCAGCTCTTTGTTTTCAAATGTAAATCTTGCATGTGTGGGGGATGTGAATTTAAAAAGAAAAAAAAAAGAGAAATTTGTTTAGCTTCCTCTTTATTCCTGAGGAAGTAGAAGAAAACTTGTACAAGACTTGGTATTGCTGCACTGAGTACTGCTACTTGTTTTTGGGAAAGAAAGGAGGAAGGACAGGCTTTTCTGTAACTGCAGGAAACTAATGTGTACCTTGTGTACAGTAAGGCATGGATAACTTCCTTCCTTCCTCTGATTGTGCCAGAGCAGAAATGTATCACTTGTCTGCCGGCTTCTCTTTAGCCACTGTGTTTGGGTGTAAGCTGTCTGCAAGAGAGAAAGCCAGGTCAAGGATAAAAATCCTGTACTAATCCACTGTCTATTTAATTTCAGCTAAACCCTCCTGCTTTTCTGCCTTTTTACCTCTGTTGGGTCAGCAGGGTGGCTGCTGCTTTACTGTCATGCGTTGCTTTCTGCTTGTTTAAACCTGATAAAATACCCTGCATTTCTGTGACAATCTGGCCACAGCATCTCCCCATAACCCTCATTGCTGCTGGGCTCCTTCCATAGGGTCACTCCAGGTAACTGCAGTGTAGCTGCACAGGCAAATCAAAGCAACATTTGTTGGGTATTTTTGCTTTGGCTCCACATTTAAATCCCTTTCTCCTTCTGTCTCCTGGCCTCAGCCTCAGGCTGCTTTGCAAGCCTATTGCAGTCTCACCTGTGGCAAGAGGGACACTTAGTCCTTTTTTGATTGTGATTCCTTTTTCTTCTGCAAATGTTATTTAGAGGTCTTGTTCCAGTTTTTGAAATTACAGCCCTTATATAAGGTCACACAGTTTCCAATCTTGTCTGTGTTTTATACAGACCAGTGGGATTTGCCACCTGAAAATCATTTATGCCCTATTAGCCCTTTCAGTTCTTAATGCACCTTTTACTAACTAGTAGAGAATACAGATTTTAATGATGTCCGAGTCTGGAAACCTCCATTGCTATTTGATCAGATGAAAGGAATAAAGATGGGAGGGTTTTGTTGTAAGCAGTTGTTCTGTTGTAAGCAGAGCAAAGCAGGCCACTATATACACTGAGAATTAAGGGTTATTGCAAGAAATACCTTTTTCCAGGTACAATACTTAAATGGGAAGAAAATCAGCTTTATGCTCTGAGGGCAGAACAGGCTGAAACAGAACTCTGCTGCCAGGTTTCCATCCCAAAGGAGTCTGAGGCTCTGTCCAAACTGCTCAGCAAGAAAAATGAAAATGTGCTGATGTACATGTGCCACCTTGCTACAAAATGTAAAGAAAAATCTGAGAATAGCCCACTTGGTGCTCATTTACTGAGCTCTGCTTCCCACGCAGACAGTCATAAATGAGCTGAAGCAAAAGGATCAGGTGAGTGGGAACAGGCTGGCAGGGATGGAGCTGCTTCTCCATGGGCAGTGAGGATTGGAGGGAGGAAAATTAAATATCCAAGCTAATGTGTTTGGAGGACAGAAAGGCTGCACTCCAGTAAAGCCAGAGGCAGGGAATTGGGAGTGCAAGCTCTCCTCCTGCCTGGTAGCTGTTCTCTAGGGCCTCTGCAGCCTCAGGGCTCAGGAAGAGCTTTTGCTTGCCTGTCAATGGTTGCAGTTGGCAGGGCTGTGGTGCTTTTACAAGTGCAGGAAAGTGCACAGCCACAGGGCAGGGCCTCCCTGCAGCCCTGCCACGTCCCCTCCGTCTGGGGAGGGGAGCTGACCTGATCCAGGTCTGTATTGCCCACACACTGAACAGCAAAGCTTTCCCCTGGGATCCATCAGCTTTTACAGTGGCCCCAGGGAGGCTTTCCTCACGCAGGAACTTGGAAGCACTTGCTGCTTTCTCTCCCCCTGAGGTTCCCATCTCTGCTTGCAGCGAGTAAACTGAGTCAGAGATGCTCCAGGCTGGGTTTGTGGAAATGCTCTCTGCATGGTAGCTGTTCAAAAGTGGCTGTTGCCTGAGCAACAGCTGAGATTTATGAAAATCTAGGTCTTGCTCTGTGTGCTTCTGACAGCAAATCAGTGTTTGTTACTTTGTGTCTTGACTCTCAAGATAAATGTCATTGTCATCAATTTAATACATCTAATCTGTTTCTATTTCGGCAGAAAAAGCATATAAGGTGCTAGGTTCTTGCTTAGTAAAAATCAACCACAATTAGTTTATTCTTCTTTTCCCTGTCACCACAGTATAAAACTCTGGCCTAACCCAAAGTTTTGTGTACTGGAAATGCAGGGTTTTTTCTCTGTTGAAGATGTTTAACCTTTGGCTCTTCACTTGTGATTTTCTGCAACACCCTCTTGTAGCTCAGACCCGTGCCCTTGTGCTATAATGCAAAGTCGTGCTGGATAATCACACACCAGCCCAGGAAACACAACTTGGCCCATGATCAAACCTGTTTCACAGTTCTGTATACTCTGTACAAAAGGTTTTTGGCTGATATAAATTAGCCTGTGCTGCCTCTGGGGTACTGTTCATTTTGGAGTTTTAGCCTTTCAGGCATTAAGGACTTTTGGACATGTTTTGAGGTCTTAAAAAAAAAAAAAAAGAGTAAATTCTTGTTTGCTTGTATTTTTTAATAACTAAACCATTTTTCTAGGGGAGTGTGGTGTTTATTTGGATTTGTAAGAGCAAGACAATAAAAATGCCCAGCTCAGTTACTTCAGTGCCCTTACAAATATATTCAAACCAAACCAGATAGGAAAACAAGACTGGTGACCACCTCCTATGTACAGCAGCAGGCAGCTGAGCTCCCCTGCCCTGGGGAAGAATGAACCACTGGAGTCTGTCCTGAAGAGCACTGCTGGGTGAGATTCAAACATCTCACCCTGGCCATAACTGGTGTATCAATAGATAGGAGCTTTGGGTTTTAAGGGGTGAACCATTCTCAGGGAGATTTGAGGTGGTGCTTGTTGGAATAATTTTCAATATTTCCTGGAAGCAAGATGCACCCCTTGCTGTACTCACCAAGCAGCTTCTTACTTAATGCCATCAAATCCAAGCAGAATTTTACCTCCCACATGAAGATGAGTGTCAGGTATCACCCTCTGAATGAAGGTGTGCCCTCCTCCTTCAAGAGCATTATCTAACCACACTGGCAAGTGATCTGATTGTTTGGAGAACGAGATCTCTTTTGAACTTTCAGGATGCTCTGTTCACTCATTCATTCATTCATTCTGTTCACCTGCTTGTTTGGAAATAGTGGCTTTAACTTCCTTTACATGTTTTAGCTTTGTCATCCATGAAATGGAAGTGATAATACTTATTTGCTTACCTCACAAGTTTGTTAAGAGGATTAACTGATGTTTGGACAGAGTTTTGAAGCCTTACACAAATATTAAGGTTACTCTTAATAGGCCACATGGAATAACCTGTCAAAAAAAAAAAAAAAAGAAAAACAGAAGCTCAAAGTTGAACTGTCTTCATGCTTTGCAGCATTCTGGGTTTCCAGGCTCACACTGTGTGTGCTGCTCTGGAGGTGGGATTTGTAGGGCTCCCTATTCCTATTCAAAGGTGTTCACCATGGGAGGCTCCTCTGCTTTGAAATACCCTTCACAACCCATTTCTCATGTCTGTTGCCCAGCTTGTCAGCCTGCAAACAGCTGAGCTTTAGGCATTTTAAGGAGCTTCAGAAGTGTTTTGAAAATCCTCAGTTACAAGATTGTTTTCAGTTTTCCTAAATGAAATCTTAGACTGTACTTTTTAGGGATTTTCTTTCTAAGTATAGGTTCGAGGGGGTGAGTTTCCATTTCAGAATTCAAGTTAGCTTGAAATGTGGTGGCTCTTTGGAGAAGCCTTTCTATTTTTTCTCTCTGGCTCTGGTACTCTAGATATGCCAGCCATTTACCACTGGCAATGTATGTAATTTTCTGTAAGGTATTTCTCAAACCCAAGATTTGTTTTAATCTTTCATGCTTTTATCTTGGTGTTGTCCTTTCAGTGTGGAAGTTGTTCATCCTAAGGAAGGAGCAGATCAACATCTCTTCTGAAAATTACTTCATTGTCTTGTTGCAATGCTTTAAGAACGAATTTGAAGACTCATTTCAGGGCCCTGAAATGAGGCAGAGAACACATATGCCATATCTCTTCCCCTTCCAAACATACATGGGGAAATTTTTTTTCTGGTTTTCTGTCTTTCTTGCTACTCTTGGCCTATTAAAATAGAACTTGCTTCCACCCACCATGTTCTGGAAAAGGCTGTTGCTGTTCTAACCATAAGGCTCTCATTAGAGTCAATGGGAGGTATATGACTAACCCTTCATGTGAGCCACTTAAGGAAAAAATTGTAATTAATAACATGGCTTTTGTGTGGAAAACATTTTTGGTGTTAAAAGAAGGACTTGGTTTTGTCCTTGATCTATAGCATATCTATGGGGGAGTTTGCATGTTTCAGTGTGCTCTGTATATCCTGTAAGGAATATACACAGATCTCCTCTTAAAATAGTGATGGAGCTTGGCCAAAGTGTGACAGCTCTGGAGCCTCCTATTCAGTATGTTCCAAACAGAGCTCTCCCTGGGCACTGCCTGGCTCCTGAGTGATTGGGGTTTGGCTGCTTCCACGTCCTGCTTGGGCTCCCTCTGCTCTTGGTTTGGTGCCCCAGGGAGAAACCTTCCCCTCACCTGCAAGGTTGTGGGTTTATGTGATTGTACAAATTTCTGTCTCTTAGTACCCAGGCAGGCTGATGATATGTGAACAGACTCTGCAGATGTTGGGATTTTAGCACTGCTGGTTTTTTGCTGTTTTCTCATGGAAGGTGGTGGCTGACTGGTTTTTTAAATATCTTGGTGCATCACTATCTGGCACTGTGGAGGGAAGAAATAAGGCTTTCTGTGAATGTGAAGTGTGCTGAACTAAAGCCAACAATCTTCAGAGTCTTTAATTACCAAGCCATTCAAAACCTGCCACTTTTGAGAGAGATATTTTGACACCACTTGAAGGTTTTAACATCTGCTCTTTGTACGGAGCTGAAGGCGTTTGGTAGAATCTGTTTAATTTTTCACCAGATATTTTCCTTTACATTCCTACCACAATAATATAGTGTGCAGAATGGGAGCTCTGTCAGCAAAGACAGCTAGGTTTTTGTGGTGCAAAAATTAATTGTTATTGAATCCTCAGCAACCAAGTATGAGCTCATGTTTGGGGAGGAGGGTTACAGAAGAATTGCTTGGATTGTAGTCCAGTTGATGCACTGCTCCTCCAAAGCCCTGGCTGAATTATTTCAATTAGGCTTTCCCTGTTAATGAAACTTTACAGGGTGTTACAGGTTTTGGGTAATATTTTCAAAGAGGTAAAAGCAGGAGTTGCTACTAGGATGGAAATGCCCATCATCCCACAGCTACTAAATGTTTATTATGGGCTGAGGCTGGACATTTCCGGTGTTCAGTGCAAGTTTTATTTGTGGTGGTGAAATGCTCTCATTTAGGATACTGTCAGATGCTTTAATGAGCAATGACTGGTATTCAATTTATCCATGTGCTTTCTACTTGCAGTCAAGGCAAAAAAACCTGAAGTGCTTCAACATGTGGCGCTTCCTTGAAACTAGAGATGTGCCACTTGATATGATTTGTAAGATTTGTAAAAGTGGGAAAAAATCCAAAAAGTTCTTCTTGAGGTCCATGTTTTAAACCTGATTCTTCAGCTCATTTGATGGAGGAAGCAGAAGAAAGATGCTCTGCTTTCTGCTGGGCTGTCCATGGTCCTACAGCTGTAACCCTGCCCTGAGGAGGAGGGAGCAGTCAGTGCCTTTGCTCCTGTCATCTGCCCGAGAGTCACATTCCCTGGTGAGTTAGTGGCACAGTGCACCAGCTGGACATCCTTCATGCCAAACAGGCAGAGCCATCATATTTACTGCTTTTAGTTCTGTCTTGGTATCACTGGCACAGAGGATGAGATTGGAGCAGAATTCCTGCATGCTGCCTGGGCTTACTCTGTGAAACTGTACTATGCTGTAGCTCTCCCCAAACAGGGTGTTTTATAAATGGGTTTTTTATCTCCTTGGCTTCCTACAACTCTACCCAGAGCTGCCAGCCAGTTTGGTTTCACACGTAGGAGGGTGGCTGAGCTGTGGGGTGGGATCTGGGGGGGATTCTGCCATCCAGGCTGGAGCCTTCCTGTCGTGCTGCCTCCCTGTAGTGCCACAGCGATCCTCTGAAAGCTGCTCCTTAAGTCTGCTGTGGAAAGGTGTGGGAAAGGATGCTGATCAAGTGGGAGATGATATTCTCCAAAGTTTTGCAGAGCCAAGCTGTGTCTAATTCCCCAGGCTGCTTTCTAGGAGGAAAATACGGCCCATTGCTTCTTCAGCTGTCTTATTTTTGTATGCAGGCTGCTTGCTTGCATGTGTTGTCCTCCAGCTCTGTCAGTTTGAGAGTGGCTTACTGTTTCATTTTGTTCTAATCTTTTCAGTTAAATGAAGGCTGGCCTTGAAAAGAAGCTTGTAGCATTTTCCCCAGCTGTTGCACAGACAAAACCAGCCCCTCCTTGCTTCATTTCTAGCACCTCTGCTGTACTCAAGCTTTTGGAGAGACTGTCAGCTTAACTCTGACCAGTTTTCCTTGTCGTCATCACAGGACTTCAGTGTTGCTGTGTGTCTCCTTTCCTGCTGTAAAAGCAAACTTGCTTTTCCCAGGGATCTAGTGATAAATTAAGGAAGTAGGGTAGTTGTCCACACTTGTGCAATAAACAGCTGATAATCAGTATTTTATAGCCAAAACTAACACAACCCTCCCTGAAAATGCAGGGTCAGTCAGGATATAAAAGTAAATTCTCTAATTGTCAAAACTGAACTTGAGGAATATCTAAACTGAATTTTGTATATATGGGCAAAAATACTTTAGCTATGCAAGTAACCACACTCCAGAGCAGAAAAGCTGATGTTTATTTTCCCTTTTTCAACTGCATTCTTCTCTGGATAACTGTACAGCTCTGGAGGCCATGAGAGTAAGGCTGAGTGCCTTCTGTGTAGATGAAGGTGATGACTTCTCATTCCATGACAGGAATTCCCAAATGTTGTTCCCATTGACAGGGACAGAATGTGCAGCTGCTCAGGGTCTTCCTTGGTATCAGATATTCACTGGGCTTCCCTGAATGCTGCAGTGGCACCAGCACAGGTTTGCAGCCCATGCCTTTGGAAACACTGTGCGTGACAGAGGAGCCTTTGTCTCAAAAGCATGGCTGGGCTGCTCCTTTGATGTGGTGGCTAATCTGTTACTTTTCCCTTTGCTTTGTCTCTTCCTGTCTTTGTCTCCTGCATTGGCTCTATCATCCATCCAAAGCTTTTTGGATAAAACTGCTACCTCTTGTCTTACTCCTAGTGTAGTATATAGGGTTTTATACCAGCTGGACAAAATGCAGGACAGAGGCTTAGAGATCTGGAAAGGCTATTTTACCCTGTTATGGAGCCTCTGTTTGCACTACACTTATTTCCAGAGATAATTTTTATCAAGCCTGGCCCTGATCTGAGTTTTATTGAATGTTCCCTGTTTCCTGCAACTCATGGAAAATAATCACATTTAGGCATGAGCTGGTTATTAGATTTAATTTGGAGTTAGGAAGGCTGCAGTTAGGATGGGCATGTGGTGAATTTCTGTGGAAGGCAAGGATGTGCAAAGTTAGGAGGGTATGAAGCTTCCAGAAGAATAAGGGAGGCTTGTGGTGCTGTCTACACTGAATTGTGCTCAAATGTCACCTCGCTTGGGGCACGAAGTGATGTCCATGAAAGCCAGGCCACATCTATTTACATCTTTAGATGTCAATAGAAGAATGTCAGAACGTGTCAGTGAATGCAGTAACTTCTCAAACACCATTCATGTAAAACATCCACTCACAGGACACAAATGTGACTGCTGGAGAAGTGCTGCACAGCTCTGCAACTCCCCTCCTGATCCCAGGGAGCACCTTGTGAAGTCCTTACTGGGGACTGGTGAGGCATGGGCTGGAGATGGGTGTGTGAAAAGAAGAGACATCCACCAATACTGTCAGCAATTAAAGCTGGAGCTTCTGAGCTGCAGAGAACTGCAGAGGAGAAGCAGATCCTCAGGGCTGTAGAAATGCCTTGCTGTCACAGCAGCTGTAGGAGAGAACTGCTAGGGACATATATCTGGAGGGAGGGATAACTCTTCAGTGCTGGGCAGAACATGGGGAGGTAAAAGAGCTCTTTGCACATATTCCTGCCATGACATGCAGGCACTGACTTTGAGTTATGACAGTAAAAGAAAATCTCGTTCCTCTGGGTCTGCAGGTAGTCCTGCAGTTTAACTAACCTTTCCTTTGAAGTCTTGGCAGACTGCAGGCATTCTGAGAGGCTTTTAGTTTTGATTAGGCACAGAGCTGAACTGTCAGCACAGCTCCCAAGTGTATTTGGGCAGGGACGTGACCACAGGGGTGGAGCTGGTGCAGGACTTGGAACAGTGTGGGGTTGCATAGCAGCCCCTATAAGGGCCCTATGCAATAACATATGCTGTGTTTGCATTGCTTAGTAGATCTACAGTCTCAGTCCATACTTCTGTTGCAGATTTCACCCTTTGTTCTTTAAATGCCAAACGTGATGCAGAGAAGTTCCATCATCACCTTCAGCAGTCCTCTCCTTCCCCTGGATGGGCAGATGGAGTGCAGGAGGGAGCTGTGCTCATTGCAGCCATTACTGCTTCTAGTTGGTCTTTGTCAGAGCAGAAGAGGCCACTCTGCTTAATCTTATATTGTCTTAGATTCAACCAAAAGGAGAATTGATAAGGCTAGGCTGAAATTCTACAATTGAGTATGTCCTAAGTTTATGAAGAATTGTCAGATCCAAGCCAGTGGGTCCGCTGGATCCGTGTCCTAACTATGTGTTTGATGTGCAAGAAATGAAACTGCTGGAAATGTCCATTCTGCACCAAAATCAGTGGTGGTGAGGAGGCTTCAGATTGTCAGTGGTCAGGCACAAGGGGAGGATATTTCTGGCTGGGTTCTGGGCTGCTGTGCTCCTCCCTGCACATCACACTTCGGTGACCTGTAAACGATGTGTGCGCAGTTATCGTAGTCAGAAATAGGTCATGTGAAGACAAGTATTTGGGTCAACTTAAAATGCTGCTTATTCTCCTTTTGAGCTTAAAAACCAAACTGAAACAATTGTTTCTGCCTCTGGTGGGACACCCTGCAAAGCACAATAGACTTTATCTTCTGGGTCGAGATCAGCTGTAACATAGGAGTGCTTAAATATAACTTCAGTGTTAGAAACAGGCTTAGAAATATGCTCAACTGACATTACCTTTCTGAGCCATAAACCAGCTTTCATCTGCCTTTAGAGGCCATCATATTTTCCAGCTGAGTCAGTGTAGACAAAGTTATTAATAAATCAGAAAGAGCAGAGTCACTGCGAGTGCCCCTTGGCAAACCACCTCACCTCCATGGTGTCTCAGGTTTCCGAGCCCCCAAACTGGGAAATGATACAATTTGCCCTGAAGATGCACTACTGAGAGCCATCTGTTGTTAATAACAGCCCATCAGCTTCTCCCTTTGGCTCTTCAGGCTCATCTCAGTGGAAGTGTTTTCCTCCAAGCCTTGCAGAGCCTTGGCTGTGAGAATGCAGTGGTGAGGGGTCCTTGTGCCTTCACCAGCTGAGGTTCCTCTTCCATCTGGGACGTGTGAAACCGTGGTGTGCTGGAGCTCTGGAGGGAGATGGGTCCTATGAGTGCCAGCCCTATTTTAAGGGAAGAGAACAGAGGTGCAGCAATCACTAATTCAGGTGTAATAGTTACCAGGAGGGTTTGTGTAGGTCACTCTGTTGATCAGATCAGGTGACCACTTAGTGATTCCTTAATGTGGCTGTCTCTTCTGTGCAGGGCTACGAAACTTATGTATTTTTCAAAGTGATATCCAGCTTCAAGCATAAAATTTGGTCAAAATTTGCCAAAAAACAATATTCTGTGAGAAATACTAGATAAATAATTCATAAAAATATGCCATGTCTCTGGTTCTTAAGAAATTCCAAGAAATAAAGTAACTTCAGTTACTTTGCAGGCAAGTATGTAGTGTTACTGCTCTTCGAGATTGCTTTCAAAAACATCTTGTAACTGAAACCAACTTCTGGGATGAATTTTAAGATTTAGGTGACATCTCTAGATATATGCGAAGAGTTTCGGTGTTTCCGAGGAGATTCATAAACCAAGAATGCCATTTTTGTTCATTCATACTGCAGAAGGGGAGAGAACAAAAGAAAATTCATGTCCTGGAGGTGAAACAAAAAGGTAAATTATTTTTTTAGCTGAGGATAAAAATTTGCTTCTGTATCCTGACAGAGACAGAGCTGCCCAGCATCTGATTTTAATTGGTTGGGTGCATTGTACACATTTAAAACCCTGGTTTACGGCTCTCCTGATGTACTGCATTTGAAAGCCTTACTCACATGCATTTGCCTAGGGTCAATTTTGGCTTATATGTCTCTTCCAAATCCCTATTTTCTCTTTCTCTCCAAACTGGTAATAAGATTTCTTATTATCTTCTTGCTTAAGACTCCTTCAAGGCTGCTGACAAAGGGGCCTCAGCTGCTCTCTTGATATTATCTGGGCAGATATCAGTTGAATTTGAAAGGGTGGATTAAATAAGTGCTTCACTAATGTTGCCAGGCCTAACTTCATTACTGTGATCCTGCAGAGGAGGAGAGGAGAGGGGAGAGAAATGAGCTGTCTGTAGAAATCCGAGTGCCAGGATAGCAGAGTGCTGTGCGTGCAGATATATTTCTATACATATATATGTGTATGAAGGCATATGGTACCTAAATTTGTAAGACCTTGCCTTCTTTCTTTCAGACATATAAATTATTTATAGGTGCAAGTAATATGCACGACATTCTCCTTTGGGAGGAAACACTGAAATGGAAAAGAGAAGTGGCTGTTATTCACATATATGCTTTTCCACACATTTCTCCCTGGCATTTATGGTGGAGCTGTCTCTGTGCAGGTATTTCAGCCTGGGCTTATCCAGGAGATATCTGGGCACTTTCTTTAGGGGCCAGGGAAATAAATGTCTGTTACTTGACTTCCTATGCTTCCTGGAAACCTGAGTTCCTTTGGTCTCTCCTGCATGTTTTATGGGGGTATTCTGCCTCTGGTGTGGGGAGCTTGGCTGCAATATTCAGTCTGATCCAGTGAGTAAGAGTGAGGCACAGAATTGGCTTCCTAATCAGCTCAGTGGGTAATTGTATACAGGTTCCTTTGCCTTCATTTCCTCTGATGCACCTGGTCTGTCCACCCTGGTCAGACCAGAGTCTTCAATACAGGGATGATGCTGCTTTGTCTTTATCAATTTCCTAATGAGGCCTCCACTCTCCTGGGTCCTCTAAACATTAACAAAACAAATGCTCAATGTTGAGTGCTTTGAAAATCTCAGATGAAAGGCAAAGTATTACTAGGAAGAATTAACATCTCCTTTCCCTCTACATTTATTGATGGGGGAAGTGGTCCCTGTGGAGGCTGGAGAATGGAGACAGCCTTGTGGATGTACTGATTTGTTCTGCATGATGATTTCTCTTGGAGTAATCTCACTTTCAGAGTGTTTATCAGCTAATGAAAACCTACTTCAATAATACAAAAAAACCCAGCAGGCTAAGTGAGCCTTGGCTTGGTTTTCTCATGATTTTCTCCCTCTCCTGAGTGTCTGTTACTCATGTGCCACTTCTATTCCCCACTCCAGCAAGCTGCAGAGGATAAAGAAACCTCATCCCCAGCCTGGTGAAACCCCATGTAGAAATGGGTATCTAGATAAGAATTGCACTTACCCAAAAGCAGATGGGGTGGAAGGAGAAGCCACAAAAGGAAGTTTAGACTTGAACAGAGCTCTAGTTGTGAAAACTTTTGAGCTAGCCCATTGTCTGAGCTGTGCCAGGGTCTGCTGTGGGGGCCTGGGCTCTGCTTTGTCCCAGCCCACGTTTGTGCACGTGGCAATTCTACCTGGCCAGCAGTGTGAGAGTCCAGCTCTGTGGCACAGGCAAGACTTGGGTGCTCAGGAAGCTTGGATGCTTTTTGCAGTTGTTGAGCTTGCCCCAAGACTGTGCCATGATCAGAATCCCCACATCCACATCGTCTGTTCCCTGATCCGTGTTACGCTGCAGACTAATGATAGTGCTGCAGATCCAAACAGCTAATTATGTTAATTGATGAACAGGGTGTTCTGGATCCCACACACAAACACACACAGCAGTTCAACAACAAAGAAGAAAGCTAGGCAGGATGATACTCTGTAGGTTATGTGTTGCCTGCTGGCAGAGTTTTCATGGGGAAGGGCAAGAGTGGTTTGCATGGATCCAAGAGGCCACAGCAGGCAAAAGAAATAGTGTGGATGTGTTTGGAGAGGGAAGGGCACTGTAAGACTAATAAGCTAAACAGCTTCAGAACAGAAACCATGTTGGCTAATAGAATATTTTTTAGACTGCATTTGGGCTAGGCAGTGCCACCCAGCATTTCTGTCTCTCCTTGGCACCCTCGTGCTGCAGTGGGAACAGCGGGAGAAGGAGGCTGGATGGTGCCTGGACTCAAACACACACCAATCCCGAAAAACTTCAAGCTGCAGAAAATACTGCAACCAAATGGATAAAGCAGGGAGTTGGCAGGAGGATGGTGTTTCTGGCTTGCTTTGCTTTCATCCTCCAAAATGGATCTGTGACTTGGTGGGAGATGAGATTAAAAAAGCAAGTTCCTAATACTAAACCCAAGGTTATCTTTTTGAATGTTTATTTACTTTTTAATTTTTCTTTTCATTTGAAATTTCTAAGCAAAACATTGTTTCGAACTGGAAAAGATGATATTGCTTGTTTTGAAGGCATCTTGGAGAAATATAGGAGCAATTAAAAAAATATTTTCAAACTGTGTTTGGAAAGAGAAGGGACTTGAAACCATCCGTTTCAGTTTGCACTATGAGAAACCAAGTTTTCTTATGTGAAAATGGCTCAGATAAATCATTAGCTGGAGCTCTGTTAATGTGACATCCTGACCAAGGTTCAAAGCTACATGGATAGTTGGTGTTAGCAGGAATCCTGTTTTGTGCCTGTGGGTCACACCATAAATGCTAAGAAATTGATGTAAAGGGAGCAAGTTTGTATTTAAAGTTACAGAGTCTTGAGCTAGAAGAAAACTTACTGTGCAATGAGAAAAAGTTTTATTCACTTTAGGAGAGAGTTTATTTCCATGTAAAGCTAATTTGGAGGTGATACAGCACAGGGTGGAAAAGATAGTGGGATGTCAGCCCATTTCCTCCTTTCCTGGAGGGAAATACTCTCTGATGCATCACTGCTGGGGCACTAGTAAATCCATGCAAATTGGAAAGGAGGTATTTTATCTTCTCTTCTGGTTCTCTGCTCACCTCCTGTCTCTGCAAGTGTCCAGATGCTGGCCTGCTAGAACACACAGACTGATCAAAAACCATGTTGTCAGAGATGGGATTTTATTTTTGTACCCGTGATTTTCCCAGTGCTGGGCTGAAGGGAACACTGTCTTGTTTGGAACTGTTTATTTTGCCTAAAAAAAGCAAATAAGCCCTACAAATGCAATTACTATTACATGCACAACTGCACCCATATTGAGGCCTGGCTGAACAGGATGCCACTCTAACCACCACAGGCAAGTGAAAGCAGTGAATTTCTAGCACAGGCAAACCCTTAAATTGGATTGTCTGATCCATGAAATGCTAGTGCTCTGTCTAAAATTTCCATTGAAAGTCTTAAAGCCTTGCACAGGTTTCATCAGGCTCTTAACAAAGCGGTGGTGGCAGATTAGTTTTTAAACCATAGTTAAGGTTTCCTGACTTTCCTGGGAATCTGAGGGGTTTTTTTCCCTACATTCATGCTGTCCTGTCAGTAATTGAACCTTTAGAGCATTTCTTTTCCCATGAAAATATGATGGAAATAGGATGCTTAAACCAAAGTTCACACTTCTAAATTTCTTGTCCTTAGTTGGGCAGGTTATGGCTGTACTCTTCCTTCCTCCCTTGAGCTTCCTCCTTTTCTTCCTATGCTGCTGACTTGTATTTGCATGTCCTGTTATATATGTGGGACTAAACAGAGGAACAAAGTGTCTAATTAAGATATTTAAATAAACTTTCTTAGTCTGAGGACTGTTTAATCACTGCCTGGTGTCAGGCAGGACTGATTATGCCTTGTGGTGCTGCATCCATTTCTACATGTTTTGAGCAGGCAGTATTCTGCCAGCACCTCTGGAATGGAGCTCAAGATCCTGTTTTACATCATTAAGATGTTTCTGCATGTTCCTAGTGGAGAAGATGTTTTGAAAAAGCAACTTTTTTTATACCTTTCTCAGCAGTTGGGGATTTTTGTTGCTTTGACTTTTGGCATGAAGGAGCACTGTTGTCACAGCAGCAGGGAAAGGGAGGATTTGTGGTTTTGGGTCTCTTATCTCAAGATAATACTGAATCCAAAGGGTGGATCCTCATACTGCTTAGTCTTCCAGTGATGTGTCATCTTCCAGTGCTGAAATTTATGGTAAGAAAAGAGGCTGAGGTGGCAAATGCTACAAGGTTGGGAACAAATTCAAACTAGAAAACTTGCGGTACATAGTGTCACAGAGATCTCATTTTAGCACACAAAATCAGGCAAATACTTAGGATTAGGACCTGACTCAGCCTCATCTCCCTTGTAATCCTCCAAATCTTCAAGTTTTTAGGCCTTTCATTTAGCTGTAAGCAGCCAGCCTCTGTGGCTAGGCTGGTTGATGTAGGTCGCTGCACAGCACTGGACTTTAGAGTGTGTCCTGGGACCGGACACGTCCCTTCTGCCATGTCTGAGCTCGGGCAGCAGCTTCATATCTGGATAGTGTGGGCAGGAAACACCACCCTGCCAATCCTGGGAAGCTGCTCAGGAAGTGGAAACTCTTACAGCAGATGTGGAGCTTGAGATATGAATGGATCAAAGCTGTCTGGCATGGCTGTGGGCTTCTTTGCTGCTGTTGGCCACCATCTGCTCATGCAACACCTGACAGACAATAAATCCCTGACCCTTCATCTTTGTCGTCATCTGTGCATCACCACCTATTTATATCATTACTAGTGCTGTAATCTTAGAGCTGTCATTTTATACATCCCACAGGACTGTGGTGGCACTAGTGCATCAATGTGGACACAGAAGCTGGAAGTTCTGCCTGAGATTTTTGTGAGCAGCAGCCCATTTTAATGTGCCGTTCTCTCCTTTCCCAGCAAAGGGGGTGAAGCTTTGGGAATTCTGATGCTGGAGAATTGCAAGGTGGGAATAGCACTTCCTCTGTGCATGAGAAGCAGTGGTGACTTGCTGCAAATATTTTTCTTCACATGCTGAACTTGCTTTTTGAGTCAGTAGTATTTTTTAATGATACATAAGTTGTGCAGTGGGTTGATTCTGGGGTTTTCAATGACATGGCAGCCTAAATTTGTGTGCATCGAGGCAAGAGCCCTTGTTCTGTTGTCCTCAGTACCAGAGGCTGAGAGTTTGGCCTTGAGTGTGATAGGGCAGGACAAAGTAATGGTATTTTTGTATCACAGATCCTCTTGTGTGGGGGGAGTTGTTGTTGTGACCCTGTATGTACAGCTCTGTAAGTTTGGTCTGACTGGACCATTTCTCCAGTTATTCCTCAGGATCACAGTGACTTAAGACTCAAACAGGGGTTTTCCTATGACCTCCAAAAAATTCAGTATGAAGGTTATCAGAAACATCTACCTCTGACTGCCAGTGCTTAAGGCAGTTATTTTTGGTTGCCTGGATCATACTGTGCTTGTATGCACAGATATATGAAGGGAAACCTTTCCCATCCATAGGAACCAGGCACCTGGTTTCTCACTGAGGCATTTGGCAGAGTCTACAGAATACCAGAATCACCATGGAAAGTTTCCAAATAGCTTAGATCTAAACTGCAAGACAAACACTTTATTTTTGGGTGGCTGAGAGCCCCCATCCCTGTGGCCACTGCAGCACCTGGGCTTGTGCATTGTTACATGGCACCAGTGTGGGAGGACCAGAGTGCAAATATTCCTCAACAACACTCTGAACAAGAGTGGATTTTGCTCTGGCACTGGAGCTGCTCAGAGGGCAATGCTGTTATCCACAGCAGAAGGCAAAACTTTGCTGTGTAACCATCTGGCACTCCCATCAGTCCCCACTAACGCTCTCCACAGGCTTGACCACAGCTTTTCTGTCTTCAGTGCTTGTGGTTGCTGCTCTTCGTCCTGCTCTTGATGCTGCTTGTTGAACAGCATGCTCCCAATCCCATGAACAGGCTGATTTGAGAGCTTAACTCAGGTGCTGCCTTCCAAACCCCAGTTTTAATTCTGTGTCTGTCTGAGAGTGGGAGTCACCACAGTGCCCTCAGGCTGTTTCTGAAGGTGGCATCTGCACTGGGCAGTGATGGTGGGACACAGTCTCACATGAGGTAGGGAGCTGCCTCTTCTGTGGAGAATTCCCTGCTTGGGAAATGTGGGCATCTTGTTAGTGCAAAGCAGAGATGGGATATTGGTGATGTCAAGCTGAGAGATGAAGGGTTGGCATCTGAGAAGGTTCTGCAGATGGTGCTGTGGGGAAGGCTGAGCTTGGGTTTTCCTGTCAGTGCTCTGCGTTCAGTCATTGGTGATTTCTCCATCATGACAGTTCTTGGTGTGCACAGTTTCCAGGAGATGAAAGCCTTCTAGTTTATGATCTCTGTATCTCTGTAGATAAGCTTCTGTTTTCTGTTTGCTAAAGATCAGAGGATTAACAGAAGTGGCCAGGTGTCACCAGAACATTAAAAGGCAGGGACTGGACCTTTGCACCTAGGCTGTTTTTATTATTTTTTTCCTCTAAAAGGGATGCCATGGAGGTTATACCTGTAGGTTGCCCCCTCCCATCTGCATTTGCTAATACAGTTAATATCTCTTGGCAAGCTTGAGAAGGGAGCCAGAGCAGCAGCTGTCAGTGAGGTGCTGCTCCAATGTGCCAGGACTGTCAGAAGGAACCCAAAAACAGGAAACTGAGGACCCACTTTACAACAAAGCCCTGCAAGGAGGTTGTAAATTGCTTTTTTAGCAAGAATCTCAGGGAACAGGAGAAGGAAGGAGGAAACGTGGCAGTTAGAAGCCTTGGTGATCTTTACCCAAGTGTAAATTTGCAGATACTTCCTTCCTTGTGTTTTTCTGAGTTACAAAACCATCAATACATGTCCCCTTTCCCTTTCTAAGTGATGCTTATTTCCCCTCCCCTGCCATATCTCCTCAGACAATGCAGTGCATGTTAGGGGTTGTTCTGCTTGGCTTGGTGATCACTGCTTGGCTGATCTTGCTAAGCCATTCTGTTAATGGGGTGTCTCTGAATATATTTGCCTGAGTAAATTATTCTACTTGTGAAATGCTATTTTATTTTGTTCCTATTTTTCTTCCTTTTCCTTGTGCTGTTAAGATAATGTGGGGAAAAATACCAACTTATCAGCTTTTGATACAAATATTAATTTACCCTTGAACTGATTCTTGTAATACGATACTGAGTAATCTCCTCCAAAAGGACCTAGCTTGTTCCTGCACTGTCTGTTCTGATGCTGTGCTACTACAAAATCACCCCAGAGCAGCCACTTTGGGGAGCCTGGAGCTCACAGGTGGGAGCAAAATGCCTCTGTGCTGCATAGTTTGCAGCATCAGTTTTTGTAAAAGACTCAGTGTCACTGTACCTGCTGATTGGGCCCAATGTGTACCCAGCAAAATCAGAACAAGTATATTTTTATTAATGTTCTCTGGAAATCTGTGTTATTCCTTTGAATTATAGCTATGTCAGTAGGGCTTTACTCTTAAACATGTACTGGACTTGCTGAGTGTATGTTTAGCACCTGCAGTTTGGCAGGTCTGTGGTCATAATTTAATATTTGGTGTTGCCCTGAACCAGTCCATTTGTGAAGAGGCTGTAATAAGTTTGCTGGTGCAGTTGTAATAGCTTTAAATTAAAATAAACACAAATGCCATATTCAAATGGATTTTTTTTCAGCTTTTAAACAATAATGATTTATTTTCATTATTCTTTGTTTCTTTGGCTTTCAGTACATATTTGTACTCCATCTGGGGCTGCAGCAGCCAAAATACCACAGTACTTCTTCTACAGTGAAGTGTACTGCATCAATGCCTACAAACTTGTGCAGAGATGAGAGCTCCACTGTACTGCCTTGCCTCCTTTGTGTGTGGTTTGCTCCCACCTTTGACTTCACAAAGGAAAATAGAAATGCTCTTTTAGGTTTATGGAAAAGTAAAATTCTGCCGAATTTTTGAAGCTGTAGCTGTTGAGTCTGTTGCAGCAGTTGGGTCTCCAGAGCTATTTTTGCTTATACTGAGAGTTCCTGAAGTGCTCTTTGTCTGCTTCTAGTTTGAAAAGACTTCGTGACCTGCCGGGGACTCTCTGGGTGTGATCCATGTTCCTGCTGTTGTGAAGGTTTGGCAGATGAATTCAGCCAGTTCCTTGCCTGCAGAAAGCACTTCTTGTGTGAACAAAACATGGGACCCAAGGCTGTATATAATAAGGATGAGAAGCAGAGAAATGTGTTGTCTGTGCATTAATGGCAGAAGGAGAAAAGTCCTTTTTGGCAAGATGTTGAAGTGTGAGGTAAGACATGGGGCAAAGAGAAAGAGGGTAATGAAAAGACTTGCTAGCAGGTTGCAGTCAGGGTTGCTGACATCAAGGACTCAGTGAAGTTTCCTGCCTGAGCAGAGGTCCCGTGACAGCCTCCCGAGGTTTCCTCAAATCCTGGCTGTGGGCTTGACCAGCTGGCCAGCAGTAGGGATGCACATTTCCCCCGTGTCTTCATAGTGTTGCCAGGCTGGTGTCACCTGCTCTGTGAACTGTGAGATGCTGATACAAGCTGGATAACACTAATGCTTTGCATTAATTTGGCCTCTTGGAGAAATCAATCCATCACACTAATTGAGTGCAGTGCTTTGGTGCCAGGTGGCTGTCTTGAGTCCAGAAAGTTGGATCACATATGGTCTGCACTGACTTCTAATAAAGAAAAGAATTAGTGCTGAACTCCTTTTATTATTTTTTTCCACATGCAGAAGTTTAAGATAATATGCTGAGCCACAGCTTCTCTGATGTGCATCCTTTGCAGTGGTTTGAATTTGGGATGGAGATTCAGGCTGTCTTATGGACTCCACATCTCAAAAGCAAGGTTACATTTGTGCCAGCTGCCAGCGTTAATTACTTGCCCTGATTTCTTTGTCCGCTGAACAGTTGGAACAAAGACATTTATCCAGGTCTTTGTGCATCAGCTTCATCCTCTGTGGTGGAAGGAGCACTTGGGACAGAAAGAGGAACCTTGAGCTTGGACAGTCTTAATAGTGGTTATGAGCAGGCAGTCTGTGGGACTGAGGCCTCCCAATGAATTGCATTGTGCTCCCACAGTGGCAGTAGGAAGGGGATAATCTCAAGGGTTTTTTTCTGCCACTTAAACAGCTTTTTGACTGTCCCCCTTCCCTCTCAAATTTCCTGATAATTCATTTTTGTCTCTTAAGTTTTTATTAGGGGAAAAAAGTACTGAAAATATTTTTTACTCTTTTATAGGAAAACTTCTTTTAAATTATATAAGGTATGGGAAAGTTTTGGCCAACTTGTAGCCTGGTTTTCACTCACTTTGTTGTCAATTGTGGTGTCTGATTTCAGTGTGGCTGTGGCTGGGAGCAAGAAGAAGCTGCTCCAGCATCTTGTGCAGGTGGTGACAGGAGAGGTTTTTGGGTCTAGCTGTCCCTGGAACCTGTTCACAGTTTTATAGAGATGCTGCATGTTGATGTATGACTCCCATACCTTCCCTTGTGCAATGAAAGTTAAGAAGAGACTATATATAACAGTGTGGGACAACTGGGAATGTATGGGAAAGTCACTTGGAGGAATCCTGTTTGTTGTGAATAACAGACCCCTAAGCCAGCCATTCTTTGGTGTGTGGAAAGCAGTCAGGCAATTGCAAGCAGCTTGGTGTATTTGAAAGATGAATCACCCCTTGTGTTATTTGACCATCAGCATTTTAAACCTGACAGAAGAGTGTTGATTGCTTGGTCACAGCAGCTCCTGAGTAAATAAAAGCTAGGAATGTAATTTGTCTCTGCAAAGTAAAACATTTGATTAGAGGGAAATGACAAAGAAAAGAGCTTCTAAGCACGGTGGCTGCCGCCAGAATCCGCTTCAAGGGCTTTCATGCTGGTATGTCTAAATTACTGGATTGAACATCCTTGGAGTGGGATCCAGGTTGTTTTTGTTGTGCTACTGCTTTGTTTGTGACCATGTAACTCACCCTGTGTATGTTTGTGCACAATTGCTAGTGCTGCTTTATTCCCAAAAGCTGTTTGGGGGTTTGCTGGGCTTCCCTAGTGCCTGTCAGAATCAATGTCAGCAAACCTGTGACTCAATGCCATCAATGCAGACTTGGTCACCAGGAGGAGCACACCTTGTGTGTGCTGTCACAGTTCTGTGGCTGCACAAGATCTTCTCCGTGATGGAAAACCCATGGGCCAGTATTGAGCAAATACAAAGCAACAGAGTACACTTGGGTTGTATAAACTCAGTGTCTGTCTCTTCAAATTCCTGTACTGACCAGGGCTGGAGTTTTGCATGCTGGAGGTTTGATGTGATGTTAACTTCTCCTTGAATTGCCTTTTGCCTGATCTCATAGTGGGTCAGGTGAAACCTTGCTTTCTCCTATCTGCTGTGTTACTTGGCAGGAAGAAATAGTTCTTATTTTTTCCAATTGCTTTCTTAATCCATCTTAACTTTTGGCTCTCATTACTTGACAGTGAGTTCCCCAACTTCAGAATTAATTGGGGTAAAAAGTTTCTTTCACTTGTTTAAGCTCTTTGGAAATGTAGTAGTATTATATATACAATAAATATTAGGATTGGCTGAACTGTTCCCTGTGAGCTGCATGCAAACAGCAGCTGACTCATCCATGCTCGATTACTTGGTATTTGTTCTTCCTCTTAGTTAAGTGGCCTGTAACACATTGCCAGGTACATACCGGGTGTTTCTGTTCTTGGGAGGGCATCACCTGGGTTGGCACCATGGAGGGGTGACAGGCTGTGTGATCACAGGTGGGGTGGAGGTCATCCCCAAGGCATCACTTCAGCAGATGAAAACATTTGACAATTGTCATTGCTGGTCTCTCCTTCTGAATAACTTCTCTGATGAGGGAATAAGCATGAGAAAGCGCAGACTTGTAGATCCGAGATTAAATTCAACTGATTCACTCAAAGGCTGCCTCTGCTAATTGAGGGCGGTGCATTTCCAGGGCTTATGTAAAGGCAGTTCTCCAAGGAGAGAAAGACACACTTGAAAACAATCAATTCCATTACTTTGTAGCCTCTGTTATATTGTATTTATGTTCCAGGATCCTCGACCTGGATTGCATTGCCTGCAAGTGGCTATTTTACCTCCACTTGTTCTCTTACCTTTTATCTTCTTAACAGAAGTACATGGAATGGAAGCACAGAAATGAGAGTTTGGAAATATTCATTACAACTGTCCTCTCAGGGTTGAATGCAAGATGGTTTTCAACAGTGTGTATGCTCAGGGCCCATCCAGTCCAGTAAATGACTCGTGTGCTGAGGCTCTCTAGGGAAGCTGGGGCTGCAGAATGATATATTGTGATTGACAAAGTGTATTTGTCCTGGCTTTCTCCTGGGAGCTGAAGAAGGGGATTTCTCATTTTAGTAGTCAATGAAGAAGAAAATGGATGCTAACTTACAGCTGTCATTTTAAACTATTTGAAATTAGTTTAATGCTCACGGGTGCCAGATTGTCTGACCTGAAGAGTGTCCTCCATTGTGCAGCTGCTGATGTTCCTCTCTCTGCTCCTTCAGTGGGCAAGCCAGGGCAAACTCAAACTTTGCATTTCTTCAGATTTATTCTGGCATTGACACCAAGCTTTCAGCAAAGACTCCAGTTAAGCCAGGGTGGGATTGGCACACAGGGCTGTGGCAGGAGCCCTTCATAGGCATTTTACATAAATCCATTAACAGCCATAGGATGATCCCTGGTGTTTATTCATGATTGGGTTCTGAAATCTGAAACTCTCCATCTTCTGTGATTTTTGAGGCTCTAAGAGTCTTCAAGCTGTCTTTTCCCCTCATATTATATGTACTTTTAATTGTCAAGGGAACATTCTTGCTCCAGTTGCAGATTATTTGATCTTTTACAGTGAGGTTACATCAGATACTTCACACAATGAATGGCTGGAGTTAATTGTTGAATCCCAGCACTGTCTAATTGGAAACTTCAGCCAACTTACTTCACAGTGCTCATGCATTATTTCAGATGTTTCTGTCTCCTGTCATTGATTTAGATGCATAAGTGAGTGCCAATTTATCCTAAAGGGTTTAACAAGTATCTTTGCTACCTTTTTAGAAGAATATTTCTAGCAATGACACTGTAGGTTCTAGATTACATTTTGGTTCAAGAAAATGGAACAGACTGTGGCAAGTCTTGAATATCATCAAATTCATAGCAGTTCTGTCTTTCCTAGCTAAGAAAATACTTTAACTTTCAACTTATCCACGTAGAAGATCTGTTCTTCTGTTGCATCTTTTTCTAAAGTTTTAGTTTTATCTCTGAGGAGATAAAATGATCAAAATAAATACATCTTTTCTCAGCAGTGCAAAGCCATCAGCTTAGCTTTATTGAAGAATTTTTTTGTGCTACCAGTAAAATTTCATGGTCAAAGTCAGCTCTTGAAACACGAGATCAGGACTGAAGAAGCTCAGTGTGCACACTCTGGAGCAAGTTATCAGTTCCTGCCATTCCAGCTGAAAGGACTTCGTGGATCTCTGGTGTGTAAAATAATTTTGGTATTGTATCACAGACAGAGTCATCTTCAGGGTGGAATGAGAGTATATTGTTTCTGACATCTTTTTTTTTCTGACAGTTTTACTCTTTGACATTTTGCTATCCCAACTTGTTTTCCTACTCACTGACCCAAAATATCATAATGGTCTGGTTCAAAGGCTCCAACTAGCCTCAAATTTTGTGCTCTGTTGAGCCTTCATTTCAGTTTAGTTTACTGAATTGTCAAGTATCTACCTATGAATGTTGGAGAGAGTGAAAAAGACACCTTTAGAATTCTGATGATTGAGAAACTATGATGGGGGTAGAAGGCATGATATTATACTGCTGCCATTGCATTATTCATGAAAAAATTAAACATAACATTTTGACCTTGAAATATTTTTTAAACTCTTTTCTTTTTCCTTTTATTTTTTTTAATTCTTCCTGCATTTAGAGCTAGATATATAGACTGTAGTCAAGGAGCCATTAATGGGATTTGAGGAACTGGATAAAGCTGTCTTTCCCAGGCAAAAACTTGGCATAATTTTGGAGTTGTCAGTTTTACTGAGTTCTAGGGTCCCCCCTGAACTTGGAGAGGTCGCCCCAGCTCTGTCCAGCCCCTTGAAAGAGGAGTTTGAAGATCAGAGTAGTCAGTCCTGCAGGGTATAACTGGCTCTGCAGACAGTAGGACTGAAATATCTTTCTGTCATGGTCTTCTGGTTGTTTTAATAGACTTCCTATAAAAATGAGTTCTGGGTTCAAGCAGAGGCCTGCAGTAGTAGAGATATTGAAAAATGATGCCTGTCCATTGCATTTTTTCCCCCTGGAATACATCAGCATGCGATGCTGTTGCATTTAAAATCCCTTCAGAAAACAATAAATGTGTTTTGAACCACCATGCTATGAGGCCACAATCACAAGTACAAGGGTTGAGGTGTAGAGTGGGACCACCCTGTTACCCTCAGGGCTGCAACATGGCCCCTTGGAAGGAGCAAATGTGAAACTTCAGAGATGTTGGGATTTGTGATGGAAGCACATTACACTGTATAAAGGATGTTAGATCAATGGAACACTTTATCATAGACCTGTACCTCGCTGCCCTTACGCACTAAATGTCTTAACTAGTGAATGTATTCTTTTTTTTTCCAACCAAACGCAGGGACTGTGGCCCAAAAATGTGATGCTCTGTCATGGTCAGTTGAGCTCAGAGTAGCAGTCTCAGCCCGCTGCAGAGTTTTCTCTAGGCCAGCCCCTCTCCTGCAAACCAGGCTAAGGAGAGCGCAGAGCCCACACCCACAGCGATGAGGTGCGTGGCAATCAGCAATAGCCTCTGTGTTTCTGTGTTTCTGGTGAAGCACAGATTATCTCCAAGTGCTGTGGCCCAGCACAGGGAGCGGAGCTCTCTGCAGAGCCCTCGCAGGTGGGCTCTGGGTGAGCTCTGGGAGGGAGCTCCCCCAGCCCACCCATGGGCAGGGTCAGCCCGGCCACGGGAGACACGCAGGCAGCCAGCAAGGAATCCTGGCAGGGGTGGGAGGCAGCGTTCTCGCCTCTCAGCTCTGCTGCTGGCAGGGAAATGTGCTTTCAAAGCACAGCTTACAAAGAGGCACAAGAAAACAAGATGCAAATTAGAGGAGAAATAAACTTCAGAAGAGTTTCCTTTGTGATTATGACTCAGTTGTTCAGAGGCAGACAGAGTAGCTCTGGAAGCATCAAAGGCATGTCATCCTGTATCCTGTAATGAATTTCTTTCTTTCAGTTCCTTTGGACATATGGGGAGGCCACAGATTTGGATGGTGCCAGAGCTGCTTGCCCAGACACTTGCCTGTTGCTGTAACTAAGGCAAATAAAATTTGGAAATTTTCTTGCTGCTTTTTACACTCTCCTGAGTATCGGTGCCTTGTGATCATTTCTGTCGTGGTGGATCTGATGAGATGAAGTAGGTGTTTGTGCCCACAGGTACAGTACAACCTGTACACTACACCTGCTCTGTTTTTCAGTCTCAAAATACAAACATGGGCTCTCAGTTATACCCCTATCCCAGGAACAAGGAATTACATGTTTTGGCCAACTAAAATTCCTTCTGAGTCTTCCAGCTTCCAGGACAAAGGAGTTGCTAAATGTCTCCTCCTACATGGAGTTGATAGCTCTGGGGCTTTTTCCAACATAATGCAATAAGCAAGCTCTGTTGCAGGTGTCTTCCTCAGACCTCCATTGTTTGTTGTTCCTGAACAATCTTTCAGCTCTTGGAGAAAGCTGCAAGATGAAGTGCTAGAAGGTGCTTTGCCAGACTGGTCACCAGGGAGCCAGGACATAGCATAGAAGGAAAGCTGCTCATCATACATGAGCTTTGCCAGTGCTTTTCCTTTCAGTGTTCTGTCATTAACATGTAGACAAACTTGTGTCTGAAGTTGCTCCCAAGCTGTTCCACCCTGTAAAATGCTAAAGCTAAAAAGAAAACCCCCGAGGCAAGTTCTGCCAGGTGAAGTTTTCCTGAGCTACCTCCTAGAGCTCATGTAGGAGGAACAAATAGTGCAAATGCATCTCTTGTCTACCGTGAGTGCAAACCTCGAGTCCTGGTTACACAGCAGCTGTATCACTGTGTGTAGTTTATCTATCATTTGTCACTTGAAGGTGGCTGTTGAGAAAATTGAGGCTTTTTCAGGTTATTCCTACAAAGACATTTGAACCAACATGTCAGCAATCTGTGTGGCAGTATAAATATAGCCAGCCCAGGAGGTAGGAGGGAAAGAAATGCTTATATTTGTCTTTCCTTCCTATTCTGCCAAAGGCTAAGTCAAAGCACCTATAAAAAGAGTCTTTTGAAAGACACTAATTCTGGTGGCCTTTGTACCCTGTGTTTTCTGGAGTCCCACCTGTCCTGTAGTCAGGTCTGTGGAGCCCACTGAGAGAAATACCCTTTGGGCAGTCCAGACTGAGGCAGCTTTTCCTTTTGGAAATCTGTGGTGCCCAGCACTTCTGTCAGATGTTGCTGGTTACTGGTTTAAAAATAGATCAATACATTCATTGCTGTTATTTCATTATGCCCAGACCAAGGGAAAACCAAACCCATAATTCTTAGTGGTTGCTGTCAGAGTCCTGTGGCAGCCTGCCAGTATCATGGCTCGTTAGTTACTGTGGACAAATGAGAAACTGGAGGAATTCCACTGACTCACACATTTTGCTTGGGTGGTCCCTTCATTTTTATTGGCCCTGAGGCTTTGCTGTCCTCATTTTAGAAACCAGTCTAGCTCTTGATCGTGTATGGATCTGAAAGATCTTTACAGCAATGCCTGGCTTTGGAGATTGGGAAATTAGAGCACAAAAAGGCAGGTTTCCTTGTGCAGGGATGGGCAAGTGGCAGGGATGGGAGCAGCAGCTCCATTGCCAGTTCCATGCTGTATCTGCTGGGTCACACTGCCTTCTCTTTCTCCCTGCCCAGCAGTGCAGATTGGGCTTCTCTTGCTCCTGTGAATAACAACTCTGATGCTAGGCATTAACATCAGCTTTAGCAGGGGTGCTGGCAGAGCAATAGAAGGCAGAAGTTAGGAGTATAATATCTTTTAATCCTGCTCATCTCAGTCTGATTTAGCTGAGGTACTTCTACAGCAGAATCAGCCCCATGAAGAGTGTCACCCAGTGATCTGTGCTTGCCATAAATACCCAGTCCTGTGTTAGTGACTCTGCCCTGCAGACCTGCTGTCAGATGAGCCATCTTTCTACATGCTTTTAAGCACTATATGTGTGTATTTTAAGTGTTAGCCGTGTATTTTGATGGCATAACAGCTGGAGACCATTATAGTGTGACAACACTGCTCTCCTGCACCTCGTAGGAAATTCAGTTTGGTCGACCTACATTCATCCCAGCCTCCACACGAACCTGCTCTGTAATCTTTCGCTTCTGTTGTTGCAAATCTGAAGCACTGAATCAGAAAACAGAGGCTTGCCAAAATTTAATAAGCAGAGGCCGTGCTGTTTGGAGACTGCCACTGTGTTTCCTTGCTCACATGGTCCTGGAATGTGTCTCCTGCTAGGGGAAAGGGAGCATTTGTGAATGTAGTTCTCAGAATGAGTCATTATGGTAGATATTTTATTTTTCTTTAAATTTTTGAGTTAGGTTTTCATGTTTCTGAAATGCCAAGTTAGGACCAGGCAAAAATCCTGATATAACAGCTGGTACTTGCTGAGAGGTTCTGATACACATGTGATGTGTGAGCAAGGTAAAGAGCATCCTTTTAGGGAAGACTATTTTTAGAAGTTACAAATCCTACCTCTTCCATGCACTGTCCTATTTTTAACCAGGAGTGCTTCCGAGCTCTCAGCCTCGCTCCCAGCTGTGATCTGCAGGAGCCTTCTGTACTACATCACTTTGTTAAGAGCTTGTTGCCTGTTATGGAACACGAACCTTGTGGTAATTGCTCTCTGCTAACACTGACAAAATGGCTACACATTAATTTCATCTTTCTTTTAATATCCCTTAATACTGATCTTGGAGGAGGTGGCCAACCTGTGAGAAGTGGGCAAATCTGGATTAGCAGGTAGCTAGCACAGAGCAGCTTGGCAGGAGCTGTGAGATGTTTGCAGAGGAACAGAAAGGAGCAGATGCTACACAGTCTTCCCCTGCTTTTTCCCTGCTTTCAAGAGCTTTCAGCCTCAGAAGCAGCTTCTGCTTTTTAGGCCCAGGAAGCAGCATCCCACAGACTATAAAGGCAAGTTTTTGGTAAGCAATGAAGTATGGGGCAGGACAGCCCATGGGCATGAAGAGTTGCAGTGACAAGTGATGCAAGTTCCTTGACTGTTTGCAAAGGAGGGAAGGCAGAGACTGGCAAAACCCATCCAAGCTGCAGAAAGATTTCTGACCAAAATGGGAGCTTTTTGTACATAATGACTCCTTTTGTACACAGACAAGATTAATAGCACAACGATGCACATTTTTGCAGGCAGACAGATGTTGGCTGTTGAGAATTGGGTCAGAAAAGGTTGCATCTGTAATGAATGTGTGATCAGTAATTACCCTGAATTGGGCCTGTGTGAAGAACTTGCTGATTTCCCACAACTCCCTATCTACTGGGTGCTATTGAATCCCACTTTTAAGCTCTTGAAAATCTGGCTAACACTGCAAGTGTGAGGTATTGAGCATCTTTGTAGTGTTGGAATGGGAAGAAATGGGATGAACACAGAGCAGGGTGTGATACAGGGGCAGCTGAACAGGGTGTGTAAGGGTTGTGTATCAGAAGGAGATAGAGAAGAAGGAGTTTCACTAAAAACAAGAGAGGGAGGATGTAAGATAATGATCCTCTAAAGGCAGCTTTTAAGTTTGCACTCCTTCAGGTGTGCAAGAACTGCCCCTCAGTCCATGATGCCCCATCTGTGTCGATGCTGTTCTGCTCTTCCTGATGTGTTTGATGCCCCTCCTTCAGCTGGACTGGATCTCTCCCTCTTGTCTTCCCTGCCCTTTCTCTTGGGTTTGCACAGACAAATTGCATCCACACTTTTCTGGAGAAGAGATAGGGTATCCACCCCCATGTGGATGAATTTCTCAAATGTGATTTCAGTTTTAGGTCCTCTCTGTGAAATTGTCCTCAAGAGAAGTTCTCTGAGGATAAAATGAGTGTAAAAAACTTTCAAATGGCATACTAGGAAAAGAAAAAAAAGTGTTTCTGAGGGTGATAATGCCAAAGTGTTATGCTTTTTTCTGCTCCATTCACTTCTGCTTTTCCGTTGTGGCACGGCCTGGGAATACAATATGCTGCTCTGTGATGGCAGAGGCTGTTTTTGCAGTGTTTCCATCACATTCAGAAATAGGAAGAACAAGATGTACCATGAAGAAGATTATTTTTGTGAGACTTCAATCCAGCTTTGCAATTCCAAGTGCCTCAAATCTACGTCTGATCTCTGGCATGTTTGCATCTATCAAACAAGCTTTGAGGCTCTGCCCATTGCTGGCTGTGCAATCTTGCACCCAGCTTTCCACCTTCTTGTTCTAAATGTATTTTGCTCCTGACTTCCACCAGGAAGTTTGGCTTGGCAGTGTCCACTTAGGTTGGAATATAGGGTGGCCTCGAGACATCCTCCTCTGGAGGAACAGTGGCACTTTTTTCAGAGCTAGAAGGCTGAGTGTGGAGGCTGTGGGAAGACTCAGGCATTGCCAGAGGGTGGTTTGTGTTTCAGGTGGATGGATTTGCTTCTGAGCATGTTTCTTGGTCCTTGGAGGACAGAGTGTCTAGGGATATATTGTTTACATGTCTGAACAGGGGGGATGGAAAGAGGGAACAGATATTTGACCAGTTCTTGAGTTAGTTATACCAGTGAATTCAAAGCAGACAAGTTCTGTTCAGCAGCAGTATTTACGGAAGTGCTGTGGGGTTCTTTGTTTTCCAAGTGTCCAGTAATGAGGTTGCTGTATAGTGGTGTCATCCCTCAGCAGCTGTGGCTATTGTCCTTTGCATGCAGCTCCCACATTCGTGATACATTTCAGTGACACCTCAGGAGAGATGCAGACTTGACTTGTTGGTGAAGGTGGCCTTTTCTATTTGGTTGTGAATTATCTGCCTTTAATATAGTTCAGGCACATGAAGCTTTATTTTTAGATGCTGATTCCTTTTTGTAATTGGATATAATGGCTGAAATAGCTCTTCTTCAGTGACCCAGTTCTCATCAAGAGTGACACTGACACCAAAAGAAATGCTCTGATCCTCCTTTGTGTTTCTGTATTCCTTTTTCTAAAAGTCTGGGCTGAACAGGTGAACGTTGTCCAAAAGCTGCAATGCTCCAAGGAGCTGGAGCCACTTCTCCTGGGCTGCTACTGCTGTGCCAGGCCAAGGCAAGAGCAGAGCCCTGACCCAGCCTTGGCAGCCCAAGTGCATGGTCATTGTCATCATCATCATCATCCTCATCAGAGTGGCCCTTCAGTGCTCCCCTCCAAGCAAAGCATTGTTCCTCCTGCCCAGTTGTATTGTGCTACTATTCCTCTTAATTAAAGTGTTGTGAAACTCATGACTCAAAAGATGAAGTCTAAGAAGGAGTTTGTCAGCCCTAATGTTTTCTGACTCTGTCTGGTGACCTAATCCATAAGTAGGAACCTGGCCTCCTTGGTTATAAAACATTGCAAATAATGATGCCAGGAGCTAAGCTTTATCAGCCGCCTCTTCTTAAAAAAGATTTGTTGTATAATGGTGTGTCAGGTGTTCTTTTGCTGTGATTTAAGGGTCTGGGTCTGCTCGTTGATTTAAATATTTTCCAAGAGCATTATAAACCTGGATATTGGGTCAAATTCCTGGCTTGGAAACCTTAATGGTTCAGTAACTCACAGGCTGTTTTTAATAAAAGCCCTCAGGAGAAGAGACGTGCCAGGGTGCAGTGAAATATATGCTCTGTTCACAAAGACGGCAGCAGCTGCATCAGATGATTAATATTTTGTACATCCTGACACTGAAATGCAGGCTTTGGCTGAAGGATCCAGGTATTGTTGTGTCACAACCATATTTTATTACATTTTAAGATACAGCCACTGAAACGGCACCGTTGCTTCCCCATGATAAATAATGGAAATAAAAGCTGATTAAATAACAGCCCTCCAAGAGGGGAGAAGCTGCTAGGAGCTGGTTTGCTTTGTCTTGGCCTTCTTTTTTTCTTGAGGTAGTTTATAGTGTATGGTAAAATGTTCCCTGGGAACTGACTTATGTAACTTTTAGCGGTGTTAATGTGTGATGAAATGAACACTCAGCCATTCAATTAACACTGTGCTGTTACTTACACTGATAGACACAGACATATTAATGGCATCTGCATTGATAGGGGATGACCATAAAAATACTGCCATTGTCAGCAGTAGGAATTGCTGGGTGGATGTGGAGAAGGGTTGACATAGGGTAGAATAAAATCCTGGTGGTTCTGCTGCATTCCCTTCCTGCCAGGGCACCTGCTGCACGTGCACAGTTCTGCCAGCAGAATAAACCTTGGATGGGAACTTCTGTGCTGCTGAGGAGCTACTTCAGCAACTACTGAGTTCTTCTGTTTGTTTTTGTCTCCTTTTTTCAAAAAAAAAGAAGAGGTTAAACACATCATCAATCCAGTGGTCCATCTGTAAAGGCTCCACTGTTGAGACTTCAAAGGAAACACAGGGACAGCTCAACATTTGTATTAGAGAAAGCAGGAGCTAAACAGGTATAGGGAAATCTTTGATTCAGCAGGAAGAGAACCTCAAATTGCCTGTTCCTCTCCAAATTTCTATGCATGTCAGGAAATAATGAGATCTTTGGTAAATACACATGGGATAACTTGACCCTGATACTTGGTTCCCTAGAACACACAAGGATTTAAGGACAGTTTGAGTTAAGTAACCTTTGCCGATTTGTCATTTAACATTAAATTCTAATACAAATTTTGTCATGTCTTCAAGTTCCATTTTCCTGAGAACAAGGAACAAACTGTCCTTCTGCAGTTAAGTACAAAATCCCAACACGAGAGACATCTGAAACTCCATCACAAAGGTCTTGTATGGCACAAAGTAATGTGCTCCCAGTGGCTGGGTGGTTATGCTGGCTGAAATCACAAGTGCTTGTGATGGAGTGCTCACAGATGGAGCAGCTCAGAAACAGCTTTAAAAAAACATACCAGGAGATGAGGTAGGCTCCCTCCGAACTCCCCATTGCATGTGTTGTGTTTGCACAGCTCCCACCAGCAGTTTACGTTAGCAGATTTATGGAGCTGGCTTAGATTTATGGCAGGGAAGCAGAGCATGGGAGCTCTGGAGGACAGCATCAGTTCCTGCCCCTGACTAAAGTCCTGCCCTTATCAGCAAGCCCTGAGCCAGGTGCTGGGCTGCAGAGAGCTCAAGTGGGGCCAGCTGCTCTTTGTGACCCCTTCCAGCAGGAGCTTGGTGTGCTCCTGCCCAAACCCTTCTGAGTTACTTGGGGTGCATCCCGGCAGGAGGATCCATTCCTGCCAGGGGCTGCAGTGCTGCTCCTACAGCCTCACCTGCCCATGATCCTTGAAGCCTTATAGGAAAACTCTGTGGGTTTGTTCAGTTGTTTTTTTCCCTTTTAATTTCTTTTGAAAGTGTCGTAAAACAAGAAGAACGGAGAAGTTTGCAAGACAGAGGTGAGTTAGCTTAATGTCCACAGTGCTGGCTTTCATCCCCTCTATCTGTTGTGAGGCCTGGTTATTTTTATCTGTTGATTGTTGGGCTGGCCTCAGATCAGCAGTTTACATCTATTAGTGGTTTATGTTGATATCCATCACCTCAGTTCCACAAATTAGGTATTTTAAACCATGCAGTGCGTGGATGTTCAGCACAGTGCTTTTCTCACCAGTGCACCACCAAGTGCCCACCACATAAACCAAAGAATCCACGCTGGGAAACCAGTCCCCAGCAGTTCAGACACCTTCCCCATGTGCACTGATCATCTCTCTGTTTGAGGACTGGGCTTAAAAAACGCCATTCACGTACCTCAGGCTTTGCAGGAGGTTGGGTGTGTACCTGATGTCCTGTTAAATGTTGGCTCTACAGTGTTGGAGGTGGATCAAGCAGCCTTACAGATCATTGTGTCCCTTTGCACTGCACTGGTTTTAGTGCTTACAGCTTTTTCTGCTTTCAGAGCTTGACACGAGGTTTTCCGTGCAGATTGTCTACCTCAGGGTGAGATTTTAGGAAGAAATTCAATTTTCAGTGCAAACAGCTGCGGCTCAGTGTTTTTGGTTGAACACATGTTATTTTAGCATGTTCAAATGGAAATATAATTCTTACAGTTACCATGTACTCCTAAGCCTTGCAGTCTGGGGAGAGCGTTTTGTCACCATTATTGAATCACTTAGGTATGCTGAACTTCACAGTCTCAAAGACTTTATTTTGTGATGAAATTCTGAAAGATTTTATATTTCATATGCTTGGTGGGGGTCTGGGTAATGCCTCTTGTCCAGAAGCTTCATCTGTGATGGGCATGCATGTGCCATGGCTGAGGGAGCTAATGCAGAAGTTTCTCTTTCTTAGTCTTTCCACTCATTTCTCAGTGGCTTAGGGACCAGGAGCTGAGTCAAAACCCCTTCATCTCCTTCTAGAATTCCTTCGGTTTCTGGTTTGCATTTTGACCTTAAAAGAACTTTTCTTTCAGGTCTTCTTCATGGTAGGATCAACTCCTTTGAGTGCTGATTTTTTAACCCAAACTTGTCTTGTTTAACATCAGGTTTTCCTGACATAACCTAGTTCTGACTAAGCTACATGAGGGTTTTTTGTTGCTAAAAACAGAGAAAGGTGAATTTATTTGTGTTTTTTTCCTGGTAAAATAATGAACTGTAGGCTGATGCGTTTGTCTGGACATTGTCTCTGCCATACTGTATTTTTTCTTCCAGTACCATCCTGGCATCATGCCCATGTAATTAAGTTCAAATGAGTAAGCAACACGTGCTTTGACTGTGCCATGTGGCTCCCTATTGTATGTGTTACAATGGAGCTCCTCAGAACATGTGGGTTAATTAACATCTTTTAGGGACCTGAATAATAGATAATGGTGCACAGGGCTTTTAACGTGTTGGGCTCTAATCAGTTTATTAGAAGAGAGATGAAGACAACACAGCAGGGCTGTATTATTCTGGTCTCTAGCCTTAGAAATTAGATTGCATAGCATTTATTTGAAATTAACTAAATGTGATCTGTTTAAAAATGTACTAGGACCCGTTTTGTTCAGGTCTATACTTTACTTGTTTGTTTGTTTTCCCTGTTTCTGGAGGGGAAAGACAACCATGTTCAGCCCTTCCAGCACAGTGTAGCACTCACCAGTATTGCTTTTGAAAAGTCCCCCTTAGCTTAATTAACAATACAGTCTGTACCCAGGCAGCATTAATTAATCACTTGCAAATGGCAATTTTGAAGATGGCAGTGGCGACTACTGTTAGAAATCTGCAATCAGCTTTTGCTGCCCACACCACAGGGATGGCCCAGAGGAGCTGGGAGCAAGCAGCAGGCTTTTTGCTCTTTTTCTTTTTGTAATGTCAGAGGTGAAACTCCTGCTTTGTTCTGTACTCACAGATCCCTGTCTCCACAGGGCAGAATCCAGTGGTGGAAAGGACAGGCTCTGACGGTTTGACACTCTTGCATGCTGATGAGGGAATCTCCTTTTCTTTTTTTCTCTGCTACCTTGCAGCATCCTCTGCACAAACCAGAGAGCTGTCACACTGCCTGCTCTCCCACACCTGTAGAGCATTTCACAACCAGATGGAGATGCCTGAGCACTGACCCACGTCACCTGTCATTTCAGGACAGAGGCTGCTCTGCCGTGTGACAGGTAGCTGAACTGCCTTCAAACTTTCCTGATGCAAGCCAGGACTCACAAGCTGAGAATCAGGTTTTACTTTCATCACTTAGGTTGCTTTGGAGATCAGTTCTCTGACCCTTGGCAGGCTGCAAGTGCAGGGATACAAGTGCTGGCAGGCTGGAAGCCAGCTGCAGTGACTGTGCTCTAGTCAAAACTTTGTCACAGCCCTGTCTGTGGTGGCAATCCTGAACTTATGCCTTTGTCACCCCATCACTGAGATGACTTGCAGAACCTGTGAAGTACGTGGTGGTACCCAATGTGTCCTCATTTACACTGGCAACACTGAAACATAAATCATCTTTATACTCCTGAGGATAAGAAGGAAAAGTGCTTTCCCTGCAGTTCTTTGAAGGGCTTTACTAGCTGACAGTCCATTTTTAGGCCTTTTTTTTATTGGTACAGAGCCTCTTTGGATGCCACTCTCTCCCTCATCCTGCTGATGCCTTAGATGGTGAACTCAAAGCTTCTGCTCAAAGCCCTGGTGCTTGCTGATTTTATCAGCAGCAGTCTCCATTCTTGAAGGGCTTTAATGAGTCGAGTGGAAGTGAGATGCCTTGGTCCTGATAGTGGGATGAAACAGGAGCTTTCATCCAGGAGAGAGAGAGAAAAGCATGGCTGAAGGGTCAGGAATCTGTGTGATGGGGGCAGGTGGACCCTCAGCTTGGCTGATGCTCTCAGGTCCTTGTAGAAGTAGAGGGAAGATAAAGCACAGCACCTTTCCCACAGGAAGATAAACATGACTTAGGATGGTATCCACCACAGAGTGTGTGAGGTGTTTGGTGATGGAGTGCTGGGAAGACCCCAAAATCTTGGCTTGCATTGTCTCCTCTGCTGTTGGCCAGCAGTGGAGAGTGATGTAGGTATTTTACTCTCAGTTTGTTCTTTCTTCAGAGGGAAGAGAGGCAATATTTTGACCTTTTTTTTCCCCAGAATAATCTGAGATCACGGACTGTGGAATGTCCAGTGCCTCAAATTAGTGTTGTTACTAAACCAAGGCCATAGAGATGTGACCTTTCTAGCCTCTGCTGTGTCAGCTGCAGTTTATTTCTCTAGCTGGTATTTAAGAGATGCTGACCCTTGATCCCAGCAGGCAGAGTTGCTACTCTGATCCATCCCTAAACCAAAATGAGCCAGGTGACTGAGCACAGAACAGGTCTTTGCTAATCTGGCTCCTCTTGACTGGAAGGAGGTAGGATGCCTTTGCACTGATGGGTCGGCCAGCCGCCCTGATTGCTAGCAAAAAACATAATGAGAAGTAAAAAAAGAGGTCATGGCTGTACTTCAGAGGGAATATCTATCTATAAGTCTTTGAGCAACATTTGTTGCTGCTGTTAGGCAGACCTGGTGGTGTAGGAATGGAGAACCCCCACCAAACTGTTCTTGAACAGTCCAGGGAGTTTGGATGAGACTCATTTGCTGTAAATATGGCTCCAGGTATCCAAGCAGAATGTGATGGAACTTTCTGCTCTCTTCTTTATTCATGCCAGCTCTAATTTTTCTTACAGTGACAGGTAAAGGGAGAGGAATTTGCATTGCCTCTGCCCACAAAGATTACACAGAGCCAAAAGGCAGCACAGAGTCACTTTTCAGAAATGACAGTGCCCTGTTCACATATATTAACTTCTTCTGCCTTCTGCCTCTGGATTATTCACGAGCCAGACAGTATGCTGCCTAAATACCAATAGTGAGTAATGAGGATTAAGTGTTACCTCTAATTCCATCGTTATGAATATTTCAGAACTTCCTGTTCAGGCTTAACTGCTATTTTGGTGCAAAAAAAGGCAAGTCTTGGGAACTGAGCTGCTGCTGGCCATGACATCACAGCGCTGTGATTTGGGTCTGGTGTGACACATATTCCAGAGAGCTAAGCTCAGTCAAGCCTCTTATGTAGATGTGTCTGAGAACCTCTGTGGAGAAAGAAGCACTCGTTAGTGAAAGGGTGGATTTCTAGTGTGTAAAAATGTGATTTCTCTGACTACTCCGGCTACTTCTTCCCCCCCCCCCCCCGGTTTGCTTTTGGAGCAATAAAATTCAGACCCTAAGCCAGCATATCAGTTAGGGAGAAGTTTGGAAACCTTTAGCTTGGTTCCAATTCAGGAATAGTCACTTGTAAAATCTGGGACCAGACAGAGAGTGGTACAGGTACTTCCCTGGCAAGGAAAACAATTGAGATGTGGTCTCCTGGAGGCAGATGGGGGACACATACTCTCGTGCCTGGGCTAATAATGGTAAAGTGGCCTCTTCATTCTTTGGCACGTTATAAGAATGTATTCCTCACTGGTAGTTTTTTCTGGAAGTGCTGAGTGAGCAGCATCTGGGAGGTTTGGAAGTGGAGTTGCTCAGTCTGGAAAGTTTTTCAGGTCTCATAATCACCCATGACAAAAAGCTGTGAGAACAGTGAAACAACAGCAAGCTCCACCATGCAAAGGGATGGACTTTCTGTGCCCGTCTCAGGGGCAGGTGAGGAGATCTGTAGGTGTTGTATCTGAGATGTGCAGCATGGCTCTCATCAGGCTCCTTTTATTCCTTTCAAACACATTAAAACCTCTCTTCAAGTCCAGCACCTCCGTGCAAGCCCAGAGTTACTTCAAATGCCAGTATTAAAGGGCTGTAAAGGTCTGTGGAATGGCTTGGCTCCTCTGTATACCAAGAGGTGACCTGGTTTTCTCCACATTATCTTTCCTTGTTGTGACAGCACCACAAGTGCTTCCCTCTGTGAGCTGTGGAGGAGTGGCACAAAGTGGTGGTTTGGGGGACAGGGCTCTGTTCACTGCCTGCCATGGCCAGAGGGAGGTTGCAGCACGTTTCTTACCCAGCAGTGTGTAGAAAGCAGGATCAGTGCTAGAGAGCACTCAAAAGGCAGGATTAAACACACTGTTTGCAGCACTGCCTGTGTAGTGTTGTCACTTCAGGGTGGATGAAGGGTCCTTTATAAACAGCATCACAGATCTCTGTGTCCCTGAAGGGCTTTCGAATTTCAGACTGTGTCAGTCAGTACCTCTTTGTGTATTACAGCTGCTCCTGAAAAGAATGGTGGTTTTCACATGCAGCATTTTTTCCCTACCTTCATTTTCTCCCCTTGTTCACTAGTTCAGTATTGATAGTGAGCATGAATTTAAAATTGTACATCTGGATACCTGAAAATAATCCCCTTACAAAAGCCAGGAAGAACAGTCCTACACTGACTGTGGTGATAAAGTAAATGTGACCCAACAGCTTTGCCACAGTAATGCAGAGCAGTGATACAATTGCTGAAGTTATGAACTAGATGGATTCTAACCTATTTAGGCTGTGAAAATTGCATATTTCCTAACTGTCCTTCGTGGCACACACTTCAGTTACCATTCTTAATGGTTACTGTCCCCTATTAGTATTACGTGCTTAATGGTCATTTAGTGTCAAAGAAAACTTCTATCTTTCCTAAGTGGAGAGGTGTAATAATTTGCCTGAAGGCTTCAGTTAGTCACTGGAGATGAAAACACTCCATGACTTCAGTGCCCAGGTAATTTCCTTTAAAGAAATGCCCTGCTACAGTCTTGTGCAGTCTTGCCAAGATGCAGTGATTAGAACTTTCTGCTACAACCTCCATATTTAAGGATATTTATAAAGGTCACATCGAGATCAGAAACCCCCTTGTGATCCTTGCACCTTACTGCTGGGAAAACAAAGCACATCAGGTTTGCAGAGGGAACCTTGCAGGATGATTGCTGGGTTGTGTCTGCTGGACACTTCTCACTTTGACAGGTGTTTTGTAAGGTGAATTCAAATGGAAGTGTTTTGCATCAAATTTATCCAAATATTCAACAGAAGGTTGTCAACATTATGTTTTTTGGGTGGAGACAAAAGATCTCTTTATATAATGTACTGAGATGAAACAAGCTCTATGTAGTTACTTTTCCCCTCTATCAACACATAATGTTTCAATAATTTCAGTGAAGTGTCTTGGGAATGTTTCTTTTGGCAAAATAAATCACAAGGGCTGATGATTTGTCTCGACATTGGACTAAAGGAATTATTTTCACAGGGATGGAAAAATCTTTTCTTTTTACTGTGCTACTTTGCCAAACCCTCCATGGAACAATCTAAGCCTCTAAATCTTGTGGTGGTGTGCTTTCCTTCTCTTGGCAACTCCTCATGCACTGAGGAACCTCCAAGTTGTCTGTAGATGTTTATTTCCATATTAAATAATGGATTTGATGAGGTAAAGGAAAAAAAGTGAAAAGAAGAATTAACTTTAAATGCATTTAGAATTGAGAAGAGGAGCAAAACCTGGATAATGTGAAAAATTAAGTCCCCTTCTCTCCACAGCTCAGGTTACACTGGCAGGAGCAGAGCAGGGAACTTTCTGGCAGACATATGGCTGCTTTGCAAAGCAGAAACCTTCACAATAAATGCAGAGTGCCTTCTCTGTGTCTGCTCTGGATCCTTGTAGTGCTGGCTTTATTACTAAAAACCTCTGGGAGATGATAAAAGAACAGAGTGAAAGTGAAGGTGGAATGTTCCCCTGAGATGCTCATTCCATGGGTGAGGCTTTATTACAAAACCCAGTTAGCAGTTTTCCTGTATCCCCTGCAGGATGCAGATTGGGTGGCATACAGCAGAGTTCACATTAATTTTTATCAAGATCCTGTGGGTAGCTTTATTGAGATCTACTCAGAGGGAAGCTCCAAACCAGCCCTGGCAGGCTGCAGCTGGGAGGGATGCCATGGAAAGCCTGGCTGGAGAAATCCTGATGGCTTTGAAGGAGTGAGAGAGTTGTCAAACACACCCTGGACAATACATACTCATGACCAAGTCTACAAAGAAGTCTGCCATTTAAGTGGGCCTAAATCAGGATTAATGGGAATTTTTCTTGAGTTTTAGATGCCATGCCAGACATCAGCAATGTTGCTGGTCACGTTTCCTTTAAAATTTGGTACCTGTGAAGAGTAGAAACTGTGAGAAGGGATCCACCACAGAAAATTTTAAAGTACCTAATGTGGAATCTGGGCATTTCTAGGGAACCGCTCAGGAGAAAAGAGATGGAAGATTAGGATCCCTTGTTCCCTGAAGCCCTGGGAATATCCTTGGTTATATGCCTTAGCCTCTTGGTTCCTCTGTCCTCTGTGGTTTAATGAAGAAAATACCTGAAGTGTGTGATATGCAGTGACAAGAGCCTCTTACTTCCCCTCAGTGAGAGACAAGTGTGACTTACCCTCATGCAAGGCTTGATCCCCATATGCCACTGAACCATGATTTCTTTTTTTGGAAGCAAGGCAATGGTAAAAATCAGACGGTAGAAATGAAAAGGTAGAGGAAATTAGAGGTTTTCTTCAGACTGAAAGACCAGTTTTCTTGCCAGGGTGAACTTGCTACATCCTACCAAGCCACAGATGAACTTCTGTGCTTTGAGATCTCTCTGTGATACCCTGAAATAAGCATCTTCAATGTCTGTAAATACAACATTTGTGGCCAGGCTGTTGCTACTTGGGAGCTAGCACAGACCTATTCCAGGACAACATATTCCTGCCAGTCATAAGAATTCAGTGTGTTTAAGACCCCTGCTCTCAGTCAAATATGAATAAGCCCATGAAGCTGATGTTTATTGGGTGGAGGCAGTCAGAAGGTGCCCAGCACCTGCAGAAACCAAATGCTTCAAGCCTCCCGTTCCCCAGAATCAGCTAAAATACAAGAAGAAAATGGGAGCCTGATACTTGTTGGGTGAAAAAGACCCCAGATTTTTACGAGGAGTTTTATTTCTATTTTAGCTGTCATCAGCATTGGGCTGCTCATGTCATATCAGAGGTGGAAATAGTGGGGACAAAGCAAGTCCCCACTTAAAAACTGTTCCCCACTCATGTACCATTCTACAAAATCTCTGTGGTTTCTCTACAGCCATCCAAATTTCTGTCTTTGTTGCTTGTGGTATTTCCCCATTCTCCTTTCAAGCCTCCCTCTCCCTGAAGCCAGCCTGGTAACATAACCAGAAAGGGTGGTTCTTGCAATGAGTTTCCACAGCACATTAATAACTAATCAAAGCTGGAATCGTAGCAGGTGGTTAAAAAGGGCCTGTTGGTCATCGTTTCCAGCTCTGGCAGGAAGCCTGCCCTGGAAAATGTAATTACTGTCCAAAAGAATGCGACGAACTGCCAAAAATAATGAAAGTAGATCACGGTCCAAAGCCACACCAGCTGAAACATGTGGCAGCTCGCGGGGGCCGGCCGAGCGCGTCCCGCGGGGCTCGGCAGCGGCGGCTCCGCTCCCTCTGCGTGTGGGGAAACGGGGCAGCCTCTGGAACTCCCACACAGCGTTTGGGCAACGAAGCGGCTGAGAGATCGGCGGGTCTGGGTACCTCTTCTGCGTTTTTGTAGTTCGGCTCTGTGTCACGCACTCTGAGAATTCAGCACGGAGAAGTGACTGGATTTTCGAGCCCAAATTAATGTGATCCATTTTGAATCTCTGGGGAGAATTTTCAACATCTGGTGCTTTTTTTTTTTTTTTTTTCTCTCTCCCAAAAATTAAAGTAAGGATAAGCAGCCAGTCTCATAAAGCCTCCTGGCTTCATACCCTGCATCCCCTGGTCCATCAAAGCCTTTTTGACCAATTCCATGTACCAGGACTTTGCAGTAGCAATAAACCTTGTGAAATGATGATAAAAGAGGCAGCTCTATTTGCTGGTTTGGAAATTGCTGTTTCCAGTTTCCTGTCACAGACTCTGTAGGATTCCTCACTGCAGCAGTTTGGTTTTTTTTTTTTAGCTGGATTATTTTAAAAGTATGAGTATCTTAACTTGGATTGCTTCACAGGATTGGCCTTGGAAATGGCAGCACTGGCAGTTCAGCTGGCAGGATGTGCAGCATGTGGGTGCTAACAAGTTCTATAAACCTCTGAGTCCAGCTCAGATCCAGCCAGAATAGCATGGTTGTCTGAATCCTGTTTCATTTTCTGAGCAGTTCATATGCCTATGCAGTCCTAAGGAGTTAACATCTTCCAGGAGGTGATTGCTGGAAGAGGGGTAATAAACAGTCAGAGAAATGAGAGATTCAACGTGAATTAATTAATAGAACCTCACTGGAGATAAGCAGGAGTGACAGCACCAAAATTACTCTTAGAAATACTCTTCAGAGATAGTTGCAGTTGCTTGGTTGGTTGAAACTCCATTTTTGTCTAATCAGGATGAAAGGATGCTTGTGAAGGGAAGCCACTTGAAGACAAAAATTTGGGAATTAAGAGGCTTCTATTAATTTAGTTTTTTTTTTTTAACCAAGCCAACAAATAAAAGAAAAAAGGGCAGAACAAATCTACACCTTCACCCTTTGGAAAACATAAAGCCCATCAAAATGTAGAAAACTCAGAGGTGGACATGTCTGGACAAAGTGGAAATCAGGTATTTTTCATTAAAGCCATTACTCCCAGAAGAGTGACCTTGCAGAGTCACACTAGCTCCTGAAAAGTCACTGAGGAGGAATAATACGAAGAATTTTGAATAACTTGTTTCAGTAATAAGAGGCCATCAGGGACCTTCCTGTGTTCATCCTACTTGGCCAACTAGGGTTGCTTCCTTAAGGCAAGAGCAGCCTCCCACTAAACACCCTTAACTGGGCCGTTCTGATGCGATTGATTTTAGATGAGGTATTCAGCAGCTTTTAATTCACTTCTCAACTTAAAATGCAATTCCAGGTCTACTGTGGGAGAATTGCTGTCTTCTCCCAGAGCCTCCATCCAACCCCTTTCCTGGAGGGCTGGAAGAGGACTTTGTTTCATCTTTCAGCTGTGGCTGTGGATGTTTAATTGAGGGAGACAAGCCCATAATGATGGCAGCAGCTGTTCTCTCCCCTGGGCAGAAAGAGGCTCTTCAGGGACAGGGTCCTCCTTGGCACAAAAGAAAATATTCGTGTGAAAGCAGCACTGAAGAGGCTGGCAGGTCCCCATGGCTCCTGACTTGGTAAGAAACTTCAGGAAAACAGCCATGTGGGCCTGTAGTTTTGGAAAGAGCATGGAGGGCTGTGCACCAGGGGTGAAGTGCTGAATAACACTCTCTCAGGAGCGTATTCCTCTGCATCCAGTCTGCAGGGTTTGTGCTGATAGTGCAAGCAACTGCTAAACAATTACATTGGAAGTAATCTTAGACTGGGGGATTATCCTGTGTCCAGCCAGTCTCCCCATCCCCCAGGACAGACTGGCATCTGGCATCACTCAGACTTCCCCACATGGGGTAATTGGGGGTGATATTTGGAGGGGGTTGTCAGACTGGATCATCCCATTGCCTGCCTGGAAGGTTTTGTGGGAACATAGTGCTGTCTAAATTTTGGAAGTCTAAATATATATTATTTATGGGTGCATAAAATATATTTAGACTTCCAAAATTTATCTTGCTGAGAAGTTTACATAGAGCTAGTTGGGAAGTAGCATTGCCATGAAACAAAGCACAGCTAGAGCCCCACAGTGATCCCACTGATGCTTTGGGGGCACCTTAGCCTACTCCTGCCACTCTCCAAAGGAAGCAGGTGGAGCTGCAGCCTGGGCATGGCCAAGGGCTGAGCAGCTCTGCAGTGGGAGGAGATGGGTGGCAAGGAGATGTGAGATACCTGTGTCAAGCCAAGTCTTCCAGGTCCCAGGTCAGCACCCTAAATGTCTGTAAGAACAAATATTTATCTTCTCTAAGAAGCAAATGGTGGATTTGATCCAAAGCCTGTTAAGATCAGTGCAAGAGTTCCCCTGAACCTCAGTGAGATTTGGGTCAGGACACAGAATGACTATTGTCAAGAGCAAATGCTTTTTTCTGATGGAGTTTGCAATATGAGGAAGCAGAACAACACACGTTTTGTTTTCAATTTCCTTTCCTTCCTGACAGCTCAGCCATTACCAGAGTAGATGTAATCTGTTGTGCAGAGGAAAGCACAGCGCTTTCTTAAATGGTGGGTGCAGATAACTCTTATCAGCACTGGCTTTCCAGCAGCTTGCCTGACGTCATTGGTGATTCCCAGGCCTCTCCTTGCCTCGGAAATTTCGGAAATTCAGGATGGACTTACCCAGTGCCAGCTGCCTGTGAGTCATTTGAGTCATCCTCCACCGTGCAGCGTGGTCTGTACCTGCACAGCAGCCAAGCAAAGGAGATTCAAACAGACATCTCAAAATGTGTGAAAACTGCTCTTGCTAAAACCGGAAGTTTTCCTGGTGGCTTTTGGGAGGGCAGGAGCTGCCCTGGCAATTCTTGGGGAACTGTTGCTTTTTGGATGCTCTTTTCTTCCTGCTTTCCTTCACAGATGAACAAACCATATAGTGCGTCTTTAATTGTTGAGAGTTTTTCCTCCAAGATGTTTTGAGAAAACACAAAACAAAAGGAGAAAAATAAATTAGAACTGCTTATGTTCCCAGGGAGCTGTCAGCTGAGCTGGAGCAGGGGTGATGTGGGGCAGTGGGAGGGTTTCCTTGGCACGGAAATGCCTGAACAGCAGGAATATGAACTTTTCACCCATTGTTCAGAGCGTCACATTCTGTAGCAGGTGCTCTGTTTGGGGTGGAGGATTACTCATGTATGTGTGTGTAACAGCTTGATCAGCTGGGAGGGGAGCAGGATTTGGGGAGCTGTGGGCTGTTGGGGTATCCAGGACCATACCTGACCTGACTGGATGAGTCTGTGTCATCCAACCCTGGAAAATCCTTTCTCTGGATGATGCTAAGAGGAAAGGTCTTGAAATCCTAGGTGCTGTCAGCTCAAGAAAGAAATAGCAAATGTTTTTAGAGGCATGAAAAAGACTGGAAATGCAGCAGTAGCCCTCTGCTGCAGTCAGGTGAGAAGTGGGAAGGGGCAGAGGGGAATTCTGCGGGGAAGAGTTTTTCAAATGGTGAGGCAGACATGTCAGAGGTCCGATAGGGAGAAAACAGCTGAACTTTCCTTCCTGACTAATCACTGCTTAGAAAAGCAGCAAGCTGCCTGTAGTGACAGTTAGAAATTTCTCAGTTAGAAATTGAACATGTTCTCATTTAAGGTATGTGGGATGGGAAGGGATACCCCCAGGACTGAGGTTAGAGAGAGGGAGGCAGTTCTGGCAGCTCTTTCCTCAAAAGAACATGTTGCGTCTGTTCTGAACTCAGTACACAGCTGAAGAGAAATAAATAAAAAGGGAAGATGGTATTGCAGCAACTTCCAAATGCCAAAATTCACATTTTACAGGCTGTGAGAATCATGTGTGAATAGCTCATTGTACTCTCAGTTGCATGAGCTGTTGGGGGCTTTTTTTCCAGAGTATAAAGAGGTGCTATACTTGTGCAGAATTCAAGTGATGGAGGTTAAAATGTACAAGAGCCTCAAAAGAGTCTCATGTCTGTTGAGCAAACACAGGCTGTGCTCGTAGGTGGAGTGGACAGCTCGTCTGAGCAGGGAAGAGAGGATTGGGGAGAATTTTGTGCAGATCTTTAATGTATCCCTACACTCTTCTGTAGAACCAAAACCACCCAATAATGAAGGGGAGATCAGCCAGCAAACTCAGAGCAGAGTTGCAGTCCTGTAGAGAGAGAGAAAAGTGCCCTAAAAGTGTATTTCCATACAAACCTACAGTTGGCACAATTCCTGGGAAACAACACAAAGAAATCTGCCCATCTGTAGCTGCAGAGGTGACGTGGGTTTGGTGGAACAGGTGTTTGTGTTTAAGGGCTGGGGGGAGATGAGCACAGCTCAAAGGCGTGCAGTTTCAGCCCTTCAAAAAAACCATACTTGGCATTGGAGCATGTGGCTTTTTTCCTTCCAAAGTCTCTTTGGTGGCTGCTTCCCAAGGCAATTAGCACAAGGGGAAAATTGCTTACAAGGTGGAAATTGCTGGTTCAAGCCCACGGCTACGGCTGGTGTGTTTGTGCCGTGTGTTGGAGGTGTGGAATCCGTGGCTCGTGGGCTCATGCGCCGGGGTGTGGAAATAGCCTGCCCTGGATTTGCTATAGTTAGGAACGTGCTTGTACTCACTTCTTAAACTGAGCTGCCTCCTTCTGATGTGATAACAAGCAAGTTTCAGGGACAGGAATGTGAGCCAGCAGGGTAGGTGGAATAAGTGGCTTGTCCTTATTTTTCAGAGATCGCTCAGCATTGGCTTTTTGTGATGCACCTGACTGGACAGGGCACGGGTTCATACTTTGTTTCTTTGTTTCCTTTTTGCAGAAAGTGGCAGAAGAATTAACAATTGAGCTTCTTTTTTCAGACTTCTAACTCAGCCTGAGTCTCTAATCTCTCGCAATGTATTTCCAGCTACCTGTAAAACCTTTGCTGAAGGAGATCTTCTGTGAGGATTAAGCAATATGTCTATCTTAAAAGATGCTGGTTTTTGAAAATAACCAGCATGAAGATGAGTATTTTGGAAGAGGGTGGAGACAGCACTAGGTGCAGGGAGATACATTAAATCAATGTGTGCGTGTTTTCATAGGCTCTCATCTTGCTTGCATGCACTGATGTGATTCTGCACGCGGTTTGTGCGTAGAGTGTGTGTAAATATTAAGAGACAGGGCATCAGAGTGATTGCAGCTCAAGTAGGAAAACACTGCTACAACAATGCCACTGCCTTCGAAATCCTCTGTGAGTGTTCACTGCTTTGGTTAAATATGCAGAGACTGATGGAGATTGCCAGTGGATTAGCTCTCGTGTGGCTGGTGCCAGGGCTTGATTAGCATAAGCAAATTTCTTCTCCAGCTTCCTATCAGTAAGGAAAGAAATGCAGCAAGAGGTGCCTCCACTGACTGGGAGGGGTCTGAGATGGTAGGGAGGAAAACTGGAGTGGGAGCAGTTCGTTCCCAGTGTTAACTGGTGTGACCAAGTAAATCCCAAGACTTCTGTAGTGAGCACATCCCCACAGTTTATGTTGCAGAGCTTACAAATTGGCTGCTTTAATTTTTGTTTTGCTTGCAAACATGGTTTTGAGGGTTGTGGAGGTTTTCTCATGGTGTGATTTGTTTTTCTGCCATCTTTTTGGTGATCCTGTTTCAGCAGCTGGATAAAGGAGGAACCTAAAAGCCAATATGCATAGAGCTCTGATTTGAGGTTATATTTTGGGGTGTTTTTTTTGAGAGGGAGTGTTTGTTTTGTTTGACTTGGGTTTTCCTTATTTCTGTGCTTATCAGAGTGAGGGCACAAACCAGCTCCTGAATGTGTTTTGAGCTGCTGCAAGTGTACCTAGTCATTATGGAAAATCTGGGGCTGGATGTGGAGCTTGTGGCCCTAATGCAAAAGCCCAATCCCCTTCTGTGCCACTCCACAAACATTCTGTGTGTGCATCAGGATCCCCTGGGACTGTCAGTTGTTGATATAACATTGATCCTTCCACATGTAGCCTTGATAGTGCTGAGGACAGGGATTTGCTGATAAAACAAACCTAAGGTTTGGTAATAATTGAAAATGCAGGGTGGTTCGCCAGGCAAAATGCCTGCTTATAGAAAACAGATTTCATCTCTAAGTCAGCAGACATTTCTTTAGAGAAATCCCGAATTCTGATGGAAATCAATATTTAAAGGGACCCTGATAGTCTGGGGAGAAGCCTTCATGTAAGATACTTTCAAGTCCAAGCAACCCCTTTAGGGATAAACATCTGAATGTTAAATATAGGCTAGAACAAAAACTGTACTGGAGTAGTGAAATAGTCTTTTCCAGCAGGTAGGGAAAAAGCCACTGCCATGGGCTCTCTCCAACCTTGGAAGAATCATATTAGAAGTTAGTTATATCTGTAGCATAGGTGCATGTTTTTATTGCTTCTTGTAAGTAAGTACATGAAACTCCCCAACCAGCTTTAGCTACAGTTTCTAAGTTTTATTAAACACAGGGGTAAATAAGTCATTCTGCAGTATTTGCATATAGTGGTGAGTATCTTGCTTTAAAAACCCAAATATTCATGAAGCAAGAGTGGCATTTACAGGCTACTGAAACTGATTTGGTATATTGATAGAAAGGCTTGATCAGAGATGAGGGGAGGATGGGAGATGTCCAAGGCTGCCTGACTTCAAACTCTGTAATAATTTCTTTCACTGGCTGAAAGAATTAAACCCCTTTATGGCTTTCCTATCACAAGTAACCAGTTGTGATGGGAAACCACTTTCCCACATGGAAAGGGGAGAAGTCAGATTCAATCCCATGCTTTTGCTTTGCAGGCTTTCTGGAGCTGCTCTGTTGGCCCAAAAGCAGCTGCAAGTGTGTCAGTGAGAAATAGGATGTCTTGGGACAGTGCTGTTGGATCTTTCTCCAAGTGTTGTGTTGCACACACTATGCAGGCAGTGAGCTGTGACAGTGGAATCAACGAGAAGCACTCAGAACTAAAACTCACTTTGTTCTAACACATTTGGTGTTCCTGATAGCTAAAGCACTGCATAGTATTTGTGCATCTCGCAGTATATCACAAGCTTTTGTTAAAAGGTAGAAAGGTAACGAGATGCAGTGAGTGGTCCATGGGAAGGGAATGGCTGAGCAGGGATTTTAGCCTCTCACTGCCTTGGGACTGCCAGGACATCTGTGCCTGTCTCTGGCATCACTTGAGCAACCCTAAATAGGTGTCTGAGGGGTCTGCTGGTGTTGAGCTCCTGAAGGCAAGACTAATAAATAATGTGTGTGCTACTGTACAGATGGGATGAACCCCCAACCTCTTCACTCCTCCCCACCTCATGCCAGTACAGGGCTGGAGCTGCTTTGATCCCCATCAGAACAAAGACTAAACATTAAAGCAAATTGTCCCAAAGTTGTTCCTCATTAATCGACAGCTGCAGGCACTTGGAAACATCTGTCCAGCCTGTTTGAACATTCCCTTCGCTTCAGTGGGTGCCCTGAGGAGGCAGAACAAATCAAAGCACGCCGCCAGGCCTGCACCACCTCTTCACCTCTGCTACAGCCGGTGCGAGCAAGCAGCAGCCATAAGGGAGCAGGGGGTGGTGGTGGGCAGCTGGCTGTGCAGACAGGGAGCTGAGTGGCAGGGAAAATGATGTCTTTCCATGGTAAATGAGCAAAGCTGGGAATGAGAGACCCAGGGCTGAGCAGGAATGCAGGCATCCCTTCCCTCCTGTGGGCACGGGCATGCTGTCTGCCAGAGAGCATGGGCAGTGCTGGGTGACTCCATCTGGGTAGGAAATAGCCTCCCTCTACCCTTACTGTGCGTTTTTGAGGTTACATCAGCTGACAGAAGTCAGAGAAAACCCACTGAAGCGGGGAGCTTTGCCTACCAGGTGTGAATGTGGAACCTTTATCCCTTTATCCCCTTGAGAGGCACTCCCTGGTGTGCAGGAGGATGCAGCATCCCCAGTCTGTGCCAGGATGCCTTTGGTTCCCACAGGCTGTGCTGGTGTCCCTTTAAAGGCAGGTCACAGAGCCCCTGAATTAGGATATTCCAGTAATCCCTTTAGACTGGCCTGCCCGGCCCTCCACGCAGCGGGAAATGTGGGACAAGCAGGGTTTTGAGATTATCCCGTGCTTTGCAAAGCCAGTTCCCTTTGTGCTTTTAGAAAGAGCTTGCTCCTGCACAGGCAGGGGGCTGAGGGTGATGTTCCTGGCCAGATGCTGTCCCATGACCACAGCAGCACTCCCAGGACCATGGCAGGTGGGGTCTGTGCTGTGCCCTCCCCCACACTCCCCAAAACCTGCAGTTTGTGATGGTCACTGCACCACCCAGTTGCTGACAGAAATCACATTTAGCTCCTTGATCCCTTCCTCCTCAGGGATGTAGTTACTTGATGCAAGGACAGTGTTTTGTAGCAGTTTCCCTCGCCTTCCAAACTGATCAGCTTTTTGCCCACCAAAGCTGTCCCTTGGGATGGTGCAAGGGGGAGGAGGTATTTCTCTGCCCACGTGCTTTGCTGAAGGTGTGCTGCTTCTTAGGAGCACCGTGAATAATCTTCCACACTTTAATTTCATGGAAATGCCAAGGCAGGAGCAACCTGGCTCCAGGGGACCCAGCAGATACCAGTGACAACCCCATAGCTAAATAAAGCAGTATCCTCTGCTCCACCAGGGCTTTTGAGTCACTGTTGATGGTTCCTGCTCTGATAGCCAGCCCTGCTGTGGGAGATGCTGTTTTTCCTCCTCCTGCCTCACCTACCCAGCTCACCTTCACCTGGCATATGCTGGCAGCTCTCCAAAATAAATTTCCTCATGTCTTCAGCCTCTGGTGAGGCTGAGGCTTTGAAGCAAAATGACTTGGTGTTCTTTAGCTGCCTGTGTGCCCTTTTCCTCAGCCCGTGACTGTTCTTATTCCTCAGTGAACTGTGCCCGAGGTGCCTCTGGCTACACCTTGGTGAGGCTCCAAGCCTTGCAGTGTCTCCCTCGATGCCTTATTTCCATCCAGGAGGGCTTCTTCTGGGAGTTACTGTCCTCAGTTAATTCATTACAGGGATTGAGGTGATGCTTCACCTGTTTTGCCCTGTGAACAGTACAGGTTTGCTCATGTTTCAGGATCCTGTTGCTACTGGAAAGCAATTTGAAACACCAAGGAACAGCTCTTTATTACTGAAATACTGACAGCTTTTATCCCTCTTTGCAGGTTGGTTTCTGTGTACTTTGTGTGACTCAGAGCATCTCTGTGCCACCATTCCTCCACAGATGTGGTACCTGCTGCTGCTCCTTCCCTTTGCTCTAATGGAAAACTGCATTATCAGTCTTGGGCCTTACTAGTGATAAAGTCTCATCACAAAATGTCAGATCTAATACTGGCCTCTGTCTCAATCCTTTCCTCACCTCTGGGAATATTTGACAGGAGAAAGTAGAATTTGGCAAATTGTTCCATTTGAAAAGATGAGGAGGAAAACATTTCTGATTTCTCAGTGCAGCCTGCTTTGCTGCTTTTTTATTTCTCTGCCTTTTTGGGAGGCAGGAAGACTGATGAAGGGAGTAGAACAGGTAAACTGAAAATTATTAATTGTTTTCAAACTAAGATGTCATTGTGCTTTAAGGACACAAACTGGAAGGAAGTGTTTGGGAGTTACCAAAGTGTTTGAATTGTCCCAAGACAGAGTTGCCTTTTTTTTAAATTCTCTTCACAGAAGTACTTCTAAGAACTGCCATAATTTGTAAGAATTAAGAAGAATAACTCAGAGATTAAAAATAAAAACACCATCAAATTTTACTACCTGTATTGATCACTGGTTTTATTTGTATCAGTGGGATTTTCCCAAGAGCCTGGTGGAGCTAGGATAGGACCTTTGATCTGTTTGCTCCTGGTGTCAGTGTCCTCTGGCTCCATCAAATCAGACTGATCTAAAAGTTGGAGGGAAACACGGGAAAAGACCAAGCAAGTGATATTAAAGCTAACGACAAATTTAGCACATTTTAATTCTTAGCAGCAGCCCCAGCACTGGGAAAAGATCTTTTCCAAGACCTCCTTTTATACTAAGCAGCAGCTTTGTTGTTGCATGACAAGGTGGATGATGTGGAAAGTGTTCTCCTAATAGCAGGGGTGCTAGCAGTTGTGCAGGATTTCTCAAAAGAGGAAGGATGTCTTAAGCTAATTCAAACTTGCCTAATTTCCCCTTGTGTCCTCAGTTACGCTAGATGTTCAACCACAGGCTCTATCCCAATTGCTTAATTGGCCTGCCTTTTGTGCCCAGCAGCGTGCTCCATCAATCCTTGAGCATGATCCTGCTCTGTACAGACCCTGGACTATCCATTGTGATAGTCCATGCCTTGGGTTTTTCCACAATCTGCTTGATTTGTGAATTAAAGTGTAAAATACTATTACTGCAACCGTAGGATTTTGTGTGAGTCTCAAAAAAAGATAAAAAGGGCATGGGGTGAACCAGCTGTTTTCTCCTTGATTTTAGATCAAACTACAGAAAAAGTGAAAATAAAATTAACATGGGTTTTTAAAGCTAGCCTAGAGGTGAGCAGTAATTTAATAGCTGTGGTAAGATGTTAGAGGTGTTTCAGTGGATGCTCTATCCCACATTGCCCTCTAGTGAGGACATGGCAGAGCAAATCGTGCCTTCCTGTGGCCACCAGGATATGAAATGAGGTACTTTAATAACTGAGGACAGGGCTTGTTTCTGGCATAGTGGTTTTGAGATGCAGTAGTGTGAGGAGGGGCAGTGTTCATCTGTCACCTGTGCCTGCACTGGCTGCAGCTTTCTTGTTTGCCTTTTTCTGAGATAATTCTCTCTGCAAGCATCTCCCTGCTGCTGCTGGATCACCAGCCATGGGTCCCTGCTTTTGGAAAAGAGGAACATATTTCCTGTTTGCTTTTGGTGAAGGATCTTTTTCCATGTTCTTTGTTTTGGGCTTTGCTCCATGAAACAAACACCAGTTCTGTGGTTTTGCTGTACACACATGGTCAGACAACTCTGTGGTTTGGAGATCACTGCAGGACAAACTTCATCCCTCCTCAAACCAGCACTGATGCATCCAGAGGTGCTGCCTAGGAGGCAGAACTGGCTGGCCCTTGTCCTTCTGCCTGAGTAGCTCCACTTGTCATTGCTCCAGCTGATAGGGGGCCCAGTGTGCCCCTATGTGATTGACCATATTTATGTAGAAATTCATAATTAACGTTCAGTTTTCAAAAGTATCTGAATCCTGTCTCGTTCAGCACAGGAGTGGCCATGGCAATCTCTGCTATATGCTGTCTCCTTCAACTCTGTGCCTGAAAACAGTTACAGAAGATTTTGTCCTAAAAGCTGTGATTTTTGGCATGCAGACAGGGAAGGGGCTCAGCCTGAGTGTATATAGCAGATGTGTGGGTGCTGACAGTGCCCTGTGTCAGTGCCACCCTGTGACATTCACCTTCTCTGGACAGAGAGACAGGAGAAGCACAGAGAGAAGAAGAGAAAACAATCTTTATCTCTGCTCCTTTGTTTTCCCCATGTGGAATGTGGAGATTGTTTACCTGCAGTGGTTGCTGGGTTGGATTCTGGTGAAGGTTGTTTGGGTTCAGTGACCAGTGGGATCCAGCTGTGGCTCGGGCTTTCAACACAGAGTCACGAGTTTGAGTTAGGTAAGTAAGAAGTAAGTATGTAGAATAGGATAGTCTCCCTTTAAATAGTATATTAATGTAATACAGTATAGTTTTAATAAAGCTATCCTTCAGCCTCCTGATCTGGAGCCAGACATATCATTTCTTCCCTGAATCGGGGTCACCACATTTTTTACTGTACCACCCTCCATGGGGCTGTAGGATCCTGGGAACACCATCGTGTTCTGGGAGCAAGGATGAGCAGCGCTGTCACCCAGCCTGCTCCACGTGGCACCTGGGGGCTGAATGACAAACACTGATGCCATCTAGTGCCCACAAAAAATGTGACTTGGCTATTTTGGAAAATCCTGTTAGAAACTGTATGACTGCAAGTGGGTTTGGCCTCGGGGCTGGGAGGGAGGGGAGATGGGGCTGAGGTGTGCTGGGAAAATAAATCTCTGTTTTCCTGCTCTCCCAGCCTGTCTCTTCCCTCACCACTTCACATCCCTTGAAATGCTTCTGCAGGTGTCCAGGGATCTCCCTGTGAGGCTTTATGCCCAAAGGAGCAAGGCACAGGCTTCCTAAGCAGCTCTGCTGCTCAAGGAGCACAATTTCCCCAATGTACTGCTGGATCATGGAGCACAAACCCAGCACCCAGGACAAGGTGACTGCAGGAGGGGAGATGCCTGGTGCTGCTGTGACATGGGACAGCACAGGTAGAGACCCTGGGGATTAATTTAAGCTGGCAGCACGGGCTGAGGCACGGTGGCATTGCTGCAGCTTTGAGCTTGGCAGAGACTGGGCAGGGGCTGGCAGCTCCTGCTGCTGCCCTGACAGCAGTGACCCCTCACTGCAGCTCATACAGCCTGGCACTTCTTTTCCTCCCACCACCTTCCTTTGTCCCTCGTGCTGCTCTAGGTGAGAGCCTTGAAGGCTTTAACACGCTGGGTTTCTGTGTGAGCAGCTTTGTCCCTGGTTATTAATCCAGCCAGGTCCCTGTGCCAGCAACATGGAGGAATTACTTCACACCCTGCATTATAAAAATGAAGGTGAAGTTGTTTCTGACCATACAAGTTTATTCTGCTTGGTAAAGCTGTTGTTGGGAGGTGTGGTTTGCCTTGCCTGGGGATGGGGGTCTGGGAATTTTTTTTTGCAGCTCTGATAATTTCTCCAGCTCCTGAGAAATGCACAGAGAGGGAGCTTGGGAATTAAAGTTTCCAGATGAGGAACTTGAGGGCTGAGATAGCTGTGATGAAGTGCATTATAAATGCACTGAGATACCAGGCAACACGCCCAGAGAGATTAGGAGAGTGAGCAAAGCACCCAGATGCAAATAAGGTCCTTGGTGGGCCATTTCTGAAGTGCAGTGACACCAAGACTGGTGCTGGCATGTGTCTGCTGAGGTGCCTCCCTCACCAGGCACATGGGTCCATCAGCAAGGTCCATTCCTTCCTCCAGAGGCAACAAGCAGGCTCTTGCCCTGCTGCACGCTGCTCAGTCTGTCCCTGCTCCCTTCAGAAAACCATTTACAAGGGTCCTTGGGGGACTTCTTGTTGTTTTTCCCAAATGTTGCTGTTATCCCAAATGTGAAAGTACCTAATATGTTCTTATTGTCTAATTTACAAATGCTTTGTGTTATCTTTGCTGCTTCTTTTTCTGATTATCCTTGTGTCCCCCTGCCTTTCTGCCTTGGATAATTGAGAGCTGGCGCTGTGCCTGTAGCATTCCTGTTTCAGGGCCAAAATGGGAGTGAAAATAAATGCTTCTAAATACTGTATTGAAACAAATAAGTAATTTACTCATAATAGCTCTTCTCCTGGCATTACACTGGCAGTTCCATCCAGGTTTTGCAGAAAGAACAATCAGTTGTGAGAGGCTGGAAGATCCACACAGCAGGAATATTTGTCATGTGTGTCTGATGGGGAGAAGGGCTTCACAGATGTGGAAAAGTGCTCCTACTTCTGTAAAGGGACTTTATCCAGCAGTCTGTGACAGCACTTGTTTCATAGATTTGTTGTCCCTAATGCTGGAAAATTCTGTCTACCAGGATTTGAGCTGGAGGTGGCAAAGACAGAGTTGCCTGTGAGGAGAAGGCAGGGCTGCTTTGCCTTGTGCTGTTGAGTAAGACATCTTCTAGAGCAGCCAGCCGACCAAAACACAGCATATGTCCACACTGTCTCCTCAGCTCAATAGAAATCCTTCAGCATTATCACACCTCCATCTGTTCATTTTCCTGAAGAGATATGGAAAAGCAAAACACATTTCGGGTGTTCTTTTGCTTGGAGCATTCAACACAGAGACTGTCCCTATGTATTTGGCGTCTCTGAGGTAATACCATCTTACAGCAGACAAGCAGAACAACTTGCAATGAATAACCAGAGCTTGGTACTAATCTTCTCTTTTCTCTCTCCTTGTAGGGATCCTGTTTACGATGCTGGTATTTGGGCCAGCCTGTGGATTTATCTTGGGCTCCTTCTGTACCAAAATCTATGTGGATGCTGTCTTCATTGACACAAGTAAGGAGAACTGGTTGCAAATCAAATATGCTAAATTTTTATCATCAGGACAAAAATGTTGATGCTCACAAGCAGGAAACTTGTTCTATCTTCAGTGCCTCTTGCACGTATGAGTGTCACTTTTAGAAGGGTTTTATGACTGAGATTCAAAAAGATTCAGCTCTGTTCTGTTAAGTAACAGATTTTTAATAGTTAAAATTTGTTCCCTTCTGTGTTTTCTACTATGAGATGAGTTTCATCCCAGCTCTTAAAGGACACCTTGAAATAGCACTGTGGCATTGTCATGGCACACCAGTAAAATCCATGCCCAGCACCTTCTGCCCATGACCGTGCTTGGATGGGCAGCATCAGTCCCACAGCATTATTGCTTCTCTCCAAAGCTTAAATAATTATTGCTCACCTTTGCTTCACTCGGGTTAAAGCAGATTGTTTGCAAATTGTCCTTTTGTTCGTTTAGACCAAATTCTGCTTTTTTTGGTGCTTGCACTGTGTGTTCTTCGCCATGAGAGGGCAACGTGTAACAGGCAGTTCTCTGCTGCTCCCCAACCCTCTGGCTGCACACAGCAAACCTGATGCTTCCTTCCTTTCCCTCAATTGTTCAGATGCTTTTTCCACAGTTCTCAGCTCCGTCGGACCCCACAGACCCTTGTGCAGGGCTTTTGTCCCTTAGAGGATGTATTTCAGCCCTGTGATGTTGCAAGTGCATTGTCACAGAACACATTTGGATGAAGTTGAACCTTGCAGGACTCAGAACAGAATTGTGCAAATCTGCAAAAATGTTGCTGCCTTTTTTTTTTTTTTTTGATCTCATATGCACATGACAGCTGAAGACATGTAAATAATATCAAATGAGAAAGAAGTATCTTTTGAGATGGCTGAGGCAATTGGTGCAGTTTGGTCAAACACCACATGGCCCCCTTTCATTCCTTGGCTTTAGCTGTTTGCAACCTGTTAGATATTTTACCATTTAGTATAATTTACACAAAAATATGAATGTACAGAAGAAAATATTTTACCTCCCAGTAGGTGAAGCTGTGGAACTCCTCACCATAAGGTGCTAAAAATCTCCAAATGGATTTTAAAGCAATTGGACAAGTGTATATATATATATGAAAAAAATGAACATGACACCAAATCCAGCTTAGAAAGCCTCCAAGCCACAAGAATAATATATGCTGTCTTTATTGTTGTAGGCTTTCTGGGCAGCTGCAGTTGGTTGCCTTCAGAGGCAAGATGCTGACCTAGCTATGAAGTTAATTTGGTATCTTCTGGTCATTTATAACATAAGACATTGCTCAGTATTTACAGCTCAAAAAGCCCCAGACAAATCCTGAGCCACAGAGAAGACCTGTGGAAGGTTACTGCTGAGAAGCCTGGAAGGGCTGTGGCTCAGCCACTTTCCAGGGATGGTGCAGTGCTCCCAGCTCCAGCTGCCTTTGGCCACGGTCAGTCACTGTCATGCAAAAGCTCTGTTTGCTGTCATGGCCTCTCTTTGCTTTTGTATGGGAAAGAGTTTCCACTTTGCAGCTGGCTCTGCCTTGGAACTCGAGGTGGCATAAGGAGAACAAGCTCCAGGGCTTTGAGCCTTGTCCTGCTCCCTGTTTTGGGCAGGTGTGGGATGCCAGGGCATACTGCTGCACTGCTCACCACCCAGCAGCTATTTTAGGAAGGGAATATGAAGAAAACTCTGTTTTGCCTGACTCTTCACGCTGTTGTGTTCCCAAAAACCTGAAAAAAATGCACTTCAGGCAGGAGGAAATAACAGCAGAAGAATCCAGTCCCTCCACAGCACTATTTTTCAAACTTTATCTGTGTTCGAGAGCTACATGTTATTTTCCCTAAGGAGAAAAGAGTTTCCTTCTGTCTCAGTTTGAGAGACAACTTGATTGCCTTACTTGAGACAGATTTTTCAGAGTGGCAGTAACCAGACAGTCACCATGAACAGAGGAGCTTGTTATTCCAGCCATGTGGACGTGGGTCTCCCCCAGGAAACAGCTCCAGCGCTGGGCACCCTTGTGGCTGTGGCAGCAAGGCAGCTGTTAGGAAAAGTTTTTCCTCTCCTGCTGTTTATTTGTATTTCCTCAAACTTGACTCCAGATCCTTCTTAGGCCTGAGTGATGGCCTACAGGATACTCTAGCCTTTTAGTTTGCTTTTCTTCCTTTTCTGATTATTTCTGTACTTTCCTGAGCCCATTTGATGCTGTGAGTGGGTTTCTTTTCCAATATTTAGGACTGTTTCACCCTCCAGTCACAGGGGCCCCTAAAGCCCAAATACCAATCTCTCTTCTACTGAAAAGGGCTGTGAAGTCAAAGCAGAGGGAGCATGGAGCTCCTGGGAAAACAGGGTGGTAAGCAGGGTTGGAGGTGCAGCGTCCTTCTCTGTGCAGGTCTGTGCCAGTAGGTGTCAGGTGAGTGTGACACACTTGGACAGGGATGCCCAAAACCTCAGCACAGGGGACACTGGTGTACAGCAGTTTCCTAGAGCTGGCAGGGCCAAAAACACTAGGGAGAAGCTCTGACTACAGGGTGTTGCAGAAGCTGGGTGTACCATTTGGATAGAGGAGGGGATGGGAACTGCTCCTGAGGATCTCTTGGATACGGAGGATGTGCACTGGTGGCTCACATGCTACAGCTGTGAGGTTCACTGTGGGCTCCCACTGTGGGAATCCTTAAAAGCAGAGGATTTTGGGCAAGTTGCAAAAGGCAGGCCTCAGAAACAGCAGAACTGTGAATAGGGCTAAGCAGTAGACATAAGATTTGTCAGCAGAAAAATTATAAAATAAGTAGAAGGGTAAGGACTAACAGAACAATGGTCTGTGTATTAATATTTGTCTAGAAAACTCCCCAAGTTATAGAAAAGTATATCTGGCAAGATATTAAGAAATTCTAAGCTTAATAATGGAGCATTGTAGCTTAAGGCTTACAAGCAGGTATTGTATTTGAAATTGGCAAGCATTGTTTTAACCAAAGGTACTGGGCTTATAGTGGTTGGATAGAACTACTGTCAATATTGCTTTTGCTTTGTGTGATTGGTCAAAAAGCTTTTAAAGTAAGTTGTAACATTAAGTTCTTGTTCTGCTGCCGGGGATGTGAGTTGCTGGCATCTTCCCATTGCCATAACCATGTAATGAGACTGATGCTGGGAAATAAACAGCTCGAGACGCGTTCCTCAGCAGTCCCGTCCCGTTCCTGATTTGTAGGCAGTCCCCTGGCCGGTGATATCCCACTTTGTGTCCTCCCGTGCCAACAGAGGCCCCGAGAACCGCCTTGCAGCCCACGGGATCCTTCCCACCGCTGCCTTCCCTCCCCGCGGCCGCGCCGCTGACTCGTGTTTGTTCCCCCCGCAGGCAAGCTGGACATAACCCCGGACGACCCTCGGTGGATCGGAGCGTGGTGGGGAGGCTTCCTGCTCTGTGGTGCCTTACTCTTCTTCTCGTCCCTGCCCATGTTCGGCTTCCCGCAGTCGCTGCCGCCGCGGCCGGAGCGCGCCGGGGACAGCGAGCAGGCCATGCTCCCCGACAGGGACTACGAGCGGCCCAAGCCCAGCAACGGGGTCCTGCGGCACCCGCTGGATGGGGACAGCAGCACCACCTGCTTCCAGCAGCTGCGAGGTGAGGCTCAGCAGCAGGTCCCGCCAAAAGCCACCCAAGGAATCGCTAGCCTCGAGTTTCAGTGCTTGGCTGCTGTTTAATTACCTCCGGCGTTGCCCGCATCTGAAAAAAAAAGGATTTCGTTCCGCTTGAAAGCTTTGTTTTTATTTAAGCGGCGTGATAGTCCCGTAGAGTTGCTAAAAAATATGAAGGGGAGCACAGCTGCCAGAGCGATTTGTGAACTTCTCTCCAGTGTACTGTCCTGCTCCCCTCTGCCTCCCAAAATGGAGAGCGAGCCAGCAAGGGCACTTAAAAGAAATTGGGAGCACCCAGCACCTGAGCTTTAGCTTAGTGCAATCCCAGATAAAAAGCAATGAGTGCTGGGCATCACCACAGCTCTTAAACTGAAATGGGAAGAGGGAGATACCAGGCCAGAATAGCAGCAAAATGGCAGGGCACAGCATGATTTGTAGCAAATTGGAGAGAAAGCCTCACAGCATGTCCTGCAGTGATGGAAATGGAAGTGACTCTAATTAAAGTCAGCTGAGAATCCAGCATTTCATGGGAGAGTGTGGGCAGATATCCTTTCTTTAGGCTGTACTGGAAAATCCTTCATCTGAGAGGGTGTTTCTGTAGCACTGGTGGCTGCTTCCCACTCCTTGTTGCTGTGGCAGAGCAGGTTTCATTACTGCCTGATGCATTTAGATTAATGAGGACAAAATCGCTTACTCTCTGTGCAGTCACCTTAATTGGGAGTTGAATGGAGTGCGAGTGGGATGGAAAAACACACTTTGGGGAAAAAAGTGTTGTCTAAATATATAAAAATGCCTTGAATACTAGATGTGGTTGTTCATTAAGGGAAGGTCAAAGATGTGAAATTTTGACTTGATGAGGAAATTCAGAAGGAACGTAAAGGGATAAATTGTGTGAAACTCAGTCGCTAAAATTCATTTCTTCATCATTGTTGCAAGGATTTCCCTTGAATAGGTTTTTCCCATTATATGTCTATATTGATAGTTCTGTGGCTTTTGTTGTGTACACATCAGAGTGTCTGCTTCTGGCCACTGAGCTTTTGGAGTGGGCACTGGAAATGCTTGCAGGTTTTTATATAGAAAAACGAAAGAATATGACGTATCCCTGCTGCATGGAGGGGCAGCAGTTCAGCCTGAGGATGGTGCTGAGCATCTTGCACACAGGGAGGCCATGGGGGGTTCACTGAGCATCTGTTGCTCATTGAAGTAGAGAAATGAAACTGCCACATCCATATGCTTCAAGTATTGATTACATCAGGAGGCACCACAGGCCTCCACGTTAGCCCTCTCACTGGGTAACCCCATTTCGGATCAGTCAGTATTCCAGGAGCCTCTTCGGAGATGGACTTTGAAATAAAATTTACATCACATCAAATAAGACAAAGAATGACCTTTTTAGTTATTCCTTTGAGGCTGTCACAGGCGACATGGTGTTGGTAGCTGACATCTCCTTTCAAATCCCTTGCCACTGTTGTTATGGTCGGAATGTGGTCGAGTCACGTTGCTGAAGTGAGGCAAACACATCTCATCATTCCTGATGAGCAGTGTTTCAGGTGATGGTTTAACCTTTCTGTGGGTGTACATTACTTTGGTAGCAGCTGAAATACCTGTATGCATTTCTTTGTGGCAGCTCTTAGTCTCCCTAATCTGTTTGTTGATTCTCCTTTGGAGAAAGTTAAGACTGTTTAGGCCTTTTCCTAGGGTAAAAAGGCTCTTAATTATATACAGAGGTTAAAAATACGTATGTACATGCATAGTCATGTCTTCTGTCCTGGTATGACCTTGGATTTTGCATGGATTTGTGATGCTGAACAGAATCCATGGAATCATAAAACATCATGGGTTGAAAGGGACCTTAAAGATCATTTAGTTCCAACCCCCCTGCATGGGCGGGGACACCTTTTACTAGGCCAGCTTGCTCAGAGCTCCATCCATTCTGGCTCTGAACACCTCCAGGGATGGGACAAGCACAGCTTCTCTGGGCAGCAGCAGAGGATTTGCCTGTACAGGGTGTTGGGACTGGAGATGCTCCTTGGGGTTTGTATGGCCGTGACTCTGACTCATTTTTAGCAAGTGTTGGTTCTGCAGCTGGTCCTGGACAGGGCTGTCCCTCCTGTAAGTCCTTGTCTGCATGGAGGGGTGGATTGTCCATCTCTTGTGCAAGTGTGGGGAGGAAGAGCTGTTTCTCTGGACTGATCATGCAAACACCCTCTGTATCAACAGCACATCCTCAGAGTCTGAACTGCATCTCCTTTTTGGCTACTGAAGGAGCTTTATTATTTTTTCTTACATTTTTTCCCAAGCCTCTCAGTGACTGCCACAAGAGAAAGGACATGGTAGGAGAGGGAACAGGGCAGTGTGAGCTGGGGACACGCTCTGAGCTGGGTCATGGCTGTTAGCTAGAGACATGGCACGGCTGGCAAGTGGGAGGATGCTCCAGACACCACAAGATCTGCTGAAAGTCAGTGAGATGGAGGGCTGGCAGAGATTGCTTGGCTTTCTCTAGCCTTAGCATGCAAAAAAAAAGCCAGGACTAATATAAAAGGAACATGCTCAAAGTATTGATCTTTTACATCTCCGTCGAAGTCTAAGCAGGAGGGAGGGCTCAGCTTTTGGGAAGCCCCAGCATCTCCTCCTGTGGGGTATTTTCATGCCAGGAAGAAGCAGTCTTAAGAGGAGCTCTAAACTTGAAATGAAAGTGGTGCCTTTGAACAGCACAAGGTGAAGAGGCAATCAAAGGCAGTGGAGGCAGCAGGGGGCTCAGCACAGGGGCACAGCAGCTCAGGCAGGAAAGCTTTGGGACAGTCCTGGCAGCTGCTTCCCGTGCCTAAACTGGCACGTGAATGCTGCACCGCTTTGCCTGATTAGTATTTCATTTCAGCAAAGCAAATCCATTTGGGAGCACAGAGAAGTGAAGGATTAACAGCAGTGGAAGTCTGAATAAATGCTGCCATTGCTCTTTGCTCCCACCTGGCAGGGTTGTTCCAGCCCTGTCCTCTCCGTGTGGTCTGTGAGAGCACTTCAGGCATGGGTTGGGCAGTCCCTGATCTTCTGGGGACCACGGCTTTGCTTTCCTACCTCTGCTCTGCCTTGGGGACCTCTCTGCTCCTCGGGGCCAGAGAAGATGCTCAGCTCTGTCAGGGTACCTGTGCTGGAGTCTGTCCAGCATCTGCCCTCTCACTCGCTGCCTCTGACACTCCACCTGCTGAGGGACGTGCTTGGAAATAGTTCATTAAAACCCTTCTCTTTTTTTCACACAGAAATGTTGCATTTATTGAATTGAGCGGCCAGTTCTGATGAAATTTGATTCCAGAATGCTTCCTCAGCGTGATCTTTAACACCTCCAAAACATTCTGCCCTGAATGCATTCTGTTTTGCAATGATTTAAACCAGAAATTTGTTACGTTCTGCCGCTCTGTTTAGCAAGAGAGATTAAAACCCTAAAAGGATTGAAATTGATATGGAATCCTCCAGGTTTGGAAAGAGAAGCTCATTCATGAGGAATTAAAAGAAAGCTCACTGTGGAATTAAATGAATTTCAGAACTGGAAATTCCCTAGACTTGGAAACATTTTGGTTTCTTTCCAGCTTCATTTTCAAGAGTGTGGGAGAGCTGGGACGTACAGCTGACAGCTGCCTTGTCTTCAGTTCTGTCCTGCTCCGTGTACCAATCTGCTGAGTACCTTGGGAGGGAGCTGCTCTGAATCTGGGATTTCTTTCCCAAAAAGTGCTTGCTGGGAGCATAGTACTAGGCCAGAAGCTCCCAGCTGTGCAGGGAGGACCTGGACCGTGGGGAGCCTGTAATCCTCAGTGGGAGTTCATAGGATTGGGCAGGATTAAAGGCTAACAAGAGTAGCTTTTAACTCCTGACTTCTCATGACTGATAGTGACAAGCTTTTGGAGAGTGCTCCATCTATACCTTCATTCACAGCTGCAGTGCTAAGGCTTTGGACCAGGTTTAGACTTTAATGCCTTTTTGGATTTGGGTCTTGTTCCCCTGCAAACACTTTAAAGGTTTGCTGAGAAGTCCAACTCTTAGGTGAGAAGGTGGTGATCATAAAAGGCATCAGGTCCCGTCGGTCTTTGAGTTTTCTTTGGCTGGTGTTTCATGAGGGTGCAGATATTGTTGTCAGGTTTTTCGTGGCTGTTTCCAAGCCAGCATCTTCTTGTCAGCACATTTAAAAATTCAGAAAGGCCTTCAGCCTGCACACCTCAGGGCCAAAGCTGAGCAGCAGCTGAAGGCAGGCAGAGCCTGTCTCCAGAAAATGCTTTTCCATGACTTCTGTGTCACAGGTGAGGGAGGTTTGTGTCCTCCTCTCAAGTCAAATAAAGGTGGTTCCTGTAGGGAAGATGATGGACTAGAAGGAACTGCATTCCATGCTTGAGTATGTAACTGCTGCTTCAAGCTTGCATCTTGTCAGGAAGACTTTTTTGATTTATGTGTCATGCTTTTCCCTTATATCTGTGATGATAATTTTGCCAAGGCCACAAGGAACTGCAGCATACTAACCTCACCTGAGGTATCTTCAGCACCTCTTGCCTTACTCCATATTCTCTTCTACAGGAGCTGCCTCTTTTCAGAATGTGTTTTATTCTTCCTACCTCTGCTGCTTTCTTCATCCCTTTTTCCTCAAGCCAGGTGGAGATTTTGCCTTTTGTTTTCTCTGTAGACCTGAGGCTTGCTGCTGACGTGGGTAGTAGAAAGTTGTATTTTGGCTCAATACTACATTTTGTCTTTCCCTCACCACTCTGTCCTAGGTGGACCGGGCTATAAACCTCCCTCTAATTTATTACTTTGCTTTCTGTGTTCTTCATCTTTACTGCAAATTGAAAACATGTCTCTGTAGGGTGCTCCAACCAGAAACAGGGGCCTTGGTGATTGTAATGTTCCAAACAATTCATTTCAAGCACCAACGTGATGATTATAGTTTGTCGTTTCTGGAGAGTAGTTAAACCTCGTGTAATGAGGTTGCCAATTATCCCCGCTACTCCCCGATGTGCAGTGACAAATCAAAGCTACTTGGTGTACATAAGTGTGTGCATTTGTCAAGCCCCTGGCCTGTCATCCACAGAGGCCCCACGGAGGGAGACAGGGAGGGGGTTTGGATGCCTTGGCACCGCTGTTGCTTGAGGGTGAAAAGGTGGGAAGTCAGGGGTTTGGTGGGGGGTATTGGAGAGCTTTGGGACATCCACCCATCCCTCCCAGCCTGTGGATGATCCTGTGACCCGCACTGCATGTGGGTGGTCTGAAGAGTGGGGATTAAAGTACTTTTCACTACTTTTCAGCAGTGAAAAGAGATGTTGTGTTCTCCTCAGTGCTTCTTGCCAGGGCAGTGGGAATTGCTTTTCTGCCTCTGTTTCTGGAGCGTATCGGGTGCACCAGGATGAGGATGGCAAATGAGCTCGTCCTTCTGGGAGCGGGAGGCTGAGTCTGTCTGTGTGCCGTGTCTGCTGCAGCTTGTGGGTTCTCCAGGTAGATTTTGAGGGTCTTTGGACTCCAGAAGACTTTCTCACTTGGCAAATGGACTTCCTTTGAGCTTTGTACCTGCAAAGGGCTGCTCCAAAGTGTTCCAAATGTGACCTTTGGGCCCGTAAAGGTGCAGGGTAACATTTACTATGACACCTGCTGGGTTGGCTCCAGTGGAAAAACACCATCCATAGTTGTGTTCCGCAGGGCTTCACTGTCCCCCATCAGGCATTGCCATTCCTACTCCATACCCAGCACCATATGCCAAGCAGCTGAAAGCATGTCAGTCTAGTCCATTGAGAAATTTTTAAACTTTGCTGCTGACTTTTTACCTTTTTCCCAGAGGTATTTCACCCCAAGAAGTGAGACAGATGAGGCAGCAGCCGGTGTCAAATGATTGATCTTAGCAAATGGTAGTAGCAAGATGAAAGGATATTCAATTCTATAGGGAACCCCATGTTATTTCCCTTAGAAGATGAAAGAGAATGAGCTGGCCATGGCTGAGGAGATGGTGGAGGCTGCCAGACACTGCTTGAGTTGTCTGTGCACTCTTTGCACTGGGTTTTGTGTCCCACATGCCCGATAGTACAGAGTTCTGTTGCAGTAGACAGTGGTCAGACATTCAGCAGAGGACAGAATCTGTACCAGAAAGCTCACAGGAAGTAGAAGCAATGATTGTGGAATCACAGAAAGATTGGGGTAGGAGGGGACCTTAAAGATCATCTTGTTCCAGACACCTCACCATGGACAGGGACACCTTCCTCTAGACCAGGTTGCTCAAAACCCCGTCCAGCCTGGCCTTGAACACTTCCAGTGGCATCCACAGCTTCTCTGGGCAAGCTGCTCCAGAGTCTCACACCCTCATAGTAAAGAATTTCTTCCTTATATCTAATGTAATCCCTCCCTCTTTCAGTATAAAGCCATTACCCGTTGTCCTGTCACTACACACCCTTGTCAGAAGTCCCTCTCCAGCTCTCCTGTTGCCCCTTTAGGTGATGGTGTGCTGTGACTTGGAGCCCTGCACTGCCAGGCAAGGCACTTATGAGGGGTTCCTCTCCTGTGTGAGATGCTGCAGTAACTCTGCAAATTTTTTGTTGTCCACCCCAAGCGCAGAAGATGGATTTCGACCTTGGTAGTGCATGATGGTTGGGTGCCAACTTCAGAAATAAATGTCCATGATCTTTAGCTTCCTCCTGCAAAAGGCAGGCTGTCATCACTATTGTTTGGTGGATAAAGTTAGAGCTAGACCTTAGTGTCTTTGGATTCAAATTGGCACAAAGCTACATCTCAAGGAATCCATTAATCTTGAACAAACTGAACTCCCGAGGCACAACAGTCATTAATACCTTAAATATGGCTTTTCAAGCTCAGTACTGCCAAGTCCACCCTTTCATTTTCTTTATTTTTCCTGGCAAGAAGGGGAAATTCTGTAGGTGGCCACCGAAGAACTGAAGGAAGCAGCAGGTGGTTTCTGAAGTTTATCTGTGTCTGAATTCCCCCATCCCCATTCCTCCCACACAGTATTTTTTTCCCTTTTTTCTTTTCTTTTTTCACCTGTTCTGCTAAAAATTGCTATGCCTCTTGCACCTTAATTATGTTCAGTAAATCTTTAGGAAGCAGAAATTTTGTACAGCTTGGAAAAATGTTTCTGATAGAAAGAGACCAGAAACTGTGAAGTGACCTCTTCCAAAACGGTTAGATCAAAACTAATTATAACCCTTTTTTCCACTGTCCCCAAGAAAGAACCAAGGGCACCCAAGCAGAGCCTTGACAAAGAGGTGTGCATTCTCTGCTGAGGCCAGTGCAAAAATAACCCTGAGGGAAGACATAAGCCAGCACCAGCGAAAAATCATCTGCCAGTCCCTGGTACACCACAGGGAATCAGGGGGATGGATTTTCAAAATGCAAATAGGGGTCCATTGAGGCTCCACTACACTACTTCAAGGTAATTTTCAAACTTAATGATTTTCACATTTAATTCAAGGAGAAATTAGTCATCAGGTACTGAGACAAAGCAAGGCTCTCTTCTGTACTGGGATGCTCTCCTCTTCAAGCTTTGTTATCTCAACAATAATTAAAATGCTCGCTGGAGTAGAAAACGTGCAATCTGATTCATTAGACAGATTTCCCTTTGTAGTGAAATCTTGTTTGCTTATGGGAAATTGAGATGGGCTTCGAGGCGAGAGGACTCTAGACACGGATGAGTGGAAGGGGAGAGCCAAGGGATCATGAAACCAGAGCCACATGTGTGTGTCCTACACAGTGGACAGCTCAGCACGTCCTCTTCCACCCTCTTAAGGATGGCAGGGTCTACATGGAAGGTGTTGGCTGGCTGGAGAAGCTTTAGGTTGTGGGAACACAAGACTGACAAGCCTGTCCCAGGACAGGAGGACCCTTGTGCCATGGGTATCCTGAGAGTTTCAGCTTGCTGAAAACACCCACATGTGCTGCAAGAAGGTGACCATCAGTGAGTGAGCTGTTTGGAAAAGGAAAATGAATCAAATCTGGATGGCAGGAGAAGGAAAAGCCAGATGTGAGCTGGGTCAGTTTGTGTCTGAAAGCATGCAAGAATTTATGATGAATGCAGCACTGATGGCACCTGCCAGCTGGCTCAGCTTTGTTCATAGGGAGCAGGTACAGAAAGGAGAAGGGGAAAAAAGAGCACACCAGGTTTTGATTGACTTCTCTGTGGGGAAAACAAAAAGCAATATGGGAAATTTTTCTCATTCTTCCAATTTTCAAAATCATCTGTAAGAGTAAATAACCACAGATTATTTCTTTTTGCACCCTCTTGGTTCTTGAGTCTTTAAGTGGCACTCTTTGCGTGTTTCACTTTGTTCTGGTGTTCCCCATTTCAAGCAGCTTGTCTGTGCAGAACAGGAAATTTCTCTGCTGTGAAGTGAGCTTACCCTACAGAAGAGGAGAAAGGCACATCCAGCCCCTGAAGTAAAGTCTATACAAAAACACCTCTCCATTTTCCTCTCTCTAGTGATCCCCAAAGTGACGAAGCACCTGCTCTCCAACCCCGTGTTCACCTGCATCATCCTGGCAGCCTGCATGGAGATCGCGGTGGTGGCCGGCTTCGCCGCCTTCCTGGGCAAGTACCTGGAGCAGCAGTTCAACCTCACCACCTCCTCTGCCAACCAGCTGCTGGGTGAGTAACCACAGTGGCCTGCAGAGGGATTTAAAAGTGTTCAGCATGGCTGGTAACCATGGCTGGTTAGGCTGCCCAAAAAGTGACTTGTCTGACATGTGGGGATGTGTCTGTGAGTGGGAGGGTTGGCCTTCAGCTGTGCCATGGCTGCAGGGCCCACAGCAGACCTCCAGCATCCTTTCCTCACTCCAGCACTTCTCCTGTGGCCCTGCCTGTTGTGTGGGAAGCGGTGTGGGACACCCAGGACAGGAGAGTCTGTGAGAGCCTTGGATGCTGCAGAAATGGACTGTCTGGTCGCCCCAGACTGCAGTTGCTCTCCAAGTGATAGTGTGGCCATTGAACTGCTTGTCTCATGGTCTGGTGCCCCAGAGTTCTGCAGCCCATCTCAGTCTGGGTAAGGAAGCCCAGTGTCTCCTGTTATTCATTGCTTTCCCTTTGGCCTGGAAATGACAAGATTGCAACGAGCAGTTCAATACCTGAGTTAGTGCAGCTTGGTTGTCTTTCAAATGTCCCTTCTCTCTGACCGTTCCATGATGCTGTAATTTCACGTTCTACATTTCTCAGTGTTCATTTGTTCCCTGTCAGGACACTGATGGCAGAATATTCATTTATTTTCTGCTGCTGCTCATCCCAGGCAGGCCCAGCCATTTGTTTATGACAGCCCTTCTCTCAGCAGCACCCAATTAAGATATCTGCAAGTTGATCTTGGACGATCTGTGACCACAGCTCGCCAGATGGGCAGCTGGCAGTGATCTGTCAAAATCTGGGACAGCAGGAAATGGGTGGATCTTCATATCATAACAAGGAGTTTGCAAGCTGCTCTCCTGACAGTTGGTTATTTCCCTGTTAAACTCATTGATATCTTCTGGTTTTGGCTTTGTTTTCCAACAGAGACAATCCCCTGCAGTCAGCTCCCCCAGCAACCCAGGAATTTGCTAGTGAATTTTAATACGATTTGACAGAAGGCCAGAGGTTTCAAAGTTGTTAGGCTATTCCATCTTCCCTGAAAATTAAAGGCTTGGCAAAGGAAAGTAACTTCACTGTTGACCCAGTGGGAGAAGGGAAAAAGCTGTTTGGTGGGAGCTGGCTGGGCAGGTGTGATGTGAGTGCAGCTGGGTGGCCAGCAAAGAGGGGATCACCCAAGAGCCAGAGCACATCTTGCTTCCGAGCTGACCCGTGTTTTTCACAGCAACTTGTTTAAACAAAGTTGTAATCAGATTTCTCACATAGTGTTTAAGGGAGTCTAGAAATGCCAGGACTGGAATTCTCTTCTGTGGTGAGATCTGGAGTGTAACTGGCAGCAAAGGGATAAAAGTGAGCCCAAACAAGCATAGTGTGGTAATTTCTGTCTGTGCTGGAAAAGGAGTCACTTCTGGCAGTGATTTTGCATTTCACAGTTAAAAGAAAATTCTTCTAGGGAGATTTCATATTTTCAAATGCTGCTCCTGCCTAATCTCTGAAGATCAGACTTCTGTGAGTCGCACTAGCAGGGCTCATCCAAAGCCTCCAGACACTTTGGAAAATTCTTGACTTTATTTGCTCCTGCTTAGGTCAGGCTGGGCCAAGCTCAGCAAGTCTGGCATTCCCTCCAGGATGGATGAGAACTGGCAGAAGATCCTGGCTCCCCCATGCAAGGCAGCATGCCTGTTTGCATCTGTTCCTTTTTTTAGGCAACCCCAGCTTGGTGCTACTCCAGCAGTTGGACATTGCAAGGTTTCCTCATGCCAGCACACAGATCTGGCTGCTGGAGAGTTCAGCACTGTCACAGCCTCAGTAGTCACTGTTCAGTAATTCACTGGGCCTTGCTAACTGTTTTTTTCTCTTGCAGGGATGACAGCAATCCCATGTGCATGTCTGGGCATATTCCTGGGTGGGCTCTTGGTGAAGAAGCTCAGCCTGTCTGCTCTGGGAGCCATCAGGATGGCCATGCTGGTGAACCTGGTGTCCACAGCTTGCTACGTGTCGTTCCTGTTCCTGGGGTGTGACACAGGACCTGTGGCAGGGGTTACTGTTCCCTATGGAAACAAGTGAGTCCACAGAGAGTTTCAGGGAGCTTTACCAACATAAATCCATGTTAGTGTCCTCAACAGGCAGTGCTGGCCTTCAGACAGCCGTAGAGCAAGCACGGAGAAGGCAGTGTTGTATGGGCTCTTAGTCTGGAATGTTTCCATGCCACTCACCAACCACTGAGAGGGTTGAGTACCTGCAGATGACAACAGAGTTTCATTAAAATCTGAAATTCAGTCAAACTGAATCAAAAAGTGCCAGACCTGAGTCTGTTCCCACAGGCACCTCTGGAGCATTGGGGCTGGTTTGTCCTGGCAGTAAGGGACATGCACTGCTCTGTACATTGATTTAAGTGCCTGAGGGGAATCTGTAGAACCAGGTTTTAGATGCCTGGAAATAACAGATATGGTGAAGAGAGAGTGTTTTTGGCTGCGGGCTCATTTTAATGTGAGAAGTGAAGCCCATATAACCCTGTTTTGTCCTGCACTCACGGGACTTGGAGGGAGCTATTTGGTATTTTCTTCCTGAGTGCTCCTGTATGCAGTGGCAGCTCTTTAGATGACAACATCAGCCTGTTAGTTGCTTACAGTGTTGCAGAAAAACACAGAGCAATCTCCACAGCATTCTCTTTGTGTTTCCTTGAGGATTCTTGTTGAGGTAACAGGGCAGCCCAAGCCTTGCATTAGATTCTCTTTTGCAGGGAGATAGTGGCCATGGCATTTCAGTCTCCAAGGAGAGGCTGTAGCCTAGATTTCTTAGAGCTGGAGCCCAGCTAGCCTGCCCACTGCTTTTTTGTAATGTTTGCCTTAACCATCCCCCCTCAAAGGCACCTTTGTGAGGCAACAATTGGAAAAGCTGGCTGATACCACACTGTCCATTAATTCCTTTCTGTCTTTGTCTTGCAGCTCAACTCCGACCTCATCTCTGGACCCATATTCCCCGTGCAATATCAACTGTGAATGCCAAACTGATTCCTTCACTCCAGTGTGTGGGGCAGACGGGGTCACATACTTATCTGCCTGCTTTGCTGGCTGCAGCAGCACGGTGAGTGGGCTTTCCTGGGCACCTCTCCTCTAGGAACCGTTCTGGGAGCTCAAGTGAGTGAGCTTCCTGCATGTCTGGTAGGGTAGCTCACCTACAGCCAGCAGTGGCTGCATCCCCAAAAGCTGATCTCACACATCTGGTGGGCCTGAGCCCTGTTGTTTTTCACTCTGTTCCCTAAATGCCCACTCTCTCCAGCAGCAGCTGTCAGGGTCACCCATGGAGCAGGATGAGGTCTCACAATCTCCTGCCCTGGTCTTCCTCCTCAGCAGGGAAACAAGGAATGTGATAGGAGATCTGCACAGGTGTCCAGTGGCAGAACACATCCTCTGCAAGAGATTCCTAACCCAGAGCAGACCAGCTGAGGAACCAGCTTCTCTTTTATCCTGCCACTTCTCATCTCCCCTCTTCTCCACTTGCCCGTGTTTGCCCTGCCCAACCCTTTTAGTCTTTTTCTTCTTGCTCTTTCCCTGAATCTGGTTCCTAGATAGTTGTGAGCAGTTCCTGGTTTTATTCACGCTTGTTTAAGCTTTTCTTTAACTCCACTTGCTTATTTCTCTTTCCTTACTTTGCTCTGAGGCAGCAGCAAGAGCAGTTGTCAGGGGAGCAGATTTTCCATCCAAAGACATTCTGCATTTTTTCAGTTCTCTCTAAGAGTTCTTTTCCCTTAGAAAACTCTTAAAGACCAAACTATCTCTATATAAAGAAGATGTGGGGAATTTTTAACAGTGTCTTAAAAGCCAGCTTTTTCACTTTTTGCTGCTGAAATGTTAATGTCTTCTGGGTTACACTGAAAATGAGTGCCTGCTGCTCTTGTGGGTAGGGACTGGTGGGATTCCTCCATCCTTGCTCGCTGCCTGGGGCTGTGCCAGGCGTGGTGATCACTGCTGTGTGAAGTCTGTGGGAGGTCAGCCTGGTCACAGGGACTGTTTGTGCCTACACATCAGTGCTCACCACATGCAATTATCCCTCTGTGGCTTCATCCTTCCTCTTTGAAGAAATACCAAACCTCCCTTCCTGCCCTGGAGACGAAGCACATGTGAGAACTACTGAGCAGACACATCTTGTCTCCTCCATTCCCTCTCCAGCCTCAGAGATGCAGGCATTCCTTTGAAACACCACAGCCCTACGAGGATCTGCATCAATGTGTGACACATGAAGGTGTTACCTCCTGGCCTCTTCTTCCTCCTCCTCCTCCCAGTAAGTCAACACCTGAGATGGCAGCAGGATGATTTTAAGAGGAAACCAGCTTGTTTCAGGCACACAGAATTGTGTCTCACCAGTTCAGCAAGCCTTCAGCAAGGGTACAGCTGGAGTTGGTGTGTGGCTGCAGTGTGGGAGTGATCTCCTTGCTGTGCAGTGCAGGGCAAAGCTCTGGCTCCTCTGGAAGGAGCATGGTAATGAAAATTCAGCTCTGCCCCTTCAGTCTGCAGCTGCCTGACCTTGTGCTCTGCAAGAGCAAATCTCTCAGCAAAAAACTCACTCTCCCTCATGCTTTCTCTTACTCACTCCTTCTTATTTTGCCTTTTTTGTTGTCATCTTTGGGTTCTTCTCATCTCTTTGTTTTGTGGGGGTTTTTTGCAGTAACATTTTGAACACAAATTGGTGAAGCAATAGCATCTGCTGGAAAGGGCATTATCAAGAATTATGGACCAGTTTGGCCATGCAATGGCCTTGAGGCAAAGCCAAATTTCCAAACCAAGTTTTAAACCCATAATCCAGGTAATGACCTGTCTGGAGGGTCTTGTGAATGTTATGTGCTTGTGATGAGGCAAGGGTTGCTTTTTACTGGGACATAAAATTCTCTGAATGCTTTATTTAACTTTACTACATTTTACATTTCTGACTGCTTCTCTTCACTTTTCTTCGGTGAACAATTTCTAAAAGCAATGTGTAGCTCAGTTATTTTTTTTTTGTTGTTTTTCATTCCTTCTCTCTTACTGAGCTGATTCCAGAGGTTCACTTGTCCAAACAGCCATAGGAATATCAGTGCTGTTAGGCAGAGCTCTGGCACCCCCAAGAACTTTTCTTTCAAGCCATTCCTGGGAGTGACCCTTGCATGCCACATGTTGTGCATCTTGTTTGTTTGATGCCATTGACTCTCTCAGCATTTTGGCTGGAGACACATGAATTCCAGCCTGGAGTTACTATGCTGGAACCTCACAGCTTTGCATTGAAATACCAGCCTGTCCCTTGCCTATCACAGCAAGGGCTTAAAAAATGAGTAATTAAAAACGTGGGTGATTTGCATGGATAATCACACCGAAGTCAAGATGCTGTTAAAGGTGTAAACTCTGCATCTGTGTAGCTTCACAGGCACACATAAATCTGGGTGTGCAGGTTGCTGGGCAGCAAAAGGTTCTGATAACAAGTGGTTGAATGCAGTGGGGTTGTAGACAAGGGGATCTATAGAAGTTTGGCACAGGTAGCAAAAAATTTCCTCTCCACAGGACAAAGTTCTAACTCCATCTTTGATGTTGCCTTGTTTGATGTCTGTGAGTTGCATACTGTGTCAGTAATAAAAGATCAAAGATCTCCCAGGTAAGGATGAGGTGCAGTGCCAAGCAAGCTGAGGTAGTTGGTACAAACCACTCACACTGCTTCAGGCCATCACCTTGAAGCAAAGTGGTCAAAAAAGCAGATTGAGGGACAATATTTCAGGCAGTGAAGGTAAGACCTGCCTTGTAAAAAAAAATCACCAGTGGGAGGACATTCTGCCCCACCACTGCCTGAAACAGGTACTTTCTGTCCCTTGATGAGAGCCCATGGGAAATAAAGTGCCAGTTCTGCATTTTTGCTGTGATGGGAATTTTGTCCAAGGGTTATTCAATGCAGGTATATACTTTTCCAGACTTACATGTGTTTTGATCACAGGGCTGGTGGCTAGAAATGCACTGCAGTCAAAGCCAGGAGCTACAAGTTCCTGTTGTCTGTGGAAATACCTCCTCAGTGGTGCTAATTGTCACCATTCTGGAGCCTTCAGGTTTCACCTTCTAACTCACAGCACAGGAATTTGTTATTTTAATTACTGCTTGCCAGTGGAAAGGCACCTGCACGTCTGTTCCAGCTCTCCTAGAGTTCTGCACCACAGTCCCTCTTGTCCTCTGTGCACTTAATTGGAAAAAAATGATTTGACTCCTATGCAGAAGAAAGAGATTGGTGTCAGATAGGTTGGAGTAGTATCCCTGCTGATCCTTATCTTTGGAGGCAGTGAACCAGAAAGTGTGGTGTTGTATAGTCCTAAGGGGACGCCTTTGGCAGAAAAGCAAAGGAATTTCTGCTTGCACATGGTAGAGGAGGAGACTGAGCTGCTTTTCAGTACGTTATATTTTATGACGTTACTCCTCATACAAACATGTGACCTGCAAACCCAGCGGGCTTGTGAAGACAAGCCATGAATCATTAATGACTGTTTGCTTCTGTATTCGTTAAGGGATTTCTTGGTAGTATTGTGTGCCTTAATTGCACTGACATCCCCCACTCAGAAATTCAGGAGGGCGAGTTGGAAAATAAGGGGGAAAAAAAAGTAAATCCTTAAATCTGTGACTGGCAAACAAAGCTTCTTTTCACATGCTGCACTTGCTGGAGAGATCAAAGCAAAATGCAGTCATTCCACCCTCCTTCTGATCACATATTGATAAAGTTTATCTTGCTTGACTTGAGCTTTTAGCTCTACACAAATCCCTTTGAACCAGATGTCAGTTGTTAGCCCTGGAGTGCACTGAAGTCCAGCAGCATCCGTGCTGCCAGGCTGTGGTAGTTCAGCCCTGGGTGAGCTGTAGCACCCATCGTGGGTGGCTCCTCCCAGGGTTTGAGGTGCTGGAAGCAGGCCCCGAACTGCAGCCAAGAACAGGGCTGCAGATTTACCTGCATTTAATGTACTTCAGTTTAATTGCAACAGCCAAGAGGATGGAGGTAAATAAGAAAGTAATTAGAACCATAATGGGGGAAATCTTCCTTGTCACAGAGACACAGATTGTTACTTTATTCTCCTCCAAAGAGGTAGGACTCGGTAATAATTTTGTCTCTGTGACATTTATGGGAGAGACTTGAAAGGAGCAGAAGAAAAGAAACAAGCCAAGGGACAGCTTTGCCTCGCTGGCAACATGCATCAGCTCTGAAATTCTTTCCAAACCCCCTCCAACAAGCACTTAGGAGTTATTTAATTGATCATTAGAGGATTAGGCATTGCTGCTGACAAGCCCTGTTACGGAGGGCAGCGATGGGGATCACAGCTCTCCCTTCTGACTCCTTGTGCTCCTCTGCAGAACCTCAGTGGCTGTTCGTGCCTCACCTCGGTCCCTGCCGAAAACGCCACCGTGGTTCCTGGCAAATGCCCCAGCCCGGGGTGCGAAGAGGCCTTCCTGACATTCCTGTGTGTGATGTGTGTCTGCAGCATGATCGGGGCCATGGCGCAGACTCCATCGGTCATCATCCTCATCAGGTAGGGCTCTGGTCACCGTCCTCCTCAGGTGGGGCTTTGGTCACTGTCCTCATCAGGTGGGGCTTTGGTCACTGTCCTCATCAGGTGGGGTTTCAGTCACTGTCCTCATCAGGTGGGGCTTCAGTCACCGTCCTCATCAGGAGGGGCTTTGGTCACTGTCCTCATCAGGTGGGGCTTTGGTCACCATCCTC
>QUSF01000015.1:12197684-12243576 GCA_003676055.1 Chloebia gouldiae
TCCTCATCAGGAGGGGCTTCAGTCACTGTCCTCATCAGGAGGGGCTTCAGTCACTGTCCTCATCAGGAGGGGCTTCAGTCACTGTCCTCATAAGGTGGGGCTTCAGTCACCGTCCTCATCAGGTGGGGCTCCGGTCACCGTCCTCCTCAGGTGGGGCTTTGGTCACCGTCCTCATCCGGTGGGGCTTCGGTCACCGTCCTCATCAGGTGGGGTTTCGGTCACCGTCCTCATCAGGTGGGGCCATCACTCATCATTCTCACCAAGTTGGGCTATCAGTCACCATCCTCATCAGGTGAGGCCACTCTTGGCATGGGATGAGGGCTGGAGGGACCCTAGGGCATAGGTGGAGCTGAGGGTCCCACACAGCTCCTGACCTCTGCCTTTTGCACCAAGCTCACTGTCCCCAGACCCACGACTTTGAACTGAACCTCCATTCAAGCCATTTTCTCCCCAAGCCACTTTTTTTCACTTGGTAGCACCTGGTTTAGCCAGGCATGGCCCCATTTCAGGGCCTGCAGTATGGAGCTGCTAGAGAGAAAACAAGAGCTGCTCAAGCTCTCCTTTGGTAAAGTGAGGGGGTGAGGGGGAACTGGGCCCCCAGATAGACAAGATTCCTTCAGGGATGTTTCAGAGTGGTGGCAGGGGTTGTTCTTCTGGGATTAACATGGAAATACACAGTTGCAGGTTCCAGTCCAGGTAGTAAGGAAGTTACAGCTGCATCAGGATGGGGGCAGAATTGCCACCCCATGTTCTCAGCACATAATGACTTAGAGAGAGTTTTAGGCTTATCTTTTGAGATAGTCTGGATAGCACAGAAACCATGGAAAAATGAAAAACTGTGGCAAAGACTAGCTTTGGTAAATACCTCCCTGACTGGAATTTAACTTCTCTCACCCCTGGACCAAGTCCAAGAACATAAGGAGCTTGGAAGTCTGAAGGACATGTCTGAGTTAAACCATTGTGAATAGATGGGCAAAAGTAGCTTATTCAAATAACTGACCTTGTGTTACTTCCAGACATATGGAACACTTCACCTTACGATATACGTATATACCTAAGCCCACATTTATCCAAAATTACTTAGCTGTCCAAGCTGTCACTTACTGAGACTAATAACCAGAGGCATAAATAGCAGATCCATTCTGCTGCCTGGAAAATTCCAATAAAATTCAATCAATAAGGTCTGTATTAGAAACACACTCTTGAGTGGATTTTGGACAGAACAGCTCTGCTAGGGCATGTCTCCCTGCAGGATACAAAATGAGATATTCCACCTACTAGTTCATTTCTCTCTTTGCATCTCCGGTAGCTAAAGGGAAATCAAATTTCCTCATGATAAATATTGTGACAAAAGCAATTTGAAGTTTGAAGAGTTCTTTGTTCAAGGAAGCTGCCAGCACCTTTAGGATACGGCATGGAGACGCCTTCAAATGAGATAAGCCCAGCACCAGCCAGGAAGAAGAATACCAGGGAATAAGAAAAGCAAAGGGAAGATTTAACATACTCATTTCAGAGCTGTAGGAAATAAACAATTCATGCTTCCAGATTTGCAACTTCACTCAGAATCACTGATAGCTACCAAATGTACAGTGGAGTGCTCTGAGCCAGATACCACCTCGTGCTCTCTTGCAGCTGTCATCTTCCATTGCTTAAAGAAAGTTGTGGCATATGAATGTGTCCTTGGTGTCCAGAGCAGTGACAAGTGACACTGGCAGCTCCCATGGTTATTTAAAAATTGACTCAGTGTCTACAAATTAAATGTCTTGTCTTAGCAAGTCATTTGGTCACTGCTGTAGTCAGTGAGAAAAGGAGATGTCACCAAGAAGCAATTTTTACTCCAGCCTAAGGTATGGGGATTGACTTCAGTCTTAAATATAGAAAAGTGGATGGAAGGATACCACCACCAGTTAAAAGCCCACTGTGAATATTCCATGTGATAATCTTATTTTTTCATTAAAAAAAAACTTCTAATGCTTTCTTTCCTTCATTTCTCACCCAACTGTAGAATCCTATTTGAGCCAACCCATTAACCATTGGAACATTTTTCCAAGGTCATATAATTCTCGGCATAAAGGCTTTATATGTAAAATGTGAAGATCTGCCTGGAAAGTGCTGAAATTCATCCCGAGGTCACAGGCTTTATGCAGAAGTCATGGTGTGGTGTAACATGGCCCATGAATGTGTGAGGGGAGGGCAGGTGATCAGAAGGATCTTCTCCTAACTTAAAAGCTATCTCAAAAACTGCTTCTATTTTATCATTTTTGGCCGATGCCCCTCCAGTGCATTTATTCAGAGAACCCCCCCTGCCACGAATGGTTTTTGAAAGCACCTTTGAAGGATAACTCTTAATGCAATAGTGGTTGTTCTGTTCATAGCAGAAGACTGCAAACACTGTCCTCCCAAGATAAAAAATGTGGCACGCTGATGTCACGTGCATGAAAACCAGTGTTGAGTGCTTCCTCACTGAATCACCAGGCTGACTGAACATTTTGGTCCACCATTCTCCCTCCCTCTGTTGTTCCCAGTGTCTGAGGAGTTTCACAACCAAAAGTTTTCTCTCCCTGCAGTTCTCAACATCTGGAGCCTTGAAGACTTGATGGGGGAGCTTATAAACATCCGATGTCAACATTAGCTGTTGTTATTAATGACTTGGCTAATTCCTGAACCTATCACCAATGCAATTACTTTTGGGGCTGTAGGCAGTTCAGGAGAAGGCAGAAGAAAAGCCCCATTAATGACTTTTTGAAGAGGTGCTGGTGGCATCCTGACTGACAGCACAGAATGGCCACAGGGTGTGTTAATCAAAGCAGAACAACAGGAATTGATTTCTCTCTCTCCTTCTCCCTCCTCCCTGCAGAACCGTGAGCCCTGAACTCAAGTCCTACGCTCTGGGGGTGCTTTTCCTGCTGCTCCGGTTGCTAGGTAGGTACAAAAGTTGTGTGTCCTCTCTCCCAACCTTTGTTCCCTCTTGGAACACTCCATTTTTAACATGCAAAAGTTGATTTCTACTCCCTTTAGTGCTATCATTATCGTGAGTGGGGTCTGACACATTGGGGTCCATCTGACACGTTGGGGTCCAAGCCCTCTCCGTGAGGGATGTCACACCAAGGCTCCTGAAGGCACTTTTCCTGCCATTTGTGTTGTGCTAATGGAAGAAAATGCAGTGTTGCATGAGAAATGACTGTTTCTCCCATGGTCCCACACAACCAGTTTCTCTTCTGTAGCTGTTAATAACGTGTCAGCAGCTTGCAGAATTACTGCTGTACTGCATATTGCTGAAGTAGAGGGATATGGATTTTCACCCTCCTTTGAGGGACAGGACCTTGTGTTACATGGTGAGTTTGCCCTTCCCTTTGGGTGTCTCAGAAATGAAACTAGGAAAATGAAACAAGCTGAGTCCTTGTTTCCTCCTGTGGGTTAATATCCCATTAAAATGCTTATGCTCCTCCCCTGGACCAATATGTTTTCCTCATGTATGAATTAAAGGGAACATACCAGGCTGCTGCTTGTTTCTGGGTGATGTTTTCCCCCTCTGGAAGAGGTGGCTCCTATTTTAAAGCTCTTCTATTTCAGCTCATTAGTCTCAGTGGTTTAGGGCAAAATCCTCTGATCCATTCTTGTGTGGGACCATCTCATGCCCAGAATTTCTGCATATTGTGGGAGTGGAACTTACTTTTTTTAGCAGGGCACAGAGAGCACCTTCCCTCCATGGCTCCCTTGGTCCCAAAGGAATGGGCTGGAGTCTAAAGTGCCATCTCTTAGGCTACAGGAAGACACTGGGAAGTAAAGGACTGAAAATCCAGCAGTACTAGACATCACTTTGAATAAGTGACCTCATTTTTTTACTTATTTCTTAACACCTTATTCCCTGTAAGCTGAATAGGAAATAGTTCTCCCAGACCAGTTTACAGTAAAGCAAAGTAGATGTCCATTGATTTTGGTGAAGTAACTGCAGCCATACAAAAAGTTCCATGAAGTTCACTTACCCAGAGCTCAGATAAGTCAAAGGGAAGTTTCTGGGATGACCCAGGTCAGCTCTGGTTCAACCCTTGCAAACACAGCATTTTCTTTAGCTGCTGGTGCTGCTCGTGGGTTTTGGCCTGACTTCAGCTGTGACTGGCTGAATGTGGAATCTCAGCAGGCAAGTGTGCAACGAGGATGGCCGTGGGCTGTTGTTTCCAAAGGAAAAATACTTACAGGGAGGGATTTTTAGCTTTTCTTTTTTCCTTTCAAAAGAGAGAAGCCTCCTGAGATAGCAGCATCCTGAATTCCTCTAAAACCAGGCTCAGACATGTATGCTTAAGTTGAACAGATTTCTTTTTTTTTATTCCAGTAAAGAAGCCATAGTGAGAATTTAAATTCAAATCTTTATGTGTTGCTCTGTCACTAAGGGATTCCCATGAAATAAGACAATACATCCTGAAGCATATCAGCAATGTAGCTGGAACGCACAGAAAATGAAGAGAAAGATACTTTTCCATATGAGCACAGGTATCCAAATTGTGCCTCTATCAACCTGAGGTTTGAGAATAGCTTTACTGATTTATTTTAAAAGCTTTTCAGTTCACCTTTAAGCTTTGACTTAAGAAGACAGCGATAATAGCTGCTTCTTACACCAAAGGAGAGAATTAAATGCCAGAGGTATGAGACCCGAAGGTGCAATCGTAGCTAATAGATTTCAGTAAGACAGAATCACCTTTTTTTATGCAGCCCTACAGTTTCTGCTATGAAATACATGCATACATATATATATATCAGAAATTTTTGCAACACTTTGCAGTAAGAGGTAGAACATGATTGACTTTCTTTAATATTCACTGGAATAACATGAAACATGACTGAATTCTCACAGTATCCTCCTGCATATATCATCTCATTTCATAGGAATTCTGCTGTGAGAGAGCAGCCTAACAGTGTCTTCATATAAAAGCATTACTGCATTTTCCCAGAGAAAAGAGTAAAGCAGTGCCATTGGAGCCAAAGGTTCAGAATGGAATTGTCTGGCATGGCAAAGAATTTCAGACCTTTAAGATCCTGGATGTGTTTTTTTCTGGGTGGTGTTCACCATGCATCCTAGAAGAGCCTCTGCTTATCAGGGCACCTCCTTAAGATTTTTTTTTTCCTCCAAGCTCATGTTGTTTGCCACTTACTCCACCATGACAAAACCCCAGATGTTTCACTCTCAGAAGGAGTTTCTGCTGTGCAGTGCAACTGCTCAGCTCCCATGTCTCAGGGGTTCTGAGCACCAACTTGCTGCTGTGAGTCTCTTGTGCTCTCCTCTGCTATAAACAACCTGAAATATTCACTGGTTGCTGAAGGTTTCTCCACATGACTGCATTAATATGGGCGTAGCTTTGGAGTTCAAGGGAGACAGGTCCTTCCTCAAGTCTTACAAGGAGCATTTTCCAGGCCAAATTATTCACCAGGCTGAAGCCAGCAGGTGGGGATGGCAGCTCTCTCTGAAGTTCAGCCTGCACGTCTCCAAAGCTTCGTGTCAACATCTCTCAGCACATTAACAAGTAGGGATTCACATCTCAAAATTGTGATCCAAATGTGGTTTTCTGTTATTACAGAAAGAATGTGGCTCCTCAGTCACTGCCAGATCTGGATATTACTCCTGAGGTGCCATCCAGCAGCACTGGTCACACAAACTGCAGTCAGCAGCACAGCCTCTTGCTTCTTTGTGCCCAGAGCCCAACTGAATTTTTAACATCCAGGTTGAGCGTGTGGTTGTTCACAGGTTTCAACTAAAAAAAGCGTCTTTTAACTTAGAAGCAGAACCAGCTCAGCCTGGATTTTTCAGAGATTGAAATTATGAACAAAGATATCAGCTGGTGCTGATATTTTTTTTTCTAGAACATAGATAGGTTTTCAGATATGATGACTGGAACTAGTATTTCTAACAGATTGTCTTGCTTTTTTATCATCTGGTTTTATTTACTACATTTGTGCTATTAATGACTGGTTCAAATGAGTACCAAAAGCCCATATAGCCTTTCTTAATTCCTGCATTTATCAACATATAAAGAAGATCAAACAAAATCTGCAGAGCTCCAGTCATCAAAAAAATAAAGAGATCTCAGTTACCACAGAGAACAGCGAAGCCAACCAATTTATTTGTAGTCTTGGGATACATGTCATGAATGTCACTACTTTGCTCGTGACAAGCTGAAGGAAGGTATTTTTTTTAAGCCTGGAAATCCAGGTTAATGATGAAACTAGATCCAAGATTAAACACTTTCCTGTCTAAAAGCTGCAGTCCTTGTGTCTGCTGTCACAGGTATTTATAGAGTCTCAGGCATCACAGCACCTACGGATGCATTGATACTGTCAGGGGGGTGTTGTGCCTGCCTGCTGTTGGATTCAGGAGATCCAATGCTCTCTTCTGCTCACTGTCTTAACCAACAGCAGTGACTTTATCAATCAGAGCTTTTTCAGGTTTTATCTCCTTCTAGCCTCTGCCCATAAATACAGCAGAAGGTAGAGAAATGGTTACAATATGTAGAATGTTCACATTTCTTCCTGCACACTCTGGCTGGGGAGCGCAGAGCTGGAACGTGGATGTCCTAATCACCATCAGGCTAATGGGAAATGGGGGGTTGCTGCAGTGTCCCTGCAGGATGAGGGAAAGTAGACAAGAAAAGCATTTCTTTTATTAGTTAAATGAGATTGGAGTGATTACTTTGCTTGAAGATTGCAGCTCTTCTGCAAACTATGATTGAGAAACACTCATCAGTAGTTAGCTGCAGTGGCTGTGGGAGAATCCTGCTGTGGTATTTCATTTAATGGCACTCTGAAATTTTCCCTTCTTTTCAGATGGCATCTTTGACATCTATTAGAGGCTATTGTTTCTTTTCCTTAGATTCAGAGAAAACCTTTTGCTATGTCAGGGTACAGTCCAAAACTGGGTCTCAGTGCCAAGGCTGATTTTAGGTGCTGAAATGGAATGCTATGTGATCCTTCAGGTGAACACCCTAAAGTGCAGAATTGACAGCTTCTAGAAAATGAGCTGCAAGACTGTCCTCCTCCTCTTTCATTTACCTTCCACTTAGTCTCATTAGGCAAACAAGAAGCTTAATAAAAGCCACTCAAACTTGAATAAAATCCTTGCTGCATGTTGATATCAGCAGGAATCTCTTCCATAGATGTTAAGTCCAAGCTAAAACTCATCCACAAACTTCATTCAGGTTGATTTAGAACTTCAAAAATTAGAATCACAGGCTGCAGCTGGGACTATTAGCCTTGATAAAGTACCCTCTTTCCACTCACTGCAGTCACGTCCTCTCTCTTTATCACAGGGCTCATCAAAGCATGATTTGTCTCTGTTATTTTGGCAGGTTTTATCCCACCTCCGCTGATCTTCGGGGCCGGGATTGACTCCACGTGTCTGTTCTGGAGCACATTCTGTGGCGAGCAGGGAGCCTGTGCACTGTATGACAACGTGGTCTACAGATACCTGTATGTCAGCATTGCTATCGCCCTCAAGTCCTTTGCATTCATCCTGTACACAACCACCTGGCAGTGCTTGAGGAAAAACTATAAAAGATACATCAAGAACCACGAAGGTGGTCTCAGCACTAGTGAGTTTTTTGCCTCTACTCTCACCCTAGACAATCTGGGGCGGGACTCGGTGCCCCAAAATCAACCACATAGGACAAAATTTATCTATAACCTTGAAGATCATGAGTGGTGTGAAAACATGGAGTCTGTTTTATAGTGACTGTGGAGGAGTGAACTGTATTAATAATACAAGGGTCCTTTTTAATAAAAACAAGAGAGCACGAACGAAAGGAGAAACGACTGCAAAACAGCAACGGCAACACAGGAAACTTTTGTCTTTTTCTGAAAGTCAGACCCAGCCAGGATTTTTGAGAACAGCATCTTTTAATGGGATCACTTATGAGGTGATGGAGAAAGCAGGGAGCCCTTGTGGCTGGGTACCAGCCCCTTTGGTGACATTATGAGCTTCCAAGGAGGGCACCTGCAGAGGTTCAGCAGAGTTGGGCACAGGCTTGGGCACGAGGTGTAGAGAAAGCAAGGTGATAACAGCAAGGTGATAACAGCAAGGTGATAACAGCAATAGGTTCTTTCCCAGTCGAGATGGGGTGTGTGCAGCCCTGCAGGGCTGGCCAGGCTGGGTGCTGCTCCAACCTGCTGCGTCCTCGAAGGCAAAGAGGGAGCAGTGCTGGAGTCCTTCCAGCAGTCACACTCTGTCACCAGCCACGAGCCCACGATAAATTCCTTGAAAGCTGCTGGAAACCTTCCCAGTGGCGAGCAATGCTGTCAGGGGTATCCAAGTCCTTCCAGGCCAGGCTTATTCGCAGATTGCAGCTTGGTGGCTGTCTGTGAATAACCAGCTCAGATCTCAAACCCAGTAGAGTTCAAGACATCTGCTCACACTTGCCAAATGTGCTGTCATTTTTAAAGGGGGATGAGTTCCAAATACGTATCTGTGTAGTCCTCTAATAAGATGTTTTTTGAAATTATTTTCGAGTATATGTTAACCCTTAAATCGCTGACACTTTTCCATGAGGAGGATTTATTTATGCTAGTTTGGGGGAGGATCCTGTTTAATTCACCCAAACATAATGTGACTCAAGGGGTTTGTTTAATCCTCTGCATTTTTTATCCATACGCCTTCATTCTAATATGCTACCAAGCCAATGAAGACACATAATATGTTTTTAAAAAAGAGAATGAATGCACTGTGTCTCTATAAAAACAATTGTCTGTTGGAGAATTATAGATAATATGATGATTTACTTAATATAGTTTTTTCATATTCTATGTGACTCAGTGAATATATATATATGTGGAGAGGCTGTTGATGTTCTCTCCAGTTTTTAAAGATATATATATATATATATATATATATAATTTGCAATCTAGAAATTGTGTGGTGGATGTTTTCTTTAAAGTGTGTGTGCGTGCGTGTGTGTGTGTGTTTACAAGATGAAAGGAATACTGACCTTAATCCTTCAACCCTCACAATTGGTGTTTTATTTTTCACCTGAGAAATTCCACTGACTTTCAGTGGAAGCCATGTGAGGAAAATGGCATCATCTCTCCTGGATGCCACATTTTGTTCGTACATGTGGGAATAGTGTCCCTCTGGAAGGCTGGGTTGTGGGAGCAGAGGCTGGCCAGCATTGAGCAACTCAAACTTCCATTCAGCTCCCCACAAAGCATCCATGAAGGAGCAAATTTGGCTCGGCTCTTTCAGTGCAGTCTTACCTAAACCTGCAAAATCCATGGGGAAACTTTCATCTGCTCACAAGCAGCCTGGGGGTCAGGCTCATTTTGTATGCACATTTTTGTTTTCCAAAACATTCCTGCTGGGAAGCAATGCAGATTGGTGGCATTTGATAACTTTTTTTTTCCCAGGAACCAGACTTGTTTCCAGTGGTCTAAATGTCAGAAGGGCTTTAAGGGTTAGCATCATAATGAAAAGTTCATTTTTTGTGTGAATTTTGAAGCTGTTGTGAACTTGAGGATGTTTAGAGGAGTAACCTGGCATGTTGAGTCAAATGCTGGATGTCACTTCCATGCAGGTGGGAGAGGGGCTGATCTTCCCCAAGTCCTTGCAGTGGAGACCCCAGAGCTGGCCCAGTTACAGAGGGTTGATAACTTGTCACTCATGTTCAGCACCTTTTTGCTCTTTTGCTTTGCAACATAGATATGGAGAATCAAACTGCTTCCACTTGATTGGCTTTACATGTGTGCTTGCAACTTATGCACAGAATTACATGTTCAGCAACAGTAAGGGCAGGAAAAAAGGGTGTATCAAATAAACTCCATTGTGCCAAATACTCAACAAATATTGTAATTGCAGATATTTAATTCTTGGGTTTCAGCCATGTTAAGAATCACTCAATTGATGATGGAGTTTAGGGAAAAAACAAATATTAAGCTATGCAGTGCCATTGTTATGCTGGGTGGTAAATGATGCTTTTTAGACCATTACATTGGTTTAGTATATCTGCTAAAATAGAGATACTGCATCCATAAAACAATGAATTCAAAAAAGGCACAGGGTGCATAACTGTCTCATAAAATATATATAATTGTCGAGTATAAGCATTTGAAATCATTCTGTACCGTTCTCTTCGTTCTGCAGATTTATTACTTAGACTGCTGTCTTTCCAAATGTTAGCTCATAATTTTATACTACACACACACTTTCAGACTCAAACACAAATGTCACAGAATAGAACCTTTCTAAAAGCCTGATTGCTTGAAATTTCATAACCCCTTTCACAATTTCATGATTTTCCCCCTCTGAAAGTCCAAGGTGAAGGAGAATAGCGTGCTGATTGATATGATGTAAAACAAACTCCCAGTGTTCATGGGCTGTGGTTTGTTGCTACAGTCAAAAGTCTCCCTTGACCGGAGTTATAGAAACAGGATTCCAGGGCACATAACATTTTCATTTTTGTTTTTCTTTACTTTTTCCATTTGATCTCTTTTCTTACTGTGTGTGGGAGATGCAGTTGAATGGGGTTACTTATGTTATTTTTAAGCTGTAACTTGAAATTCCTGCATGATTGTTATTTTATTTCTTTTGATAATGGCACTCTTGAAAAATCATTCCCCCCATCCCACTCTCCTTTTTTCTTCCCCCAGGGTTAGGTTGATGCCTGCATCATGAAGGGCTTTTCTGTCAGTGCTTTGGTACAGATTTAAGAACAAAGCTTTAGTTGAAAGAAAATACACAGACCAAACCTTTCATCCACACCAGCAGGCATTTTGTTTTTTTCTGATTTCAGAACCATAAGCCATTTTTGCCTACAACCCAATTTTTGTTACAGAATAACAAAGGAAGAGTGTCAGACATCGTCCTTCTTCCCAAACTGCGTTATGGGCCTTCACCTGTGAGCACTTCACCTCCATCCTGCAACTGCCTTAACCATGCAGGAAACTTAAAAAACAAGGATGGAGTTAGAAAAATGCCCATTCCCAGGAGCAGAAACAGGGGCATGCTCTGAGCTGTGTGGTTCAGATCCAGTGGTGGAAATTGTTTCTTCATGTTCAAGGGCATTGAAATGCAGGGGTTTGTTGAGGCCTCAGTCTCAGCAGAAATGTCCTTTTGGCATTTCCAAGCACAGTGTTCCCTATGTGGCTGTCTGCTAAGGAATGGGGTGTTTGGAAAAGCAAACTACTTGAGATTCTGCAGTCTCTCTGGGATTGACCAGTTGCCTTGCATCACTTCAGGTTGGGATTTCCTTTCCCTTGCTCAGATCCCACTTTGGAATAGCCCCAGTGGAATCAAAAGGGGACCCCAATCTAAAATTGGTGCAGATGACACTGGAATCTTTTTCTTTGCATCCTTGTTAACAAGGTGATGCATTTCCAGAACCTTCTTTTAATACAGATGGAAATCATCCATTTTTCTGACTTTAGCCAGCACATCTTGGATGTAGAGTGGGACTGAAAAGTCCATCACTTGAATTATCACTTGAATATCACAAACCTTCCATTCTTGCAACTCAGCTAACAGGGACCTCCCTCTGAGATGCACTAAACTCCTCGGTGCTGCTGCTGTTCATCGTGGTTGGGTCTCACCTTGCTCAGAAGGTGAGAAGGGAAAGATGCAGAGAGGAATTAGCTTCCATTATCTGACTTAGCTACACTTTAGAATGCTTCCAAATTGAACTGATGGTCTGCAGACATTTGGAAAGTGATTGGAGTATTTCCAAATGGCTGAGATGCATTTACTTCTTTTGCCTTGCAAAAAAAAAAAATAAAAAAAATTAAGGGAATGAATGTGATTTGAACCCTCTCCTATCCCCATCAGTTTTATGTTCATCACATTGCAGTGGAGGCAATGTGCTTAAGGTTCATCTTTGTGTCTCAGACAGACTCACTTTTTTTCTCAGTAAATGAGGTCCTGGGACACAGAAAGGCAACTCCATCTCACAACCAGCAGTTTCACTCCACAGCCAACCCACAAGCACCTGAAGCCTACCAGCACTGTGAAGCTTTAGCCCCCAAGTCAGCCACAGCTGTTGCTGCCATATGAGAGTTTGTCACAGCTGGGTGTGTTTGGCTTGGTATTTTCTTCAGACTTTGGCATTCTTGGTGTGATGTTTGCTTTATTCTTGGCAGGTGATGTGGGGAGTTGTCAGTATAAAAGACATGTGCAAATGCTTCACTGGACTGATGTGATAACAGCTTTGTTTCTTTATTCACAAGGGTTTCCAGACTTACTCCTGCTCTGCCTTTAAATGCAGCTGTGCTCATCTATCCCCCTAATTTCATGTGAACTCTGTTTGCAGACAGGAGCAGGTTTGTTGTTGTTCTCTCTCTAGATCTGATTAACATGTGCAAAGCTCACGAGCTCGCTGTGCATAGGGCAGAGCACCCCTGATTACAAGCAATAATACTGACCTGCTCTCATTTGCAATAGGGCTTCTGGCTTTTCTCACCTAAATCTGGGTTCTCCCAGCATCCCACACTGCTGCTGTGCCTCACCTGTTTTCTTGGCAGCCAAGACAGAATTGGTGGGAATATAGGCAGCACTTGACTAAGATGGGAACCTTTGGTGTGAACCAGGTTCAGCCATGCTTATCTGATGGGTGAGACTGATCTGAGGAGGAAAGGACATTGTAACTGAGCCACTCTGAAAGGATTATCCACCCTTCTGTGCTCCTGGATAGCGCTTCCTCCACCAGACCCATGGTTTGTGGGTGTTTTCTTTCAAACTGATCATCAGCTTCCTTTCTCTACCCACAGTTTTCCTTCCCCTGATGGCAAAGCACATCTTGGCTCTACCAAGTCAATACAAGGTATCCAGAGTTACTGAGAGGCATTTAAATTTGCCTGGGATGCCAGCAAGTCTCACTTAGTTTTACATATGTTCAAAATGTTATAGTTTGTTCTGCTTATATCCCCTGAAATCTATAACTTGTAGGCTGCAAATGATGTTTTCTATCATTCCACTGACATTTCTAGCCAATTTGAGTCTTAATGCAATTGCTTTGCTGAAAAATGGCCTCTCAGCAGTTCTTAGACATGAGGTACTTCTTTATTAACTAGTGATGCCAAGTAAAATCTGTGGCCATTGTCTGTTCCCTGAATTCAGGGGAGCAGAAGGAGGCTGTGCCTGCTCAGAAGCAATACTGATGTTTCCTGGGGCAGAGTGTGAACATGGATTGCTTTTCTTTCAGCTCCAGTGTTGCCTTGGCTGCTTGGCTCTGAGCATCTCTTGGTCCCAAAAGGACACAGGGAATTCAGGAGAAGCCATGAGGACAGAGCAGTCCATTTAGATGGCTGCCAGAGTAGGATTTCAGGATGTTTGTAGTGTTGATGTCGTTTTGCTTGTCAAAGCTCTGCTTCAATCTCTGTTTGTTTGATAAATGGAGTGACCCCAGGGGTGGGGTCTTTGGGGTGGGATGAGTTTGTGATGTTTCCCCCATTTATTCCGATTAAGTGTGGCAGAACAGGGTGTCCAACCCTAAGAAGGAAAAGCTTTGTCATACCCTGAATAGTTTGTAGTGCTGGACTTGTTCTGCACAAAGTTGGTATCTCCATATGGCAAGAAGCAATAAGAAACTTGTCAGCTGCAACTCGGCAAATAATTTATAACAACTTCATACATTAATTTTCCCTTTTATTTCTTCCTTGCAAATTGCTGAGCAAACCAAGAAAATGCCTCCAGTGTATTTGCAAGGTTGTTTCTGCATATCATCTGTGTTCTGGAGAAGTTGGAAAAGCTTTCTTATCATTCATACACAGGGATTTGTTCTGGATGGACATAAAACTCACAGGGGTTATTTCTGCTTCCTGAGTTCCCTAAGCTGGAATTTTTTCATCAGTAAAAACATCTAGTTCAAAAGTATGTGATCAGGAATTGAGTAAGAGGATCCTTGCTCAGTGTCAGTGGGCTCAAGGATAGTGAACGTACTGGCTTCCAACTCACAGTCCATTTCCCAGGAATATTCTCTCACAGATGCTTGAAATTCTCAGCCTCTCCCAGTATTCCTACTGGTTCAAGCACTCATCTTAGTAATTGCTGAGAGCAAACAGCAGAAGGGTGTGAACCCAGACAAAAGCAAATTGGTATTGAGGTGAAGCAGGTGGTGTAAATTTCATTTGCGATGTTTGCACAGCTCCTGGATCAGAAGCAGAAACCTCTTGGGCATCAAGAGAGTTGCATGTGGCCTAATATATCTTAGTTCTTCCCAAATGAATTGCCCATGGGTGGGACAGCAGAAGGCATCTTTGTCTGCCACGGATGTCTCAGCCCCCAAAACCCGTTTTTCTTGCAGTATGGCATCGCACAAACAGCAGTGCATTTACCCCTCAGTGCAAACAGTGCTGTGTTTTTGGTGCCTCACAACTCTACCTGTGAACTTGGAAGGAAGAAATGACCCCTGTTCTTCACCCGTGGCACTTCCTGCCCGATCAGAGGAGGAGGATGATCCCTCTTGGAGACTCTCAGCCAAGTTTTCCTAAAGTCTTACTGCAGCAGGACCAAATGGTGCTCTGTGATCACCATGGGTGGCCTATTCCCTGTGCTAGGGGTCTGTAGCTCTACAGCCCCACGTTGCCTTCACGGTGTTTTGGTGCAAAGCACGCTGAGGAGGCTGCACATGACTGCCCCTGACAAGTGCTAAGGTCTGCCAGTGGTCTGTGACCACCAAAGTTTTGGAGTCTCCACGTTAGCACGTGACAGCAGCTTCCCTCACCTGCTTTTGGGGAAGAGCCATCCCAGAGCAAGTTCAGAGGGAAACTGGAGCAGCGCTGGGACCGCACAACAGGGAGCTCACATCCATAGGGAGGAGGGGTGGGATGGAGCAGAGGGAGAGCTGTGACATTTTAAAACCCATAGTGCCTACCACTGCAAATGGAACGCTGTATTGTATTATATTATACATGACTACCATGTAAATAAAGTACAATAAATGTGGTGTTCGTTAGGATTTTGATACAAGTCAAATGCAGTCTGCAGAAATGGTTTTTTCCCTGCTGTATGTACTTATATCACATTCCAGGCACGGGGACATTTGGAGTCATGTGAGCTAACAATGCATAAATGGCATTAGATGGGCCATGTGTGCTGTAAGGGTATTCTAAAATTCCTTATGCCCTGCACAGGTGAGACACGAGCACCATCTGAAATCAGAGGAGAGGGAGTGCAGCAGTTTACACAGGTAGGAAGAGAGCAGCTCTTGATGTACTTCATGAGCAGAAGAGAATGCCCAGCCAGTCCTTGGCCATGCCTCATTCATGGTGGAGAAACAGCCAGGTTTCAGTGGCTGATCTCTCTTTGTTTTGCTGCTGCAGAGGTGGACCAGCAGCACATGCCCTGCCTGTGTAACCTGGTTATTCCCCACCCCTGACAGCCCTTAGTGGCAGCTACAGATGAACAAACTCAAGAGCTTAAAATTCAAGGCATATTTGGAAAGAAGTTCTTGACCACATGGCCCCTCTGTGTCTCTGACAGAGATTGAGGGGCTTGGGGTTTTGGCTAGTAAGATTATTAGGAACCTCCTTTGTTCCTTAACTCACTTCCTTATCCATCCTTCTCTTTCTCTATAGTGTAAATAAAGAACGTAACACATACATGAGGCAGGCCTGCCATGTGCCCCCCAAATCCTGATGCATCTCTTAACTGGGTTGTTGGTGGGAGTTTCTCTGGGCTTCAGCCGCTCAGGACTTCTCTGACAAGTGTTTGCAGCTGACGTGTGGATGCAGACTTCCCTCAGTGCATGGAGGGTGCTTCCACACTGATTGTCTCGTTGGAGAACAAGACCACCCCATGCAGTTGGTCACACCTGTGCTTGAAACTCACCTGCAGAGCTGTGTGCAGGGTCCTCAGCACTGGAGGAGTATTTACCTGCCTCTGTAGCAGACCAGTCCATGGTGTTTGTCCCTCAAGCCATTGCTGTCCTTCACAGTCACCTGGGCAGAGCAGCGTCTGTGGGCTGTGGAGAAGGTCCTTCCTCCACAGAACATCTCCACAAATAGTCTGTAGCACTGTGGGACCTGCATGAGCCCACGTGCCACTGCCCCTTCTTGGGCTGGGGGTTACTGTTTTCCTGCAGTGCCCAAGGGAAAGTGGTCCTCAGAAAGGTCTTTGAACTGTGCTGGTAATTTGCTGGTAATTTTTCAGATGTTTAGCAGCACTTCCAAAATAAACCAAAACCTGGTTTGGAAAAGGAAATGTTTCACTGTACAATTGACTTAAAAAAAAAAAAAAAAGAGAAGCCACATGCTCGATATATTTTGAGTACTGTGTTCTGTATTTTTGCAGCTTATATTTTCCAGATGAGCAGTTTAGAAATATGTGATGTGAAATACATACTGTAAGTTTGCTGTAAATGATATTAAAAACACTATTTTCATTCTTGTCCTGTCTCACTGGATGATGTCTTTGGTTCTCCCAGGTTGGCTGGCTGGGCTGGTGCTCTGACTGTCCCAGAAGATTCTTGGTCTCTAAAAGCAGGGTTGAGAGTTCAGGTTGGAGGTTTGCTAGAAATGACAGTGGGCTGAATGTGTTCTGTGCCAGTGCAGTGCCTTTGGAGGGGAGGACCAGTGAAGCAGTGGTTGTGGCAGAGAAGGTAAGGCAGGTTTTGGGGAAGGGCAAAATGAAGTTTAATGAATGGAGAAAGGAAAGCTAGAACAAGGGCATCCTAAATTCTTGCATAACAGAGGAACTTGAGCACCTGGAAGACACTAAAATGAGGAGGAGCTCAGAGGAAACATGATTGGAACAGGAAAATGCTGGATGTGTCAGTGGTGATGAATATGTCTCACACTCTTTGTGTCAGTTCAGCTGTGGAGGGAAAAAAAAAGAGCTTTTAGCTGAAATAGCAACAGCTGAGTGAAGTGGCTGAGCCCTGCCATGCACCCTGAGCCCCTGCAGCTGCAGAAGCTTCTCCATCTCCATCAGTGGGCTCAGGCCCAGAGGGTGACACATTCCTGAGATTCAGTGACACACACTTCCCCTCGTTCCATCTGCTGTACTGGTCAGAATCAAAGTAATCACTTCTTTGACCCTTTAGTTTTAAATGCTTCAAATCTGGTGTATCAAAGTTTTCTCCTAAAGCTTCTACAAAATTATGCTAAATGAGGCAGTTGCATTCCAACTGAGTTGAAGATTCACTTACTCCTTGTTCGTTCCATTTTTTATCTTTCCCTGTTCCAATTCCCTCTTCTGAAAGGCAGTGAGCAAAACAAAGATTAAAAGTCAGAAAACAAACAAAAAAAACCCCAATTTTCTTGCACAGGAGTTGAATCCAACCACTGTTGCTTTGAATTCTCTTTCCAACAACAGGAGCTTCAGAGAATAGTTCAGGAGGAATGAGGGAGGAAGTCCGGGGAAAAAAAAAATGTTTTGTTAAATGTTGACAGCTAAGAATCTTTTTATTTATTTCACTTCATTGCTTTTCCTCAGCCCAGCTGCTGGTAGTGCTGAGGCCTGTGCAAGCTCCCTGTGAAGGCATCACTCCTGCTTGCTCCTCTGGCATTCCTGGCAGGTCCCCTGTCCCCCACAGAGGGTGAACACCCAGCACACATCACACCCAGCATTTCAGAGCCTCCCTTTAGCCAGCCTAGACCTTTCATTTTTGCTGCTGCCTCTAACAGAAATTGGTTAATTGGGTATTTACCGAGCTGAATTCTGTTGTGGGTGCAGACTATTAACCTTTATGTCACCTAGAAGATATTACACCTGGTAAAGTTAATGTTTTGAGACTGGGGGGTTAATGTGTCAGTCAGTGCTCAGTCCTCCCTTAATTAGCAGCCGGGCCCATGTGTGGCTGTGCTTGAGCCCTGCTTTAATTAGAAAGGACTCACAGTTGGGTCACATCAACAGCATCAATTTACCTGCCCCTTTCAGCCTTCTCTGATTCTTCTCCTCCTTGGTGTTCCAGGGCTGTGGGTAAGTTTTGATGTTACAGTGCCCACCCCAGGGAGATTGTGATGCTGGGACCCTTCCTAAGGCCACCCTGAGCTGGGGCTAAGGCAGTGACTGGGGGTGAATCTGGGGAGCTCCGAGTGGAGAAGGTTGTGGTGTTCCAGGCAATGTTCCCTGCAGAAGGTCTTAGCTCTGCACCAGCTTTGCTCAGCTGAAGTTTTAGATGATCTGTGTGCTGCTGGAGGGGCTGTGAGGGTTTGGGAGAACCTGTTCTGGTTCTGTGCCGTGGTGCTCCCTGTGCTGGCAGTGCCCTGGGTTGTGTGTGTGAGTGCAGAGAGCAGCCTGGGGTCCAAAATGGAGAATGCTGGAAGGATAAAACACAGCATTGGAACTGTGACTCTACCACAAACCTTTGAGGAGCCTTTCTCAGCCACCCAGAGAATAGGGACAGGTCCTTTGCTCATGGCAGGGCAAAGTTAGGTGTTTATCTTGTTTCTGTTTTCCTGTCACTCCTGTGACAAATAGGTGTCCTTCCACACAAACGCCTTTGGCTCTGCAGGCAAAATGCAAAACCAAACTGCTACATACAGCCAGTCAGAATATTCCCTGTGAGGGGGGAAAAAAAATGTAATTTCCTCCAAATTATGACATTTTGTAGGAATGTCTCCATTTCAGTGCTATTTCATTCAAACAAAAGCTGATGAGCTCGCAGTATCTTCTTGAAATTGGAGCATTTAGAGTTTTCTTTGGGAAACCATAGCTTGAAGTTTTTCAGCATATAAAATAAACTGGAGTATTTGGGCCTTTATCAAAATGAAATGTTTTGATTGCCTTCAAGCAATATTTTCTGCTTAACATTACACTTCTGTGGAAATTCTGAAATTCAGTGTTTTGTTCTATTTTGAGACACAAGTGCATGTAAACCTTCTGGAACTTTTCACAGATGCCTTTTGCCAATCCAGACTCCACCAGAAAAATACTTGGAGTGCCTGACTGGCCTGGTGGTCGCTTGGGACATGGGAGCAGGCACAGCTCCTGTGAGGGAATGCAGGAGCACAGTCACCAGCAGAAGGCCATGCTCTGGCCAGGCAGTGTGAGGATGAATCCTACTTCTAAGCAATTAAAGGTTTATCCATTGCTCAGCTTCCTTTTTCCATCGATCCAGCCTTTGAGAGAATAAGTATTTAAAAATCAAAGCTAATGGTGCATTTTTTTTTTCCTGTTAGCTTGAGGCCAGCGTTGGTTTTAGAACGGGCTTTGTGTCTGCTCTTTTGCAAATTTGCATCTTCCCTCCCTGGCAGGGGAAGATGCCTGAGCACGGCTCATCCTCAGACTGGGAGCTCCATGTTCAGGGGCTGAGCCTGATCATGTCCCACAGGCTGCAGAGCCCCAGCCTGTATTTTTTGGAAATTCCGAGTTCCCAGTAGGAGACTCCTTATTTTGGGAGTGAAAATCCATAAAGCTGAAGAGCAGCTGTAGCAATAGTGTGTTTTTACTGGCCTTGTTGGTGTGAAAGAGCTGCTTGAGGAGAACAAAGTGCAGCTCAGGGGAGTTTGCTCCCTGCCTGAGGTCCGTGGGGCTGGCTGGCTGTCAGGAACATTAGCTCAGCACAAGGACCTTGCTGGCAGCCACAGTGCTCTTCTGCAGAGCCTTTCCTCCACCTCTCAGGCTGTTAAGTCCATTAGTCACCTCGCTAGCCTTAAATAAAGGAATTGAGGTTTTCATTAAAAGTCTTGAGCCTGGGAAGCTGATGCTCAGCAGAGGGTCCATTTTCACCTTTGGGAGATGGCCAGAAAGAATAAAAATTGTCTCATTATGCAGCAGGTTAGGAAAATTTCTGCTGAGATGTGGGAGAGCAAAGGGGATGGAAACTTTATCTTGCTCTCAGGTGGGCTCAGGATGGCAGTGAGGAGTGAACGTGCCCCAAAGGCTGCAGGGCAAAGTGAACAGGGGTCCTTGGGCTGCTGCCAGCAGATGAGTACAGAAACTCAGTCAGCAGAAATCCAGGGGTCTAAGAACTGCTTGGGATGGACTCTCCTCCTGATTTTCTGTCTTACAGATGGTTTCTGGAATTAAACTTACCTCTCTAACCCTCCCTTCATATGCAGGAGGAATGGAACTGCTGAGCCAATAATACGAATTATTGATATGATGATGTTTTTGTGGCAACCCTTAGAGCATGCTGGAGCTACCCTTCCCCTTAGGTTAATTAGAAATGCTTTCACCTGAAATCCTGGAGGCCTTTTCCTGCAAGCCTTGGGTGTATACAAAGCATCTTCTCCATTCAGGACATGTACAGATTCCCCACTGAAATCAGCATTCATCCAGTGCTAACACCCACACAACTTCCAAATGTGTCTGGAAAGGAGCAGAGCAGCTTGAGAAACATCTAGATTTCTGTATGAAACCATAACATAACCCAGCCTTTGTTGAAATGACACAGAGGTGTTTGAGTTATTTATTTTCTTTCCAATATTGTGGAAACATGCTGCTGGACCATAAGTGCCTCTGGAGATGCAGAAGAGGGTGCTGATCTGCAAACCAAAACCTGCTCAGCACAAGAACACTCTTTGTAGCTAAATATAAGGTTTTAGGGGCCTCTCTTTGCCTTTGTATTACTTCTAATCTGTTTCACTGCGGGTCATAAAGCCTGGTGTGCTGAGTTTTTCAAGTGCCATTAGTTTATAGGCTTATTAACACAAAGGATTTTGTTGGTCTTTCATGGTCTGAATCTCACTGAACCAGAGATCCCTTGGTGTAATTTTGATGGCAGAGGAGAATCAGGTTAATAACATTTAGGATCATCTTTCAGAAAATATTATCTGAGCTGGTTCCCTTTTCAATTCCTCCTTTCCTTGCTCTCTTACTGCCATTGCTGGTGTTAGCTACCTGGTATCACCGGAGCTGCATTTCTGTGGTCATAGCTTGGGTTAAAGCTTTAGAAACATGCAGGGCAGCCACCTTTTGGGGGCTGTGTGCAGAAGAAGGTGAAGGAGTCTGCAAGAAGCATGTTTGTTTGTTTGTGCATGTATATCTCTATACAAAGCTGCAGATGGAAATGCCAGGGTGTTTAAAAGCCAGGGGACAAAAAACAAGTTAGACTTTTTAAAGCATTGTTAGAGCACAGCAGGCCCAGTGATAGCAAGGCTGTGAGACAATAAAAGGGTGAATCAGTTAATTAGGATGTTTGGTTAATATACTGCTGCAGTCAAAACTCTTCTGCTGGCAGTGCTGCTTTCCATTGTGAACAGAGGAATTGTGAGACCTGAAGAGGACAAGTGGTTGTGAGGGTTGGAAATAGAACTGTGTGTTTCAGCAAGGGCAGGAAGAAATACCCAGAGGAAAGTCTTCAACAAAGAATGTAGCGTCCAGAAGGGCTGGAGCTTGCAAGTAGCTCTTGATCCACATCATACATTCGGTCTTGGACTTCTCATAATGCTACTGCTGCTGAAGGAGCCTTTTGATGGCTGAAACTCAGAGACAGCCCAGCCTGGCATCCTGCACCTTTCAGTTCTTCTCCAGTTTTCTTGTTAAGTGCAAACAAGTGCGTTGCAGCAGGAAGAAAAGTTTTGGGTTATTTCTGGGGAAAGCAGTCTCAGAACCTACTGCCTGCTTTCATTCATCTCCTTTTTCACAGGAGAGAGCAGAGACCTTGCTGATTTCAGTAAGGCATTTCTCTTAAAAGGTAACAACCTTTGCAGCAGCCCGTGTTTTGATGGGACATTCTTAAGATCTAATGCAGGCACCTGAGACCTTTCCTTTCTTTAGAGAGGTGAAAATGAGTTTTTGCCTTCTGGAAGCTCTGTATAACTAAACAACCTATCGACTTGCCTGCTACAAGGTGTCTGCTTTCCCAGGATGTATTAAGCATGACAGACACTCCTCTAGTCCCAGGCAGTGCAGCATTAACCATGTCTGTGCTGCCTCTGCTGCAGGATGCTCTTCCCAATGACCAAACTGACATGAAGGAGCAGAGGGACACTGTAGCTACACACACTAGATAAATAGGTCAAAAGTAAATGCTTTAGAGAACAAAGTAAATGACTTTGCTCTCATCCATGCTGCCTCACACACCACCATCTCATCAATATCTTCCTCTCTATGACAACCCTGAGAAAAACAAGGCAATTGAGGAGTAAAAGAGGTTATTTAAACAAGAATGCTGAGTGCCTTTCTGGAGTAACTCTTGTTCATTATTGATCTGCTGGGATTTTTTTTTTTTTTGGAAGCACTTTATAGAGCAACAGGTTAAAAGGAAAAAAAAAACCAAAAACAACAAAAAAACCCAATAAATAAAAGACCACGCTGGAATCCTGAGCAGCTGAGCTGTCCTCCAGCTCGGGTTGCACAGAGCGGCTGCTTGTCACCATGGAGGAGCTGACTCAGGTGAGGTGGTGGGAACAGGCTGGGGGAGGTGTGGAAGGGTGTAGCCAGAACCCAGAAAAATGTCACTTAGACTTCCTACAGTGCAGATTTTATTCCATCTTTAACAACTTCTAATGCTGGGCGTGAAGGTGCTGTGTTTTTAAGAGCTGCTCTCTCATCAGCTTTGGGTCAGACTGGCTTTGGTCTCCATCCCACTCTGCAGGACCAGAGAAATTCCTCTTCATCTTAATCAACTTTATCTTTTCCTTTTTTTATTTAATGGGCTGTGTTTCAAATGCTGCAACAAGTCCAGACAGGTGGCCATTTCATAGTTACAGTAAATAATTTACATGACAAATTCAGACCTGTCCCTTGGTCCTGTATTATTCATGAATGAACAGGATTTTTTTTATAACAGTGTTGCTTATTCAAACACAATCTGTGATGTATCTTAGTCCTCGAGTTCATTTCTCTGGCACCTGGCTGTTTGCCAGCCTTTTGTTGCTATTTTCTGGTTTGCAAAATGTATTACCTAGATTGTATTTCTTCAATTCGCTCTCTGAGGGACTGAAACTTTTATACACCACAAAGATTTCTTTGTAGTGAAACTCAAATGCATATTTCTGAGCATTTTCCTTTGTACAGTTGGTCTTGCACACAAAAAATAGAATTTATATGAAGATTCGTGGCAAAGGGCAGGAATATCCCCAAGGAAAACACTCAAGCACCATTTATAAAAATCCTCACAAACACTTCACTGTTTGCTCATTTTGGCTTGTGCAGATCTCACCCACGTGGTTCATAGATGTGAGGGTCAGGCTCCCTGGTGGCCTCTGTTACCTCTGAGCATCTCCAGTCCCCTTCATTTTGTTGGAGGTGGAGAGGACACAGCTGTGCTTTCCCAGCTGCTCACTGAATTTCTGAGGTGCAGATCTTCTTGGGAAGATGCACACTGTGGCTGGAGCACAGGAGTCACCTCTCAGTCCTTTACACACTTCCACTGAGCCTTGTTTCCTCACACCTTCACTCTTCACCCATAACAGGGGTAATAACAATTCCTTTCTTCCAATATCCCTTGTCCTGTCAGCTCACCCTGCAAATGCTACAAGACACAGATCCAGGGTCAGCTTTACACCCATTTATAAATGACCCCAACAATGGCAAATAAACATTAAATATCTGTGACACCAGGCAATGTGAGAGCACTGAAACACAAATCCAGCCTTTTGTATTAATTTGTATACTGCAGAAATATCTTATATAGGGGCATAATTTACCCTGATTGCTCATACCCAGCTGATTTGCTGCCTCCATGCTTGATTGAGTAATTGATGGTGCTTTCTGTTTGCATTCATCCCCTGAAATAAAGTGTGTATAAAAATAAATTATCCATCCCCTGAAAATAAGCCCATTGTAAATTAGTGAGAAATTAAAGATAACGTTATCTATTTCTTCTTCTGGGAATGTGTGGTCACAGCCTTGAAAAAGTTAAAATTCAAGCGAGAAAACTGGCCAAGCATGTTATTAATGCCCTCTATGCCTTGAGAAAAGCATTGATTAATTTGCTACCACGATCCCTTTGGATGAAAAGGGTCATGGGTTATTTACAAACAAGTGCTATTTCTCCAGCTGTCATTATTCAAAATTGTGATGGAGGAAGCTCTTTGTTTTCTTTACATTTCTTTCTGTATATGAGAAGGCTCCAATTTGTTGGATCTCTGCTTTTGATACAGAATTCCTTTAAAAGCCAGAGGATTCACCAAGCCCTCTCAGGGGGTGATGAGACTGCTGATCTAATTAGGAAAGGATTGGAGCATTGCAGTGTCCTCAGATGATTTCACTAGAAATTGTGGGAGCAGAGATGCTTTTGAAATTCAGTCTGTGCATCCTTTATGTGTCTCTGGTCCACAGACCTCCAAGGAAGCCCCAGGACACCACAGAAAGTGGCAGCATCAGCACAAGATAAGCAGAATTTATGGTTTCTGAACATAGTTTCAGCTTTCACATGAGACCAAAGCAAGTGCTTTGATCATTTAGCATCATGAGCCATCGTCTGCCATTTCTGACAAATGCCAGGTGCTAATTTTGCCTTAAAATGCCCTGCAGTGGAATCTGAATATTTTATCTCTGTGTACATGTTCTTCTTTATACTTTTGGGCAGTGAAGCTACTTTGGTTACATTGGTGGCAAATTTTTTTTTCTTTTCCCCCATGGAGCTACTCTCCAAGAAGAAATTTGGGATTGTAACATTGGGGTTCTTGGAGGAAACATTTTCTGAGAATCTCAGCTGCAAGAGTCAGGGCATCCTCCCCACTTAGATATTTTGCAGATCAGGGGAGCTGAGCTCAGTAGAACTCTCCTTTTGGGCTGTGAGGAAGGATCAAATGGATAATGCAAGTCAGGAGTGAAGGGTATCAATAGGGACTTGCAGAATCAGGTCTGAAGCAAAACTAAAGTATGCTGATAAAGGGTTTTGGGGGGATCTTGGAGTTGAATGAATGCAGCAAACAATTTTGCTTTGAATTAGGGAATGACCAGAGCTCCTGCAGTGCTCCAGGACTGGAGGGGAGAGGCACCCCAGGCCCTCCCAGACCCGAGGGCAGGGACAGCCAGAGGGTGCCTGTTAGGAGCCAAGTACCTCTGCAAGCTGTGCCAAGGGGGTGATCTTACACAGCACTTTATATATTCCAGCCTGTGCTATTTCTCCCTTCATGCACAGCATCCAAGCAGCAAGATCAGCAGGAAGGTGTGTTTGCCCAGGGCCAAATTCAGCTCTGCTCTCATCAGCAGCAGTAAGGACTGTCGAATTCATGCCCCAGTGTTTATCCACAAAACCAATGCTCCTGTGGATTCAGCACAGGAAATGACAACCCAACGCTGTACTCAGGCATCTTGTGCTTTCTGCTGCTGCTCTGCTAACCAGATTAGGTTCCCCTGCTGCCTTATTCATTTTGCACTCATTAAATCTAAATTTAGAAATGAAGGCAACTCTTCTCCCCTCTGGGAAAGGTAGTAGGGAGAGTCCTTGTTGCAGCAAGCCATGAAGAGGAAAAAATAGCACCTAGATTTTCTCTCCTGTGAGATGGAAATGTGTTTCTGCTGAGGCAGAGAAAGAAACTTGTGTCCAGATCCCTTCTGCACAGAGCACTTGTTGGACCTTGGATCTAAAGAAATTTCTGCTAATTGTTGCAAGCATGGATCAAAAGGTTTTTTTGACCCAAAACACAGGCATGTAGCAGTGGCAGGAGATGTTATTTGCTCTGGCCAGATCTAGAGGAGTTGTAGCTTGCTGCTGAGTTTGGAGTTTGGGCTCATCTCCAGCGCTACCCTGACAGATGGGCAGCAGCTCCCAGATTTCAGCTGAAGAGGCAAATGCAAAGATATTTCTCCCTCTCACTGACCTTTAATAATCAATGATGTCAGCTTTTTTGAGAAAAAAAAAAAGTAATTGTGGTGTAAAATCTGCCTTTAGGTTCTTAGGAGCAAGAAGTGGTGGGCAAGAGGGCTGAGCTCCCCCAATGCCCATCCCAGCTGGGCATCCCTCCAGCTGTGCATTTGCTCAAAGCACAGCTGGAGTGAGGGGGAAGAGCTCAGGTCTTCTGGGCAGTCAAATGCCATCAAATAGCAGGGAACCTCTGAAGGATTTCCGAAATCTGTGTGAATAGGTAAATCGGAGTGTCAGTGTAAGTGGCCATAATGAATGTGGGGAGAAACAATCTGGGCCCTCTCTGCACGTGCTGAGCTTGGACTGGGCATAGCTGGATTCAGTTCTGACACTCCTCCAATATCCTTAGCTCAATGTGCAGTGGCAGCCAAAAAAAGCTTGTGAAATACCAGGGATTCCATTGAAAATGAGAGAGTTGTTTTGCCTCCATAGAAAATCTTGGGATATCCCCATTCTGGGGTGGGATGCCCCTGGCTGGGGGTATGGACTCCAGATATTTAGTTGTGCTTTGCAGGTCTGGACAGCTGCTGAGTGCTGCTTCCACATGGAAAATGGAGAAAAGGAAGGGTTAACTTTAGCTGTGAGAGAGAGGGCAGCCAAGCCTGAGATGGTGGCACAGCTGAGAGCACTCACAGGGGCTCTGACCAGCAGCCATGGGCTGTCACTAGCTGTTAAACCCAGAAGGTGGAAGAAGCTTGTCAAAAAGACAAGCTCTGTCTCTGCATCTGTACGAGATCCTGGCTGGGTGTTGGGAAGCACTGCTCCCTTCCCCAGAGGTCCAGACTGAGCTCCAGGCCCCTGGCACTGCTGGGGCCTGCGTGATGCAGCTGTGCCGTGCAGGATTGCAGGCAACGTCTTTCAGGAGCAAAAATGATGTGTTTGACCCTCGTGTGGGGAAAAAAAAAAACCAGTGAGAAGGACTGTCAGCACCAGATTAATTAAGTATTCCCCTGTGGAAGGATCTGTGCACAGCTTTCTGCCAGGGACCCTGGCAATGCCAAAAATGAGGCATGGGATCAGCACCTCTTCCAGAGCTGAGAAACACAAATCCAGCACACAGATAACTGCCAAGGGGAACTGCACCCACCAGCACGGCTTGTTAGGCAGCAAAAGTTAGAGCAAAGAATATTGCTGGGGGAAGAGTGTCTTAAGGTTTTAATAATTTCCAGTTTGTTTCATGGCTGTGGTGAGGAGGCTTGTGCAGACCATCTTGTTTATCTTATTGCAGCTCAGCCTGAAGGTGCAGGTTTTGGCTGAAGTGTAGCAGCAGATTTAAACCAAAGGCAGCAGCTGGGAGCCCTGAGCCTTGTGCTTGTCCTCCCTGGAGGGTTGTGTCTCTCCAGGCAGGGACAGCAGTTCCACGTGTCTCATCTCCCAGCACACTGTGGCTTTTGTGCTGGTCACAGCTCCAGCTCACCCTCACAGTGAGGCAGAAAGTTTCCTTGGCTCAGCAGCTGGGCCACAACGGGATGGGAATCCCTGGCTTTGTTCTTGATGGCTGGAGAAGCAGCAGCTTCCACCCATCTGGCTTAGATCTGCTGCTGTACATTGCCTGCAGCCTGAAGTTTCCTCTCTGTGCCATGAACTTCCTCCTCCTGGTTCATTTACACTTGGTCAGCACTGGGCTGCACGATGGGCTGAGAGTGCCAATGCAATTCCTCTAGGGAAAATAAAAAACAAACCCTCCTCTGACTTGCAGGCAGATATAGTGATTTTATTTCTGGAAAATAGAGTTATAAATTCACCTGATGCCAAACAAACACTATGCAATGTCTGTATTAAGGCAGGGTGGGGGACCTCTATCAGAAAAGGATGATATTTGTCACTCACCTGTCTGGGTGCTCAAAATGCTCTTGTCTTTATGTACTGACTGCTTGATTTTCACCCTGCCTGCATCCTGGCCTCACTTTTTGATCAGATGAATTCTGATCTTAAGACTGCAAAGCTCAGTAGAAAAATATTTCCTTTTCAGCTCAGCACGTAAGTTTGTAGCAAGAAAGAGCTGTGGGCAAAATTGCCAAACAGGCAAACAAAGGAAGGTGCTTGGGGTGGTTTGTGGCCTCAATAGAGTGTGGCAAAAAAAGAGAAAGATTAAAAATCATATTTTAAGCTGTCCATCTACCTGACAGACACCTGGATGGGGACATTAGAAACCTGATGGATAAAACAGGCACGGCAGGAGTACCAGGCTGCTAAATTACATAAAGTGCAGACACAAATTGCAGGCACAAAAATAAAAAGGAAGGACAGCTCAAAAATTGTAGCTGAAGTATCCATTTCTAGACCAGTACTTGTGGTGCTAGGAAACAGATACATCATTTGGGTCTGAAGGAGATGAACTGTTTATTTAGCTTGAAGATTGCCCCCAGCAATTGTGAATCGAAGGTTATCTAATGTCTTTGCCATAGGCTCTAAGTGTCTGGACAGTTAGCATATGCAAGGGAATTACTCACAGATAACCATCCAGTAATTTATACAGAGCATTCCAGATAGAAACCTCTCCCATATCAATTCCTGCCTGCTCTGTAAACTGCTCCCATTTATCAAACTGGATAAATTCACAGGTGGGCTGTGAGGGGGTGCTGAGACCTATGCCTGTTTTATCAGTTAATACTCACTGAGATCCCTTTGACATGATTGGAGTAAATCTTTCTCTCCTTTTCTTTGGTTATGACCAGTCTATAATCTTCCTGGCTAAACGCATCCCCATGAATGAAGAATAATACTGAGAAGTAGGGGGAAAAGTAATATGTAGAGAGAATTCATTTCATCTCACTTTGGACATAATGAGGCAGTTTAGTGTGACATGTCATTTAAAACCAGGCTTTTCTTTTTTATAGATTCCATATCCCTGGAGAAGTGACTGACAGATCAGTGCACAACATAAAAAATTGAGGTTGACACAAAGGGGAGTTAGCAGAGTCGTGATGATCTTCAGGAAGACAAAGGGATGAGTCTTTCTCCATCATGTAAATAACACAGACCCGAGGTTATGGAAATTAAGATAAAAGCTTCAAAACCAGAGTTTGTTGGATCAGAATGTGGCTGTGGTATCTCTAGAGCTCTCATCTCTAAGAAGTTCCCTAACCAGCTCTGCTGTGGAGGCAGCCCCAGAAATGAGCCCTGAGCAGTAAAATCACAAATTCACAGGATGGGTAAGGCTGGAAGGGACTTGGAAGTCACTTGGTCCAAGAGCACTTTACTGAGGATTGTGTCCACAGCTTTTGAGTATCACCAAGGAAGGAGATTCCAGGCTTCATTTGCCTTTTCCTTGGGCTTTGCTGGCCACCTGCTGCTGTTTGCCAGAAAATTCCTACTCCGTGCCCTGTGTGCCCCGTGCTGTGGCTGCCACAGGAATATCAGCTGAGGGAGCATTTGAGGTTTGCTTTGGCTGGGAAGATCTACTGAGGCTGGGAGTGTACTGAGGACTGGATGGGTCCCAGCAGCTGCATTTTGTGTTGGCTGCCAGCAGCTCACTCCAGGCTACCCAAAAGGAATGCACAGCTGTTTACTCCAACCAGACAGATGCTTCTCTCCCTTCGAGTGTGAGTGAGGACTGTGGAGCACATCACACACGAGACATGCCTTTGTTGTACAAGAAAGGAGCTATCACCATGATCCCAGATGTGAGAGATGTTGCCACATACTTGGACAGAGTCCATACACAGCTCTTAAAAAATAAGAAAAAGAAGAGGTGCATAACGAGTCCTGGCACGCGTGTACTCGAGGCCATCTGTTAATGTGATCTGGTGCCAATTTGTGGAGCTAGGAACCAGTCTCTGCAGGTGATGGATGCCAAGAAGAGATGTGCTTAGAAAAGGCACTTGCAGGATGTGCTAATGGCCAGTGTTTATCAGAAAAATCTTGCTAGCAATGAATGCCATCAAAGGAGACGCTTCTGCTCTTTGGTGTCCTGGACCACAGCAGCCCACACAGATGGAGCGTTCCTGCCATGTCCTGATGTCTCTGCCCCTGCAGTGAAAACAGGAAAGTTCCAAACCTTTGTGAACACAGCGAGAAGTGAACTTTTAACCAACCTACTCTATAAGTTGTTTCAGTATTTATCCCTCTGCTGCATGACTAGGTGCACAGGAGGAAGGCTAGAGAGGAATTGATGTACGTATGAGCATCCTTAGGAGCAGGAACACAGATTACAGGATGTACAAAGAGCCATTTCCCCTTTGGCAAGCACAAAAACCACCCTGGCCTGTGCATCAGTCATGCCTGGAGCCTCACTTGCAGGGCACACTGAGAGCAGGAGCCTTCCTTCCTCTGCTAATTTCCAAATAGCTGGACCTTACCTCAGGGGACAGCCAAATACAGAGGAATGAGCCAAGGTAACAACCACCAGACACCTTTTAAAAAACGGTGGATTGTTGATAAAAAGGGCCCTAAGCAAATCAGATTTATTTTCTAATCAGCACCTGGTAATGTCATCATCATACATTTGCATAAGCAGGATGTTTTATGCATTGTTTTCCTTTGAGCAGGTACCTTCTCATTTGTGTGTGCTTGCTGATGTGCTCTCTTAACCTGCCACAGGCTTCCCCAAAGCTACTGTCTGTGAATGCTGCTCAGATAATAATTAGGAATATTCACCCTCTCTACATCCTTTTTCCAACAAAGACTTGAAAAACACATCATGATTTTTTTAATATATTTTTTTTCAGTTTTCTCTCTTTTTGTCCTTGTTCAGGTAGTGGCTGCATGGAGGGCAGGTGCCTTTCATCAAAAGACAAGGAGTCATCTTCTCCTTAGGAAATGTTTATGTGCCTTCCACAGCACCAAATTGAGAAAACAGATTACCTCTCAGAAAGCCATCTGTTTCAGCACCGTGTGAGCTCTCAGGTTGGTTCTTGTGTTTTATGAGACATGTGAATCCTCCTGCGATTTCTCCCTTTCACCTGTCTGCCTGTTACAGAAATTGTTCTGAAGGCTCAGCGCACCCATTCAGATCTGTCAGTGCCTGATTTCCAAATGTTGTTGTAGGGTTGTGTTGTAAAAAGCCAAACTCCACCCAAAAGAACCCTTCCTATTGTGCTTTAGCATAGATGAGCACAAACTAATAGGAACTGGATGAAAAAATGAGAAGAGGTGGGAATTTGGGTGGTTTTTATTATTATTTGAGAGTAAACCAACCTTTCCCCACCCCTAAACCACAAATTACGAGAAGAAATTCATTTCCATAAGCAAAACTGTGGCTTTCCAATGAAAATCTGAAATCTTGGGAGGGTGGCTGACATATTGTGTGTAAGGAGATGTTTGCTGAGAACACAAAGGGTTTTCCAGAGAAGGGCTTCAGCCTGACAGAGCTGCCATGTGCTGCCAGTGTACCCATCACTAGCTGCAGAACTACAGCCTTTTTCTTGGTGTACATTGTTGGGAAATGTGAGGATTCTCTAAACTCTAGAGTGGTTCTTCTTACAGTCCTCTTTGAGTCTTGAAAAGTTCATCTACTCCAATTATGATTTCTTCCATTTGCTGATCATTCTCTACTCATGTCAGAGCCACTTAGTCTCTCCTTAAAATCTGAGTGGGCATAAGATGGACTAATGCCAGAAAAGCACTCATTGCATACCAAAAATAGCCAATAAAAAGCTCTCCAAGCTTTAACACAGTACCTTTTCTGCATAAAAATAGGGTGTGTGTAAGGACTGTGTGCTGGAGAGTTGTCACAAAGCACAAATAGAAATTACTATTAATTTAAACATGTTTATCTTTGGAGTCATTAGTTGATGCAAGGGATATGGTAATGGGGTACAAGATATTTCCCCTCTGGGTCCTGGGTTATACTGTGATACAGAGAATTAGTGGCTAAAACAATTAACAGCCACTATCTGCTTGGTAGCATAAGTGAAATCAGATGAAGTTTGTCCATCCCACTCCAAACAGGCCAGTGTCTCCATTGCCAGGGTCACCAGCACATTTAGCACTAATGGACATCTCCTGAAGAGATACAGCACGTCTGCAGCAATTTCCTCTGTAGAAAAGTTGTTTCATTGGTAAATTTTCATCCTGGGACATAATTGGGTTGTTTTTCACTGCATGAGAGGCTCAGAGTAATGCTCTGTAGTGCTGGGAGGAATAACTGTGAGTGGGGGAAGATATTGGAGAGGTTTTGTGCTCTGGGGTGGCCTGAACTCCCAGGAGAGATGGACAACCCCGGGCAAGCCCCACCATCACTCTGGGCCTGTTTCCCATCGTGGCCTTGCTCTCCTCACATCACACTGGGCACTTTTTGGAAGGGAACCCCTCACACCCCACACACCCTCCCTCCCAACACGAGAACTTTGCAGCTCACCTCCTGCCTGATCCAGCAGTGACCACCTAACAAGACTATTATTTTCATCCCTAATTGAACAGTTTCTTTCTCTCCCTCCCTCTTTTTTTTTTCCCCCCAAAAGAAACATCAGTAAAATCAGCTCTTTAAAAAAGAAAAATAGATGAACTGCAGCATCCAGAGCAGAAGTGCCAGCACAGCTATTTTTAGCAGGGTCTCCCACGGCTCAGAGCCACAGCAGGCAGGAGGTCCTGGGAGGTGACCCAGCAAATCCCAGGGGTGGGCAGAGGCTGCTGCTGGTTTGGCAGGTATAATGACCAGTCAGCCAGCAGTGTTTTACCTGGCTTCAGATAAAGGAGCTGCACCTCTGCAGCCAGGGGAGATGCCAGCACTTTGATTAAGCCATGCTGGGTGGTGCCCACATGGTTATCTGTTTTACAGGCAGGGAAACTGAGATGCAGGGAGATTAATTGACTTGCTCAGATGAGGTGAGACGAGAGAGAAACCCCAGAAGTGTAATTGTCTGTGCTAACTCTAATTGCCAGCACATACATTTCTGTCTGGGAGAGGCATCCCCAGAACAAAGCACAAGGCCATGACTGAGGGTACCAGTGAGGCAGGAAAAGAGGTTCCTATTTCTGTATCATGCCATAAGTTCTGGGACCACCTGAGCACTGTTTAAAGTATGGAATTAACCAAAATCAGATTTATTTATTTATTCATTCATTATAACCAAACCCCATGGAAACCATTCTCCCTCCCCCGCACTGTCATCTTTTCTTCCACTGTTTTCATACTGGGTATTGTCCCTGTTACCTTTCCCCTGCTTTTACAGTTCCTGCTTTTCAGTCATCATTTTTTAACTTACAAGAAAGCGAGCCATCAGTGGAGCAATCAGCCCTCACCCCATCCTGAGCCCATGCTTTCCAGGCTGGATGCACGGCTGCATCCCTTCTTCCCCTCTGGAGCAGCTTCTGAGCCATGTCAGAGTTAATCTTTTGACTCGAGTGTTTTGCCTCCTCCAAGGTAAAAGAGAGGAGATATTGTTACAGTGGCAGCATCCCACTGAGCCAAAAGTAGCATGAAACCTGCTGGCCTTGTGCAGACAGCACAGCAGACTCCAGGTGTCCTTTTGGGAGAGACCCTGAGCCCCCCAGCACTGCCCCTGCACCCAGCCCTGTGTGCAGGGCAGGTTTTAGAGCTGCTGTGGCAGGATGAGCAGCTTTTGTCACCATTATTAAGCAAATCACTGCACTGCTGAGCATCTCGCAGGCTTCAAAGGCGCCTCAGAACCCACGGGGTGTCCACGTTTACACCTCACTTTGGGAAAGCTCTGTTCTCCACTGCTCAATTGAGCTAGAAAGAAAGGAGAGAGAGGTTTTCTCTTCCCATTGAGCAGCAGATTATGGAAGAGGCAAAATTGAACAGGAGTCCCCTGTTCTGTGGCTATCAGAAGTGATGGAGGGCAACCCCTTGGAGTCACTGGGAGTTTCACAGAGTTTTGTCCCCATCTGAAACCCTGAGTTTTGCTGTGCAAAATGGATTTGGTGAGAGCTCTGTTGCTACAGGGGCTGTGACAATGCAGGAGTGTTGGTTTTCATTGTTCAGTGTTATAATGAATGAATGAATAAATCGATACCAATTAAGGCAGATAGTTTATTGATTGACATCCCAAGGCAAACACTACATTTATTGCCAGGAGTAAAACACACTCTACCATATACCCCAATAACCACAGAGCCATAATTTGATACTATTGATGTATGACACAGTAAATCATGGCCCTGTGTCCTGCTCCATCCAGCTCCATCCCAGCTGATACAAATACACAATACAAAACCTAGCAGAAGATGTTTGTTTATCTGAACACAGCAGTTGAAACTCTGCATTAAGCTCCCCAGGGACTTTCTGAGAGGTTGAAACATTTCATTATATCTTTGATTATGATTTTTGAGTACAAAACCTTGCAGAGGAACTTCCTTTTCACCCTTGCCAACAATTATCCATTCCACCCCTGCCAGCACTCCTTCTTTCTTTCTTTCCCTGTTTGTCAAATAGGATTTTGTCCCCATTCCCCTCAGCTTCCCTTTCCACTGGTTTCAGTCCCTGATTTTCAGCCATCATTTTGTTTGGACAATTCTCATCTCTATGTCTCCATTTCCCCAGTTTTCCATTTATTCACTTCAAAAGCAAACACTCAAATGTGTTGTTTTTCTGGTGTAGCCCCTAGTCTATCCATCTGACCTCACACTCAGTGAATGCTCTCTTATTTTTTTATTTTCTGCCCACTCTCTTTCCTCACTGTCCATCCTACTTAGCCTGATAGATCCATCTGATGAGAAAATGGAATCTTAACTTGCATTTATTAATTGGAATTAGCCATTCATATAAGCAAGCCATTTTCAGCTCCAGATTTCTCTGCAAGCGTCTCTGCCACTCTGTCATATCTCTTTTGTTTGCTTGTTTGTTTAAGTAGAGCAAGTCTTGGCATTTTTGGTTTTTATAATTTACATTCTATTTAGTGAAACACCCTTTTTCCACCTGCCAATATCCTTCATTTACCACAGAATTTTCTCTCAAAGTCCATTCCTCAATCTGCTCTTCCACTGTCCTGCATCTTTCCTTCACTCCTTCTCCAGATTTCCGTCATCCTCCATGGACAACAGTTTTGTTGATGGATGCTCCTTGGAGCCATAACTTTATCCTGTTGAAACAGCCAGGTTTTTTAAATTATTTTTTAATGGATACACTTTATTTCTAACTTACTTTTAAAGCCTGGTGACTCAGAGGTCTTTTGGTAATTTCTTATGTTGTGGCCCCATGACCATGCACTTGAGATGGGTCCTTATTGGATATACAGGAGGTCATTTGTAGTCCCACAGCAACTTGCAAAGGGTTTTCATTAAATAATGTGCCAGCAAGGAACAGATGGGGCATGTACACCAGTGAAACTCAGTTCTCCCTGCCCATCTTCTCTCCTCTCTGGGAACCCCAAACTCATCTGCCTCTGGCTATATTTTGGTTTAGTCTCTCAGGTCAGGGATGCTCCTTACATTCTCATTTCAGCACTAAAAGTTTAGAATAAATGTCTGCAGCATTTCCCTTGTAACTCCCTGAGCTGGTTCTGGCTCAAAGCCACAGCAAAGGAAAAAGAAAGAAGCACATTTCATAAGATTAATGCCAGATTTGATGTGCTCCAACAGCAAACCCCACCTTGAAATTTAATTCCAGGGTATCCTTTCAAGTCTTGGTTGAACAACTCCAGCTGTGAATTTGACTCCCTCTCTCCAAGTCAGACTGACTTTGGGGCACTTGTTACACTACCTTAGATCAAAATACCAAGTTATTCATCCTATCCTTATGTCTAAACATTGCTCAGGTTGTAAAACAGATATTCTGAGAGTATTCAAAAACTCTGTTGGAATAGAAATAGGGCATCACAGTAGAAAACTTTCAGCAGAAAGCTGTAGCTAAAGGGACAAATATGAGCCATGAATGAATAAGGAAGGAGATTCAAAGTAGTGCAGAGATGTTACATTTAAATTAAAGTCAGTGAGATGAGTTTGGTTCTTTCTTCAGTTTGGGCATCTAAAACTCAAAGAAAGATGCTGGGAAAATTGGAGAGAGCTCCCAGAATGATTTAAGACCTTGAAAGCCTTCTTTATTGTGAGTGGCTTAAACCCTAATCTATTCAGTTTATCCACCAGAATGCAAAGAGCTGGCTGCAGCCTTCCTCTTGGGTTAGAGATTGCTCACATTTACAGCTCTTTAATCCCATCACAGTGGGAGCCCATCCTGGGTATGCTCAGACTGGCAATGTGGTGTGTGTTAGAGAGGCAGGTAAATAAACCTTTCAACAGCAGACCTGCAGGTGTGATGAAGCCTCTGTCACTTGAGATGTCTAAGTCAAGACTCAGAATCTCTTTAGATGCACAGGTAGGACTCACAGTTGTGCCTGCAGTGTAGATACTGCTGGAAGAGGTTCTACGGTCTGGTTAACAAATGCTGTATAAATAAATTAGCAGAGTCATTGCTTCAGGCCCTAAAAATCTATTAATACTTTCAATTCCTGATTTTTTAAACCATCATGCCTCCCTCTTACAAACCACATGCCCGAAACTGCGGTCAGATCATGAGTTAATTATGCTTGAGTACAGCTCTGGATTGTACAACTGAGAAATCCAAGGCAAGCAAACTTAATTGGCTTTTCCAAGGGCATCCAGCAAATCACTGGCCAAGCTAGCCACTGAACCCAGGGGAGCTGGTGCTTTCTCACTGCATTTCACACTTCCAGCTGCTCGTGGCAGCGACAGCATGGGGCAGGGAGTGGAGGCCTTTGAAGTGTCCCGAAGGCTGTGGTTTGACTCAGCATTATCTGATTCTGTGTCGAGGGGAAGATCTCACCACTGACAGCCCATCAATGGCACTGATGAGTCTGGCTCCTGACACAGATGTGCCACCTGTGATGGCCCCACCCCTGAACTCCAGTGCTGATGGACAGCTTTTATCAGGGTGGAGGGGAGAGGGTCACGTTTGGCCCCCCACCCTCCATTTCAGCAGCTCAGTGGAGCTGCCATTGCATTCTGCTCCTTTTTGACCATATAATTTGTTATGTTTAAGATTGTTCAATTTATTTCCCTGATCTGCTGTCATCAAAGGTTTAACAGCCCTTGGCTGATCCATTAGAAGTGGCAGCAATTAGTTCCCCCATGCTGGCTCTTAGTGAGAGCTGGGAGGGAGTGAGGTAACCTTGTCCCCAGAACTGCTGAGAGAGGATGGCACAAACACCCCAACGCCTTTGTACAGCTCTGCAATGAACCTTGGAGGAAGGGAATTTTTTCCCAAAGTGCAAGCAGTGGAATGAACATCCCCAAAGGCCCAGCTAAACATCTGCTTTGGATAAAAGCTGAGGGGGAAAACTGCAAGTTTGGCAAACACTGCTGCAGCCCAGGTGAGTGCCTAGGGATGCTTTGTGCAGAGACAGTGCTGGGAGCTCGACTAGAGCATGTGGTGTCACCTCTGCCTGGCAAACCCAGCAGAGGAGAAATGTCAAAATGACAAAGCTGAGAAAGCTTCCACGAAGCCAGAACAGTGCAGAAATTCAAGCTGTTGACAAAATGCTTGAAGGAGCCCGCTGGAACCAGAGCCCATGAGCACACCAAAACCTGGGTGAGGAAAACACTGGTTCCACCAACAGCACTTTGCCTGTTCTGGCCAGGAAAGTCCCTCCCATAGATTTGGGGATTTGTTTGGGCTGTGTTTCCAGAGTGATTATTACAGTGAGGGTCACATGTTGGCTCTTCTGACCCCTCTGGAGGCCATTCCTCAGCACACCACAACTTCCTTGCTGAGAGGTAAATTCTGCCAGTGGGCCCACACTTCTCCCTGGCACACTGCCAAGCACCTACCTGAATCTTCCATCTTTGCTCTTTCTATTTTATACTTTTTCAATTAGATATACATTGATTTGAAATTAAAGTTTTCCAGCAGATTTAGCCAAAAGCATGAAGCTCTCCAGAGAGTCTCCATGGCTTGGTGGTGGGATGGGATGCTATGAGAAAGGACAAAATCAGTCATGCACAGAGAATTGAGGTGAGTGATGAAATGTCCCGGTCTGTGGTGGGCTGGGTGATGCAAAGTTCCTGTCTGGCTTTAAGCACTACTCCTCTGCAAATCTGCAAAATGGAGCAAGCAGCCATCCCTTCCCCACAGGGACCTGGGAAGAATAAAGACTGCCAGGGAATGGATGGTAAAGCAATCAGGGCTGCTGTAGATATGTAAGATGGTTGGATTGACTGCCCTCATGAAAGCAGCAGAATCTTTCTGTGCAAGACTGGTGATAAATTGAATGAGAAGGCTCATGCAGCCCATCTATTAACAGCTGGCCTCTGCAAGGGCTCCAGCAAACAAATGCTGTTGCAAGATGATCTCTTTTCACAGGAAAAGAACTCATGTCTTTCCCTTTTCCCTCTCTTTACATCGAGAACCACCAAATAGCAAACATACCACCAGCTTTTTTAAGTGGTTGTTTTTCAGAAAACACTATTGGCTCACCTGTTGGCTCTCCAACTTGCTGGAAATGGGGTTAAATCTAGGTGAAAAAATAGAAAAACAACCTGAGAGTGCTGTGCATGTACACCAGGATGAATGAGGAGAATCAGATGGCAGAACAGACGACATGCGGTAGCTCTCGGCTCTCCCATCCATCCTCTTTCCGAGCCAACCAATTCCCTCCAAATGACAAAAATACATGCTATTTTTGCCTTCCTGATTAGTTTGTTTCAGTAAATCCCACTTCACAGATAGACCCAGCTCACTTTAATTAGCTTTGGCACTTTGACAAGGAGAGGAAAGAAAACACCACAGGACAGTGCTGTCTGGACACACATCGCCAAGCAGTGACAAAAATAAACCATTTTGCTACATAACAGCTAAGTGCTTCCTGACTGCCTGCTTTTATCCTTGTAAGCTTCTACCTAGCTGGTGAAATCAGTCTGACCAATCCAATTCTTTACTGAACAATACCTATTTTTCATCTCTTACTAGTAAAAGGTTCTAAGCCCTGCAAAATCAGTGCCCATTTGGAGTTGGTTTTATTTTGATTCTTCCATCCCCCCCCTCCTTTCACAATCTCTCCCATAGTTCCTACATCCCATAGTATATTTCATCTCCTGCCTGTTCAGGGCAATCTGGTCATTGCTAGGCAACATGTCATCATAAATATTTCATCGGCAGAGGAGTGTTCAGAGATGCAGCCAAAAAATCTTTGTCTGAAGCTGCCTCCATGGTTTCCTTTGCTCACATTCCCTCAGGGGTGCAGCAGCACACAGCTCTGGATCCCACACAGAGAAGGGATGACCAGGATCATGCAGGACAAAGGTGTGGGCTTCTCAGCCAGCATCCTGCCTTGACTCAGTGCTCAGCAGTTCTTGCAGGCTGCCCTTTAGTTGGAGAAGCTGGAGAAGGTTGGTGCACCCTGCCCTGTCCAACCTCCAGGGGTCTGGAATTAATATTATCCCTTAGAAGCAGGTTTTGAAAATTTTTAGAAAATTTTGTGCATGGTGGGGGAAAATGGAGTGGGAAGAGAGAGGATGGGTGCTTGTAGATGAATACTCTGTTCCTGACTTCAGTGAAGTTGGCATCTTCCAACAAAGCAAAATACAAATCCTAACCAGATTTCACAGTGCCATGGGCATGCTCATCCTTACTTCCAGGACCTCCAGAGCTCTCTACCCCAATATAGCCACATCTCTCATAACTTCCACTCCCTGTATCCTTTTGCTTGGAGAAGAATCCCACCTGGAAGGTCTGAACCGAGGAACACCAGCAGATGAAGCTCTGGAGGTGACTGAGCAGCTCTTGCTGGGAAGTTGCAGCATTTTGTCAGTAAAGCCTTAACTGTGTGAAGAGTTCTCCCTCATGCAGTTGTCTGTCATACTGTCATTTTTCACAGTTCCCTTATCTAAAATGAACCTGGCCTGCCTGTCTTTCCAGGGCTCTGTGGCTGATTATTGCTGCTGTAAGAGCTACAGATTCAGTGGTAGGAGCCCAACATAAAAGTGGAACCACTCTGCCTGGTGGGCTGCCTGTTTCTTAACCATGCATTCAAGATGGGCATCCACCATTCCCTGGTGACCCCCAAAAGGGTTTGTGTTGGCTGATCAGAGCTGTCTGGGACTGTGGCAATGGATGTTTCTAAAGGAAAGCAGCCACGTGGTGAGCACTTCATGGCAGAGGTTACCTACAAGTGCCAAAAAATGTCACACTAGGAGGGTGGCAAAGATCAGCCTGGGAGTGAGAATTATAGCATCATGGAGAGCACTACAATAAAACTGCCAAAATTACTGTTTTCTCCTACTGCTGATTTTTGCAAGCAGTAAAGGGACCCAGCTTGGGTCCCACTGGGCTATGACCCAGTGCCTTGCACAGACATATCCTTTATAATTGTAAAGCAAAGCCTTGCTGCCCTAAAAAGCAACCTATCCATTCACACCAGCCTGAGCAGCTTTAACTTCACCAGTCCTTCCACTCATGATTTGGAGAAAGGTTTTGTGGTCACGGCACCCTGAAAGGTCTCATTTCCTTTCCTCTGGGCTGCTCTGCAGTAAAGCCTCTGCCTGACTTCCCTGCTTCACCTTCAAGGCACCAGTTCATCCAAGATTTGCTGGATGCATGGAAGAGCAATGGGAATTTGACAGATTAACTGAGTACTCTTCTGTCTAGACTCCCTGTCATGCCAAATACAATCTTAAAACAAATGACCTACTGCAACAGGCTACTGCTCACGCCTGGATGTTAACAAGAGGAAAGACAAGTGCAGGGAGGTATTTTGAGTTTGTCTATTTGCTTTCTTTAGCTCAGTGACATGAACTTGTGGCTGTTTACGTAGATCTGAAGGTGCAGAATTTTGCCTGTTAGAAGAGCAACCTCATCACTTGGTACGTGCTGTGCCTCCTGTGGGCGTGGGAAACCCATTACTCAGGCACCAGTGTTGTGCCTCTGATTGGAATGCTTTCATCACGTCTGCCTGCAGATCATCAATCACGATTTTTATTTCTTTGCAAGCCAAGAAATAGGTGATGTTGGAAGAACCCCTCTGGAGATACTATTAGCTGAAAGAAGCAAGCGAGGAAAAATACGAATACATTACTAAGTGTGTGGGAATGTTATGATTTCAGATCAAAACTTTGGTGTTTTGTAACTCTGTGATGTTTATATTTTAATTGCTTTAAGAGAATTCTATTGTCAGATGAAAGAGCCCAACCCTAGATCCAAAGCCATGTTTTAAGTAAAAGTTATGGAGACAAGAAATTCAACTCTTCACAGTTTCTTTCCTAAGAAAAGTGCCAGTGTTTGCTACTGGGTGTCCCAAGCTAAATGGCACCAGGTGATCTCAATCTTAGTAAGAAGAGCCAGCTTGTTAGTGAGAGTCTTGGAGATGAGAAAGGGGAAGTTAGGCCTCATCACCATGAGATTAAAACCAAGCAGAGGTGCAAGAGACACCAAAGTAGCCCTGTGGGTAGAAATAGTGGTGGGACGTGCCAGGGAGCTCCACGTGCCTGCAGCTCAGCTGCCAGCAGTGCAGATGCTGCCTGGCTGGAGCTGGCTCACACAGCTCTGCAGAGTGCTGAGTTGAGCTGCCTAGACACAGCCACGGTGACAGCAGTAAAATGTCAGGGACTGGGCAGCTGTGAGGCTGAGACAGGCTCCTCTCAGTCTGCTGGCTCGAGCTGAGGGACAGGAACGGGGAGCCTGAGAATGAGGAGAAGCAGGCACTGCTGCCCTGGCCCTGTCAGGACATGGATGGCATTGCTGACGTGGGGCTCATCTATCCTGGGAGAGCTCTGCTGGTAGGAGATGACCTTTGGGAGTCCTGGTAATCCATTAGGCTCTGGAGGGACTCTTGGGATTAATTGCTATCAGCCAAGAAGGTGCTCCTTGTCCAGCATCAGTCAAAGGTATATTTGATTATCTGATTAGTTTCCAAAATTTGTCAAAAAAGATATCTGCAGATCCTGACCTTCCCTGGAAAGGGCAAATCCAGAACTTTTTCATTTTTTTTTTTTTTTTTAAATAAGGATATAAAAATTGCTGTACTCATCTGAAGCAAACATCAGCTTTGCTCTGTTTTCTTTCCAACAGTGAACAGCAGCAGAAGCTTTTTGTATCAGAAGAGAGGAAATCTCTCTGTGTCCTTCCACCTTCAGGCTGTAGTACTGTATGCACTTCTTCAGGCAATATTTAAGTCCTTCTTTTTAATGACTCTTGACAGGTTTTTCTGGCCATGAATATTTTCAGCCCCCACATTATCCTGTGGCAGTATATTTCAGTTTAACTATGTGTGCAAAATGCTCATTTGCTTGACTCTGCAATTTCTGAGTTTCACATAATGATCCCTTGTTCTTCTGCTGCAAGAACAGCAAATAATTATTTCCTACTCACCTTCCCTCTGGCACCCTTTGCTACTATTCCAGTTCTCCCCAGAATTTTTGGTGTAGCTGTGCTGTCACGGGAGCAGGTTGGTTTAGCTGTGCTTAATCTACCTAGTGCAGGTCCCAGTGAGCTGTGACAGTGGAGGGATGTGGATGGTGCCATGGGTCAACAGGCTGTGAGTTTGTGTAGCTTACACAGCTGTCTATTCCATGGAACCTCCCCTGGTGTTGTATGTGCTGAGTGCCTTAAATCTTGCACAGATGTGCCTCCCAAGATTCCAGCCTATCTTAGATGGGACAGAATTCCAGTTCAAGGAGTCGCCCCTTCAGTGCTGGTGTCTGGCTGTGAATGTTTATTAGTGTGACTAAAGGTGTGCTGAAGGCCCAGCTGATATTTGAAGGCTTGGGCTGGATATTGACTGCAAACAGCATCTCAACACAGGAGCTGGATGCTTTGAAAACCCCTAATTTTCAGAAGTCCCTGATGACTCTGAGCTAGCCTCCAGCATACTTTAAAAATGAATCCAGCCTGGAAGGACTCTACAAACACACAGCCTATTGTTGCCACCACTTTTCCTTCCTGTACAATACCAAAAAGAATTAAAGACCCTGGTAGGATTTTTTCCCAAACAATCATTTATAATACATACTGTAGGATTGAAATTCTGCTTGCCTGCTTTGGTATTGTCAGAAGCACAGCTGAAGTCAACACTTACTTTGCCACAGAGAAGATCCAGCCTCAAAATAGAGCAATCTGTGTTATCACCCCTGGAGTTAAATGCCTCCAGACAGTGAGGGCAGTTCAGGGCTGAACCCATCCTGTGTCTCAGCTGGAGAAGCCAGTCATAAATCATCAGGGCTTAATGAATGCTGTGCTGAGGATTTTGCATGGATGCAAGAGGCAGCATTCAAATTCTCCACCAGAAATGAGCTGATTGCTTTCAATTTTTCATTCTTGTTTGCTGTTTGGTTTTTTGTCTTGAAATATGCAAATTAAGGGAGTTTCCTCAGCCTGAGTTCAGGGAACAGTTTTTGTGTTGAGACCTTGGTTATGACATTTGATTTGGGAGGGCAGCCTCACCTGCTGCTAACATTTTTTAAAGGCAAAATACAGGCTTACAATGAGGTCACTATGCACTAAAATTTCTGTTTAACTTGTCACCTTTAATTAAATCATTTCATGTATTTGGAGGAATAGCCAGTTCCAGTACAGTCTCTTTGAAGGGATTTTTTCCAAATACAACACCATTAGACAAATGGTTTCATTTTATGCCAGCTGAGCTTGTTCTTCAGAAGAAACAAACACAAGAGAGCTTTTTGTTTCTCCTAATTATGGACATGGGAAGGCATTGGGAATGACGTGGTATCACTGGGCAAGGCATGGCATGTGAGGCAGGCACCTCAGAGAGGATGTTGGAGAAGGACGTGGTCTCTAATCATGTAGCACCTTTTTCCTTTGAAAAGAGCAGAGAAATTGTGAGTGGAGAAGTTCCAATTGTTTCTGTGGTTCATCTGATTCCATCTGGCCTGAAGTCATCCTGGTATAATCTCCAGTGGTTTTGTCCCTTCCACTTGCAGGGTTATGTCCATTTCCCTCAGGTATAAGACTATTCCTTCATTGACTTCTCCCATTTGTCTCAGATTCATTTGATTTCATCTTACCCTGACAGTGATTATTTTTCTTCCTTTCTCTAAAGAAAAATCCAAACAACCATTTAGGAGCCCATGTTGGCAGAGAAGATGGGATAAGAAAGGTATTAAAGCACTGGAATAACCAAGGAGAGAGCTCAAAGCTAATGTCAGGGGAGCAGAGAGATTATTCCTGTGACCTTCTCTCAAGCCATATTTGTTTGGAGTACTTCCCAAATTCCTCTCAGCTGTGGTGGGCGAGTCAAACATCAGCAGTGTTTACCAAGGGCCAGTGTGGCTCAGACGGTTGGCAGAAAGTCTTGGAAGTAAAACAGCTGTTCTCCGTCACAGCAGCATCCTGGAGAAGGGGTGGCATCCTCAGTGCTGAGGAGAAGTCTAACACTGACTTCCACCAGGAGCAGAACATCCTTATTTGTTACAAAAAAGAAAAAAAAATCCTCTTTAGCCACATCAGTGAAGTGATGGCCAAGTGTTCTTTTTAATCCTCCTTAATCATGGTGTTGCTGATTAACATTTGAATAGAGCTTCTAATTAGAAAGAAGACACACAGACAATCTCACCCTGCTGAGGAGGTGAATTCTCAGCTCCTACCACTCATTCCTGCATATGCTGCCCTGATTAGGGCTTGAATAGGACAATGATTAAAGAGGCCACTGCCACGGTGCAGCCTCTCAGTAGCATAGCTACTTCAAGGATTTATTTTCAGCTGAGACTTGAATAAATGTTTTGCAAATGTGAGCCACTCCTTCGGAATGGGAAGAGCTTTTAAACACTTCTGATGCACTGTTCCATCTTGTTCCTGGTTTTATCACACTGATCACTGCCTCTGTAGAACATGCCCAGTTTGACCATAATGTATTTCAATTACGATCGTGGTTTAAGCATATGTATTTTACTTGCTCATCTCTTTCATTATTCAAAAAGCAGCTAAAGCCTGGTGAAAACCTGGTCAGTGTGCTATTGAAAAATCTCTTCTACTTTCTTGAGTGAAGTGTTTTTTTCAAGTTCTTCCATCCATTATATAATTTATTTTGCTTATTAATTTGCATTAAGGCTAACCAAAGTCAGGGCTGCTGTGCTAGGAACTATTTGCATTCAAAGAAGATCATACTCACAGTCTCCTAGGAATTTTTGATGTCTGCTCCTGTCAATTATATCAATCCACTAAGAAAGACAGCTTTTCTGTGCCTAACCACATTACAGAGCCGGGAAACAAAATTATCACAAGTGATCTAAGTCTTGCTGGACATGGGTGTACAGCCACCTATTCACTAGGACCTCCTGGTTACAGAGCGTTGCCAGGTGAATTCCTGCTGCAACAGCTTCAGACATTACAGCCCCTGGCTGTTCAGCTGCCTCTCTGCCAAAGCTCAGCACCTCAGCCTCTTCTGCAACAGGTCTGTCTCACACATGGCAGTGGTGGCTTTGAAGGGTGCCAGAGCCTGCCTGGGTGCAAATGAGGTCCAGGTCCCCATGCCCTCCTGAGGAGGGGGCAACACCCTAAACCACCACAGAAATATTCACATAAATCCATGTTCAGGGCCCTTTCCCTCCCAGACATGCTGACTTAGGAGGGTGGGAGGCCTCCTGCAGCTCAGTGCATTGTGAGTTTATTCTTTCCTCTAGACATTAAGTTACATAAAGATGATGGAGAGTGTTTTGTGGCCTGCAGCATGTGGAATGGATCTTTTCTAGGCCTTTCTGCACTAAATTCCCTTTGTTGTCCTCATTTTTCCTAAATACAGCTGCAAAATCATCCTTCTTTCAGAATTAAAGGCATTTTCATAAATGGGATCTGGACAATATTTTCCATCCAGGTGCCCAAAATTAGGCTTTGTGACAGAAGTGGACTCATTATGAGGAAGGCAGTAAGCTTTTGTATCTTGAAATCATTACCAGGCTGTGTGGAACAGAGGCAGGAACAGGTGAAAAGGAGAAGCAAAGCTTGCAGCATAAGATCAATGACCTGATTCAACTGTGAGGAAGAAGCAGAGAGATTTTACATAAAGCTATGGTAAAAAAACAATCTCAGAGAGATGCTTCACTTCAGAAAAGCCTTTTCTGTAGAGCTGGGCCACAGTCACCTAAATGTGCAAAAAGGCAATTAGCCATTATTTATTTTTCATCTCATCACAAAAGCAGAAACTCTGCTGTGGTGCTCACCAGGACCTGCCAGGTACACACTTAGGGCAAGTGAGAAGGAGGCACTGGTCCCTTGGGCTGGTTCATCTCTTGGGGCCACAGCATCTCCAGATGGCCTCAAGTGCCTGCAATTGTCAGGGCAAAATGGAAAATTGTTCAACTGGCATGACATTTAATGTCCCACAGCAACAGCAAGGGAGTGGAGAGAGAAGAAAGAG
>QUSF01000015.1:12243676-12257353 GCA_003676055.1 Chloebia gouldiae
GAGAAGAGACACAATATTTTGAAAGACCCTTTCTGAAGGAAGAAGCAAAATGATGTGGCACCCTCCCACACTTAGAGCTTATCTGCAGGAGCTGAGTTCACACCCTCCAGTAATGATCATCATATAAATGCAAAGCCATCTCTGTCATTTAGCAGCTGTTTCCTGGATTTCAGGATAGTTAGTTCCTATGGGCTAGAGAGTGACAGTTCCTGTACAAGTACAGCAGAAAGACAAGTAAAAAGGCCTCTCCTCCATCCTTCTCTGTGCCCTGAGAGCTTCCCAGCTCTGCTCACTGGGTTTGCACCCAGCCTTCCAGCTCTGGGGCTGCTCTTGCTCAGTGGCCAGGATGAAAATAGAGTTTAGAGAGACCATAATACACTGGAAACTTTCTGAGCCCTTCCAGAGCTGCTCTGAGGGAGGTAACATGCCTCAGCACCTCCCCTGCCCAGAGAGATCCTAATAATCTCCCTGAGGCAGGTGAATCCCCAGTGTGATGTGTGAGGGCAAGAGCTGCTGAGTCCTGTGCTCAGTTCCTCAGTACATGTGGCTTTGGGAGCCCTGGTGTGCCTGCTTGAAAGTCAAAATTCTTTCCCTTCTGCTAACTTCCTAACATCCCAGCTATTCTGGGATGATGCCCTGTCAGGACTAGGGGCTATTCTTGGACCACTCTGCTGATCACACCCAGCAACAGCAGCCTGCACTGACAGCTCCTGCTGTTCCAGGGCATGGAAAGGCAGGCAGGAATAATTTCCCAAGCCAAGGCAATGTGAGGAGTGCCATGGCTCTCTCTGTTCAGCGGGTGTAACTCCAGAGAGAAGCAGCTCAGATACAGCAGCAAGGCAGGGAGAGTGAGTCTGGAGTTTAATGCCTCTGAAAGAGAAAGCAGCAGCAGTTCAAAAATTGATGTAGCAGTGAAAAGTTCCTTGCTTCCAACTAGAAATAAGGAGTTTTTCAGGCATGTGATGAGGTGCAAGGTCTCTGTCTTAACTCTTCTGAACCCACTATGCATGCAAAGATATTTTTAATGATAAACTTGCTCACTTTAGAATGAAATATATTTCCAGCCCATGCTAACAGGGAACCAAATTACTGCCCGTGGTAGCAGGAGGAGGTATGAAATAAATTGGTCAAGGGAAACCTTAATTTTAAAAGCCAAAAATAACATGGTATATAATGTAAAGTTCAAAGTTGAGCATTGAGGCTAGGGACTCCTGTGCAGTATAAATTCAGTGTCATAAAAGAGCAAGAGTGGAGCAAATTGCTGCAAAATGCAAGACCTGGTAAGTAGCAGCAGGATATTGAAGACAAAGCTCACAAAGTGATTTTAACAGGTTTTGAAACCTGCTGCCATAGCTTGTTTTCAATTGCTGTGATTTTATTTGGGCTCGTTAGAGTGTCAGATGCTCGGGCTCTCTGTGGAGGTAAGGGGTGTATTCAGCTTATGCTCATGCTACAACCAAATCAACAATAACCTAATAAATGATAACTAATAAAGACCAAGGTTTAATTATGTGAAACTGTGAGCATGTTATGAACAGAGCAATCCTCCCAGGAGCAGAGGCAGCCAGAGGAAAGATGTAGAGGATGTGCAACTAGTGTTAAAAAGCTGCTTTGCTGCCATTTCACTGAACTCCTTGGGTATGTGTGTGCCACATACCCAAATAGCTCTGTACAAGACACTAAAAACGCAACAAAATTCCTGATAATGTCTGGATCAGGATTACAGACACTGCAGAGAGAGAGCAAACGTGTGCAGCTCAACACTAGGGAGCATTTTTGGTTAAATCCAAGTGCAGTGAGTTCTCTTGTCTCCAAGCTCCAGGCAGGCTGGATGCATAGAGCAGGAGATGTTCATTTTGCTGGAGACATGCTCCAGGACAGAGAAGGGCACGAGAGCCCACGTCTCCAAGTCCCAGCCATGGAAAGTGTGATTGCCAGGCTCTGGCATTTCAATATACCCTCTTATGAAGGGGAAAGTGATTAGAGAAGCCCCAGGAGGTCCTGCCAGTCATCAAAGCTGGATCTAACGGCAGGAAAAGATGGAATTAACGTTATTGTGTCAGGTTTGTCTTTCTGAACCCACTCGGGCTGTAGGCTGAGCTTTACATAAGCAAGAAGTAGCAGCTCTGGCTCTTGCCTCATGGCAGCCAGGCTGGCCAAGTGGTCCAGGCTCTCCCTGGCCTGGCTGCTCGGCTTCCATGTGGAAGGTGATGTTTTTATTCCCCACCACTTTACCAGGGATGCTTTCAAACCTAATTAAGCTTAGCGTTATCATTGTTTTTATCACATTAAGATCCCACTTGGCTCTCAGCAGCACAGACCACAAAGTCAACACTGCATCTTTAAACAGAAACAACAGATTTTGGTTCAATTAAAAATTCATTAAAATGTAAATTACTTTGTAGGGTTTTTTTCCTTCTAATGCCTGTTCAGTGTGACACTCTAATGGCACAAAGCATTAAGGGGAGGTTAACTGGCAGCACAGAGACAAATTGCTCTCCATATACTCACCTGCTTAAGTGATCTTGGAAAAGAATTTAACGCTTTTCTCTCACCCACAGGGGTTTCTACCTTATCCCAATTTTTTGCTATGATCTTTCCATGTCATAAAATCATCACAGAATGACAAAATGGTTTGGGTTGGAAAGGACCTTAAGGATCATCTCATTCCAGCCCCCCACCACGGTCAGGGACACCTTTCACTAAACCAGGTTGCTCAAAGCCCTGTCCAACCTGGAACTATCATGCTTTCTTATATCTAAACTGAATCACCTTATCCTGCAGCTCTGCTTTCCCTTTTCCTCTGCAGTTCTTCAACAGCTCTCAGGGAATTTTTTTCTCCAAGATGACCGATCCTAAAAGCCAGCCATTTCCTCCCAGACCCCTGCCAGATGTGCCAGAATAAATTTCCTGGCTGTTTCCCTTCCAGTGGCTGCACAAGATATGATGATTTAACCATATACTTATTAAATCATTTGTTGCTTCTAATGCTCTATGAAACCACGTGTGAGCATTATTATTATATTATTATTATTATTATTTCCCTTATCACAATAAACTCAGTCACTATTGCAAGTTCATTAGGTGTTGTTAATTGCTAACAACATATTCAGAACGTATGGTAAACGCAATTTAATTGAGAACTAATTAACTTGTTATGGTTATCTCATTACATGCCAATTAAACTTTTCAACATTCCTTTTCAGTAGATAAAGGAACAGTTAAAATCCCAGGGACCAACTTCTGAGCTGGGGTAAGGGGGGCAGCTCTGCTGCCTTCATCTGTAATGCAGTTACTTTGCTTCTCGCGTTTTTGTAAGATTAAGGGAAGCCAAGGGAGTTCAGGTTAATTTAGTGTGTCTCTGAAGAGTCTGAGAAATTGAGAAAAAAAAAAAAGCCTCTGATGGTGGTTTTGTGTTTCGTGAGAGAAACTGAAGGACTCGGGTCAGGAATTTCTGCTCGGCGGCTGAATCAATCTGCAGTTTTTGGTAACACAGCCTCCAGCTTTAACACATCTGCAGACTAGAGAGGGGAATACTGACACACTACACCAGGCCCAGGGTCCATGCAAAGCTATCCCTGGATCACAGGCTTTGGATTGGCATCTTTGCACAGCATCATTTGAAGGGATTCTCCCCAAACAAGCTCCAGCTGATGGCACACAAGAGAGCTCATGGCAGCGTGGTTGACTGCACCTGCCCCTGACCAGCTCTGTGATCAAACCACACTTGCCCAGCTTAGGTTTCTGCCCTTTCTCTGCACGAAAGTGTCAAGCAAACAAAGGAGAGGGAAGTAATGGAGGAAAAAAGCAGAGCCATGTGAGTAAAAAGTGCTTCCCAAAGCCACAAAATAAGCAGCTGGGGAAAGCTGGGAACTATATTGCTTTTAATCTCTAAGATAAACAGGCTCCGTCATTTTAGATATTATAGTAACATCTGTGGCTTTAAATAAAATACAGAAATCAACCTGTAGCTGGAGCCATTAGGTCCACAGTGTCACTGTAATGCTTGCTTCAAACCAAAATGAAAATCTTTCAAAGTGAGAGGATTGCAAGAGGCTCTTATTAAAGTGTGAGGTGACTATTCTGGCACTATTGAAGTGAAGGAGAAAGTCACTGTGACAGGTTTGATGACTAATTTCTGGTTGATTCACTCACTGAAACAACTCTGTGAGAAACTTGGAAAATATGTGAAGGGACAAGTGGGCAAGTCCACTGGTCAGCCACACAAGGCTCTGAGCTCAGCAGCTTCCCCCACATAAAGGAGTTGCAGCTACACGGGGTGGGAGGAGAATTCCAAGAGCTACTGCCCTGCCACCGGTGCCTCAGTGGCACACCCTGAGAGTCAGCTGAGATGAATCACAACAGGTTGGGTTCAAAGCAGAGTTAGCAGGGACCAATACCTTTTATCAGGGTGCAGAATCATCTCCCCGGTGCAGGATCAGGGTTCCTCCACACTGAGCAAGCCCTGCTCTGCTAGAGCAAGGATGTATGGAAAAGTGTCAGGGAAATGAAGAAAGAGCAGGGAGGCAGAACAAGCTGTTTGCATCCTTCAAGTGAAGCAGAGAACTGCCTGTGAAGATGAACTTTAATTTAAACCACAGGGAAGAAGAGTGTTAATGCAACACCCACCTCATGCAGCTTTTCCAGTAAGGGCTATAATACAACAAAAGCAGCTGAAGAGGCTTTTCTCATAGAATATTCTAACTAACTTCGTAAAGCCGGGAAAGCAAAATTCTTCTGGAGATCTTTCATGTTCTTAATTTGCTGAATCCAAACATTCACATGCATCTTCTATAACCACTGCTGTTTGAATAGAGAGCACTCCTCAAGTGGGAAGGGTGAGTGTGATGTAGTGTTATGGAGGCTATTAGTACATACCAGAAGCTTCAAGAATTCTCCAGCATTTCTATCCAGGATGTGCTAAGATGGCAATACTTGCATGGTGAATGTGTTTTTACTGTGTGTTTTTATGATGTTTTCATTATATGCTTTTATTATATGGTTATAAGCTGCTAGAATGGAAACAGGAGCTATAAAGTTTGATTGATTGTTATATTCCCATATATAAACGGAGATTATTTTTTTCCACTAGAATCTATGAATGACAGATAAGTTTGATTGAGATGCAAGTCCAAGCATTAAGTCCACTCTTGGACTAATCAAATCCAGCTCCTGAAATCAAGTCAATGCAGATGGAATCATAGAATATGCTGAGTTGGGAGAAACCCACAGGGACCATCAAAGTCCTGGCCCTGCACAGGATAAGCCCAGTGATGCTTCTGAGCTTTCGTCAGGTCATCAGACCCTCAGCTTTACACAGCTGAAGAGGCAGCTGGGACACTTGGTGCTCTGTGTGTCCCCACAGGTCTCCAGGAGCTCAGGGTTCTGAAATCCCCGAGGCTGAAGCAGGAGCTAAATTCAGAAACTAAAGAGGGCGTCACAGGCTCTTGTTTAAGATCCTCTTTCTGATGAGGTTTAATTTAGACAACAGAGTCAAGAGCTCTAAAGTGACACTGTGTTCTCATTTAGTGCCTAATATTTTGTCATGTGCAAGGTTTGATGGATGCTACCAAACACCTCGTGTTCCCCCTGCTCTCCCCAAGCACAGTGCAGCCCTGCTGTGCTGCTCCAGGTCCCACTGACTGCACCATCCTGGTGGAATCAGGCTTCTCTCCAGTGGGATGTGAAGGAGAACCACTTCAGTAACTTCTATTTACAGTGGCCACAGTGATGGGCTCTTCCCCAGGGTTGCAGGGTAAATCTTTGTGGAGTCCCCTCGTGTGATACTGTACTTTATAAACCTTCCAGATCAGGGATTTGTCAGGCTGATGGACATTGCAACTGGTTTCAGCTGACACAGATTCTGTTTTTTTTCTGCTGTACTGGAGGCCTATTCCCTGCAATGCTCCTTTTGTTGTTCACCTACCCCGGTGTGAAATACCTCTCAGGCACCTCATCCCAGACAGAGCCTTTTCTTTTACACACCTCAGAGGGCTATCAGAATCCAAAATTCCCTGCTGAGGCCTTTGAAGTTGCTGGTCAGCCCAAGAGTGAGACATGGTGAGATGTTTGCTGGGAGAAGAAATACCCTGGCTTTCAAGGAAGCAAACCCAAGAATCAACCTGTAATTTATTTATAGGCAGAAACAAGGGAAATCTTTTGTGTTCCTCCAAATAAACCTGTCCTCTTGCTTGACTTGAACTATTCAAAAACCTTGCAAGGACTGGAAGCATTTCCCCATCTTCTGTAGATTTTGTGCTTTGTACTTGTGCTTGCTAAATATATGCCAGCGCATATACACCACTTACTGCAGCATGCAGGCTCATGATCTTTGCATGGCTTCTTCCCCTCCAGGACTGCCATAAATAAATCACTGGGTCAGGGAGGTTCTAACATGCCTGTGGTTCTTTTTCTCTCTCCTTCCTTCTCCTGCCTTTGTACAGAGCACTTCAACCTGCAAGGAGTGTTCCCTGCAGCCCCTGTCCCGTGGGTGCTCTGTGCTCGGTGTGATCTGGCAGCAGATCATTCATATTCCTCACCACAAAGGACACTAATGATCCCAGATCAGAGCAAAAATCACATTTTGGCACAAGCTGCACTAAAGTTTTCCCTCCCAGGGAATGTGCTCGCTGAGCTGACAAATCAGATTCCCACAGAGGTGGGTTTTGAGTGTGTGGTGCTGCACAGCCAGGAGCAGGTATTCAAAAATTCGATTTTGGAACTCAGAAGGGAAGTATCATCTTGAAAATATCCTGTCCTGGCTGCTCTTAATGTGATTGGGATGTTTGCAAATCCTTAAGAGTGTTTTGGATCGATATAAGTGCTTCTTTCTTGGTGTTGGCCACCAAGATGTGAGTTCTAGCCAAGAAGTTCTGTTCTTGCTTCACAGGAGGACCTAACCTGGGGACCATGTTCTCCCTGCACCTTCTGGCTAGAGCTCTTCAGGGGAAATCCTTTTGCCCTACTTTGCTCTTTCAAAATTCACTTTATTTCAAAACCCAAGCAGTTCCCTCGGCAGCTCTGCCCACCACAAAGGACATGAAGGATGAGTAATATTAGTAGAAAAGAGAAGAAAAAAAGCATTTATTATTGATGGGGGGCAGAACGACAGTCACCGTAGTTACTGAAATCAAGTGCCTTTCTAGAGCTGAAATGAGGCTTCACATTAAAGGCCTTTTGCACAGCAGTTTTTTAGCTGTTAGCAAGAGGTGGAGAGAAGAAAAAGTTACATTCCTAATGTTACCCTTTTAGGTTTTGTCATCTTTGCTAAATGGAACATATTGTCAGATCTCGTGTTTTCCTGGCAGAAGAGTTCTCATTTGCAAAGGACCATGTGTGCATGTGAATTTTTTTGTTCCTCTTCTTTTTTTTTTGGTTGTTTTAATTGCTGTTGTAACCTGCACATTTTGCAAATATTTCAATCAAAATTTTCCAAAGCACCATAAGAAGGCAAGAAAAAAGCAAGAGAGCTTCTTGCAGGTTTTTTCAGGTGTTCTCATCACTAAGGTGATAGATTTTTGAGTGGTTAACAGTGCTGTCTTGGATGGCCCAAAGGAGGGTTATAAAGATTTCCCCTTCTTTATCTATTCCTGTGTTGTTACTCCCAGGCCTCTTTTTCACTCTGACTTCTCACAGGTGGAAACAATCTGAAATCTCAAATTATTCTTGCAAAACCCCCCTCTCACACCTTGCAGTGCCTATACAGAGCTTGTTCCTTCTTCCTACATGTGAGATTGTTTATCCAAACTAGGTAGATTTACCCCCTCAACATGGCTGTAGAGAGTAATTGGTTTTCTGTCAAGTATAGAACAAGACTAATCAAACCTGCCAGTCTGAAACAGGTCAAAACTGGAGTCAAATATGACCTGTGCTTCGAGGGCCATGAAATGCAGCAATACCGTGCTGGAGGTGCTGCAGAAACAAACCTGAAAGAAATGTCATGTCTTAGCAGCTTTAATCAGAGATAAAACACAAAATCTGAAATTCGCTGAGGTCTCTGTTTGGCATCTGAACCCTACATCTGTTTATCAGCCACTTCAAATCTACAATTATAAGTGAGAATTACATAACACTTTGGACTTATCTTGGGGGGATGTGTTGTTAAGTTCAAATCATTGCTGGCTGTGTGCAAAAAATGTGCATCTTTCATACGCACTGAGAACATGGGCATCTTCTGAGTCACTGAAAACACGGCCTTGCTGGGTTAATTATTTCTCTGTGAGGTGGGGAAAAAAGGGTGAAGCATGTGGGTGAGGGTAGAAGCAGGGAACAGGGAGGAGTCTTGTGTCATTTCTGTTCCATGACTATCAGCAAAAGGTTTCTTTGTTCCTCTGGTGACCGTGCAAGACAAACAGCACAAGTGCAAGTTGGATGAAAAGGCTGGGACAGCTTGGATGGTGTGGAATGCCAGCACTGGGAGTGACATTTGGGCACTCACACCTCCTTGGCTGCAGAGCTTCCCACAGGTCCATGGACATGCAGCATGGACATGTCCATGTGGACATCCATTGTCCACATTCTCTAAAGCTGAAACACCTTTCTCCTCCTGCCTTCTGCCCTGGGCATCACAGTGGCTTCACAGAATGAGCAAAACACACCCAGGCTCACAACACCCCCAAGAAGAGGGGCCCCCATTATGTGTGTGTCTATAAACACCCCTGCACACACAGCACTGCCACCCAGTGCCTCGCTAACCACGGAGGGGGGCTGCAAACTTGGTTTGGGGTGGGGTTTTCTCCCCTAAATGCCATTAACGTGGTGTACAAATTTAATACAAACCCATACCCAGCTCTGCCTTCCCAAGCTGGAGGTGCCCAGCTTGGCAGGGCCAAGCTGTAGGAGTGAGCCAGCTGTGCAGCTGCAGGTGGAAATATCAATTCCTTGGCATCAGGTTCAGGTAACAGGCAATTTGCAATTGTCACACATTTTCTGCCTTTTCTCTTTTTTCTCCCTTTTCCATTTTTTGTTTGTCTGTGGTTAATTGCAAAGGGGAGGACAGCAGACCTTATCTCTCCTGACTAGTGGTGGCAAAGCTGAAAAATTGTTTTTATTACAAGGTGGAAGGGTTTTCACATGCAAATTATCGATATCATTGTGAATGTGGCATTTTTATTAATCCAAACCAGTTTATCTGACCAAAAAGAAAAGAAATATCATTCTTGTTTTATATCAAACATTTTGCTCTGACAACAGCAAGTCATATTTGATGAAATATTGCATGGATCGCACCATTTTTACAATTTAGTGCAAGAGAGAAAGAAATAAAAAGGACTAATGGATGGGGTGGGGTTTGGGGATTTTTTGATGGATTTGGCATTGGGATTTTTTGGTTTTGCTCTTTTTATCTTTAAAACGCTTCTCCTAAATGCCAGTCAAGAGATGCAAGTTCACATAAACATTTTAACTTCTTTTCTTCAACATCAAAGAAACTGATCTGGTTTTATAGATGTATTTTTATCTCTCTATTGTGTGCACTTCCCCTTCAGACACTGGGAAAGTAAGGTCACATTCCCTACCGAGTCCATCCTTTTCTATTGATTTTACTTTCTTAAAATCCTAATAGAGCTTGAAATTAATACAGTTTAATTTTCTTCTCCCTTTCTTGTGAACCAACAAAGCTTTCTTATTGCTGCTACACAAGTCTGGGTACAAAGAAGATGACAGACTTGGCATCCTCCTTCCAATGGCAAAAATCCTTGAAAAGAGAAAATTGGGAGGGGTTTGGCTCTTTATCCAAGGATGTGAAGGCTCTCCCTTCCTGTCTAGATGAGGAGCGGGGGATGCTTCTTTACCCATTTCAATAGGGGATGGATCACAGCAAGTTATGGACCCCGGTAATGTGGCAAAATTCAGATTCACTGACTTTAGGACAGGTCTAAATTTCCCTACTTGGGCTGCAACTCAGTGATCTCTGCTGATTAAAAAAAAAAAAAATCATATTCCCCAGCCTGGGACAAACAGCTTGTCCTTCAGGAGCCAGGTGAATGCACTTCAATAATGGGCATAGCCACTTCAGAATCCAGCTGGAAACCATTTACCCAAGGGTAGATGAAGCCAGGTGAGGAGGCTGGCAGCTCTAGAAGCTGCTGGGCTGTTGCCAGCACCCTCCATCCATGAGCAGAGCTGCTGGGGTGGTACTGTCCTATCCCTTGCTCGGCGTAGAGACCAGCAAGAGCATTCAGGAGAAGATGAAGGGCATCAAACCTACTGAATCAGCATCCTTCCCTCCTGCCAGTGAACCTGCTGGGGAGGAAAAGACACTTGCTGGCCCTTGGGAGTCACCTCTCTTTGGTGGGAGGGTTCTGCTGGCAGAAGCAGCGAGAGGCAGGTTGGGTGTCAGCAGTGACACGATGGAACACGACAGCCCTGGCTAGCCCGGGCTCCCGTGCCCGCTCGTCACATCAGAGCAGTGCTCAGCTGTATAAAATGGGCTGTAAACTTTGCTCATTTTGGCTGACAGATACGATAAAGGTTATGTGTGCTTTACAGCATTACGAATTTGATGGAGAAAGGTCCCCTGAGACCTCCCGCTGCACCAGGTTCTAGCATTTGGCACAGCATAGCAGGGACCTCGTGGGTCGTGTTCCCTGCCCCTCCTGTGCTTGTTCAGGAGTCACTACCCACCTCAATGATGCTTCTCACGTAGATTAAAAGCATTTTAATTATGTATTATTTTTGCGCTCTTTGTGTATCTGCGCCTTTCATACGCACATCTTAAATTCATCACCTCTCTGCCAGTTGTTTGTAAATGTCCCCAGGTGTTTAACTCTTATTCTCTGAATCCTCTGAGCTATTGCTGGTGAGTGTGGCTATTACATATTCCTGATATTTCTCAAAGGTCAAAAGAAAATGTAAAAATGCTGTTTCTTTTCTCTTCTCCTTACAAAGCAGAAAATGCAATATTGTTCTGGTGTAGTTACTTTAGCTGCAATGCTAACATTTTTTTTTTTTTTAAGTAGACCTTATTGTATTTACTGCAAATGTTCCGGATACAGAATTACTTCCTCAAATTATTAGGAACTAGAAGATATAATCAGCTTTTATTCTGTTTTAGAAGATATTACTCTACCACAACAGTCTATTTACGACAGTTTGCTCTCATCTTCCTGCAACCCATCTTACAAATGAGACATAAAATTGAAGCTGTGGATGCTTATGGACCCAATCCTGCAACATTTATGCACCTGTTTAAGCTGAATCATGTTAAAGATTCATGGTGGATTGAATGTGCAGAATGACTAACACTTGAGGAACTATGGCAATTGCTCCAAAGCAGTCTGCAGTTCTTCAGGATAAAGAGCAATGCATGAAACTGGTGCATTATCAGGGTGGATTATCTGCTCCTCCTCCAAATCTGGCCAGGATGCTGTAAAGGATGGACTTGGAGTGAATGCAGAGTAAACTGTCCTCTCTGAAGTCAGTATTATGATATTAATTTCCTCTTATCACTGCAGTAAGACTCCTGACCGTGCAGAATTTAGCCCTCAGCAGTGCATCGAGATCTCAAGGATTTCATCGCAGAGTCACACTTGGTGGTGTTACACAGCTTTGTTAATTGATTACAAAATAATTCTGCAAGCTGCACTGGGTCTGTATCTTCTGTCCAGCTTGCTGCCTCCTCACCTCAAACCAGCTGCACTTCAAGGTCCTGTTCCCTGTGTCTGAAGCCCAGTTAGCCAAAGAATGACCTTTTTTTTTGACCTACATCTTTCAGAGGAATAAAGCAACAGATGACACCAAGTAGAGGATTCACAGGGCTCTTTGTGTGAGCCCCTAGCAATGGAGCTCTCCAGTGAAGGGCATCGAGCTTACCTCTCAGCTTGGAGAGTTAACCCTGCAAGGAGGATTTTTTTTTTTTCCATTTCATTTAATAGCAGCATTTCCATTGACTTACACAGGAGCAGAGCCAAATCCCAGCGTGTCTTTTAAGAAAAGCTACTCCTCAGCAGAAGCAGCATCTCAGCAGATAGGATGCCCTTGCCCCTGAGAGTCCTTGTCCAGGCAAACCAACACCCACCGTGCACTGAATGATCAACCCCTCTTATTCCTCAGCATCCATCGAGATTTCTTCTTCTTTCACATTGACACCGTGATTGGCAACTGAAACACAAAGATCAGACAAAAGAGGCTGGAACACCACCTGGGATGGAGCTGAAAAAGATGCAGGAGCAGATATCTCCATCTGTATTCTCGAGGATGTGTACGAGGAGAAGCCAGCTGCGGTGTGGTGCTCCCGAACCACGGGGGACTGGTGCTCGGCCCCGCTGCATCTCGGGAAACCCCAATGTCAGTCCCTGCACCAGCAAGGTCACCTCAAAGCCTGTTTCCTCATCCTCAGGCCAGTCACACTGCTCTGAAGCTCCAGAACAGGGTGGGCAAAAGGAGTCCAAGATTAATAAAAGAGGAGGAAAATGAGGCTTTTCTCAGATTTACACAGAAGGTAAATTACGAGGCTACTTATGCCGCCTAAAATCACTTTCTCCCCAGGGTCCTGAATATGCTTTATTATGAAAGCTGTATACTGGAGTGTAAATTTGCCATATATACACTACAATATAATTGTACCAGACTCACCTGTGTTGTATTTTTTACCTATAAATATAATGGTGATTTGTTTGCCTCCTCTTTCTACAAGAGTTTCAGAATCCCCAGGAAAGCACATGGGCCATAACATGCTCCTTCCACCATTTAATCCAGATAAAGAGAGAAGTCTTGTGCTGAGTGTGCCATCCCACACACGATGCTGGTGTTAGGCATCCCTGTACATATGGGCAGCTTTATCCTGGTGCAAGGCACCTCGGCAGGAATCACACAACACTGGCAGTGTGTCACACTGTACTTCTGAATTGATGCAAAAAGCCCTGCACAGAAGGGAAAATGGCAGCTTTCCAAGTGGCCCCAGTTAATAGCTCTGTTTTGCTTAATGGTGCCTCCCATTCAGACTAAAGATGCTGTTTTAAATATGTAAGCAATTAGTATCTCTCGCTCTCAACACATCTGTGCTGCTTCTCTCTGCTGCATTATAAATCTAGCGCTTGCCTCTCCAGCTCGACAGTGCATGTATCACCAGATATTCTGATTTTCAGCAACTTTCTGGTCTGAAAGAGTTGTGCTTGGATTTGGTGATGCTCTGCCAGACTGGCCCTGCCTAAACCCTGACACAGCCAGCCTCTGCTCTCCGGGTCTGTCACTGGACTAACAGATAACAGGGATATAGGGAAAGCAAATCTTGGTAGTTTTTTGGCGGTTCTTTGGTCCAGTCAGTACTTTTGTGTTTTTCCCAGCTTTCACACACTTTCCATGTAGAAACTGCAGTTTTTTCTCTCTCTAACAAAACCCAAGGGCGCCTGTAGCCTGCAGGAGGATATTTGCAGGGGTTGCAAGGTGGTTGAGATGCAGCCAAGCATCTCAGAGGCAGAACACCTACCTTGCAGTTTTGTTCTTAAATAAATTCTGCCCGCACAAACTCCAGCGGGATCTAGAGTCATGGCAGGACCGGTGCGGTTATGACGGTCAGTATTTATAGGAGTGCTAAGAAATCATTGTTGCTAAAATACCAATTGATAGCAATAGAACTGGATGTGATAAAACTGGGTGTGATAAGTTATTCCGCTTTTTTTTTTTTTTTCTTTAGAAGGAAGAGAAGGTACACCGCGCGCGGGAGCTCCCGCTGTCTGA
>QUSF01000015.1:12257753-12324147 GCA_003676055.1 Chloebia gouldiae
CCCCCCCGGCCCCGCGGCGGGGAAGGGGCGCGGAGCGGTGCTGGGGAGCGGGGAGGCGGCGGCGGCGGAGGGGGCGGGCGCCCGGACAGTTTCTTTGTCTCCGGCTCTCCCGGTTTTCGCCGTGCCCAAGTGGGAAGGGAGCGCGCTGCGCTCCCGCGCAGCTCCGCGGGGCCGGAGGCAGCCCCGGGCGGGACCGCCCCGCCGCCGGGCAGGACGGGGCGCGGTGGGGCCGGGGCACCGCGCCGGGTCGGGCCGGGCTGCGGGAGCAGGTGCCTCTCCCGCTAGGGACGCGCCGGTACCGGTCCGAGCAGGGATGCTGGAGCAGCTACCGGTCCCTTTAGGGATGCTGAGATACCTGTCCGGATGGGGATGCCAGAGCAGGTACCGCCCCGTTACAGACACTGAGGTAGCGGTCCGGGTGGGGATGCTGGAGCAGGTACCACTCCCATTACAGACACTGAGACCCCGGTCCGGGCAGAGATGCTGGAGCAGGTATTGCTCACGTTAGAGACATGGAGATCCTTTTAGAGAGGCTGAGGTACCAGTCCAGGGATGCTCTATGAGGTACAGGTCTGGGTAAGGATGCTAGAGTGGGTACCAGTCTGATTAGAAATGTTGGAGCAGATCCTGGTCTGGAGAGAGGGATTTTGGCACGGGCAGTGCTCAGGTGCTGATGGATGGACGGAGCAGGTCCCTAAGTGGGATACTGGTGTGAGTGGTCTGCTGGACAGGGATGCTGGGGCAAGTTGCAGCCCAGGGGGCTTAGGTGCCACTGCTAGTCCAGATGGGTGTGGTGGAGAGGGCACCAGTTGATGGGAGTGGTGGGTAACAGACCAGTCTGCAGGTGCATAAGGGACCCGTCTGTGGGATAGGAGAGATTGAGCAGGGATCAGTTGGGGGGGGGTGATGGAGCAGAGAGCTTAACCCACTGGTGTGTCCCTGGGAGATGTGTTAGGGGCTTCACGATCACCCCTTACTCATCACTGTCATGGTCGGTGTTTACCTGCAGGTGCCATGCATGGCAGGGGCTAAAGCAGCCTCTCAGTCTGAGGAGCAACACCCTTCCCACCCCATAAACCCCATCTGTGAGGTCTGCTTGGAAATTTAGGAGATGAAGAAGAAATACAGAGAGGAGGGTTTGCATTAACTTGAGGAACTTGATACAGCGATATGGAAAACCAAATAATTTTAGTAATGAGGTGTGCACTTGGGGCACCCAAATGACACAAATGTGTTTCTGTTTGAGACCAGCTGGCTTTGTCCACTGTGTTACAACAAAAGAAACACCTTTATGAGATGATAAATGAAATTCAGTGATGTTTGTTTATTGTTTCATTGTTATGTTATGCTGGGTGCCACAGGCAAGAAGTCCTTAAAGGTCAGTAGCCTTGTCTAGAAACATCCAGCACCAGACTGTGGGTTACCAGGGTAGATGAATTGTTGCTCTGCAATGAGCTGGCACTATCTATATAATAATAAAGGAAATTAAAATCTTCTGATGCATCCTCCCCATTGGACAGGCTGCTCTGATCCCCTTGCTTTCTTCCCATCTCCTTTTCCGGCTTCTGTTCTTTCTTCTCTCTCCTCCCCTATCTGCTAAATCTACCCACTAGAACTTGCTGTGCCCTTATTGAAAATCTATTTTGTTACTTACTTGTCCTGTTTTTCACCCTGGTTCATTAGGGATTCCCAGTATTGTGTCTTTTTTCTCCTCTCTTTTCTATACATTGTATGGAAATTGGCTGTTTGCTGGCTGCTTATCTCCAAACCCTGGCATCCGAGTTTGTTGCTGTAGTTTCTCCAAGGAAGTAGTGCCAAGCGGTGCGGCGGGAGACGGCAGCAGGGTCAGATGAGTTCTGTAGGAGCAGAGAGCGCTTGTTCCACACACATCAGAAATGGTAGTGCAGGAGGGAACGGCAGAGGTGAGAGGAGCACCCTGCCCCCGGGGCGTGGAGGAGTGTCCTGGCTCCCAAGCCCTCTGACAGACGTGATCGCCAAACCTTTCACAGATCAGTGCCCACATCAGCTGTGCTTCCCATGTGAGGATAAACACAGCAAAGGTGGGACCCTGCCGGATTAATTATGTATTATTTAATCATGAACTCGGGCAAACTGAACCTTTCTCTTGCTTTGTCCTCTCCCACCCACTTTTCCCCATTGTGTCTCTGGAGTGTTTTGGGTTTGATGAGCTCCTGCATCCCAAACACAGTAAGGGACCAAACACTGCTTACCTGGCACAGAAGCCTGGCACAATGGGCACTCCATCCCTGCGTGCTGCCAAGATGCCAGGAATGGTGAGCACAGTGCTCTGACCTGGTGAAATGTATTGCTGTGGTGACATGGAAAAGCAGAGTGCCCGTTCTGCAGCAGGTCAGGGGATCACAGAGGGTTTTCAACTGTGGAAGCCACATTATAGTGTTTTTTGTTAACAGGGCCTGTAGGTAAAGGGAATTGTGTGACAGCAAAAGTGCACAGCAGTGTACAGAAGAGACCCTTCCAAAGTTTTCCAGGAGCTGTGTGTCCAGGAGGGAACAGCTCCTCTCCGTGAGAGGTCTGGGAGATGCTATCCCTTTGTGCAGCTTTCTCCCACATCAGGAATATTTGGCTGTTGTATTGTGTGGCTCAGCATCCTCCTGCACACCCCCCAGACCACCCTCGCTTTGGTTGGTGCAGCAGGGAAGGAAGGAGCTGCCCAGATGTCCCCTGGCAGCCTGGTGGCACTGAGGGGGGCTGGGAAACACAGGCAGGTGCAACTCCTCTCTTCTTTTTCCTTGGCATCGAAATGCTCTCTAATTATTGTGAGGAGCGAACAGCTTGCCCACTTTTACACGTACCCTGCCCCCTGCCTGTGGTTTGGATTGTCTTTGGAAGAACGTTCCTTGTACGGGTGGGAGTGGAGGGGGGAACGGATTTCTCTCACCTGCAAACACTGAAAAATTTCAGAAAGAAAACGCAAAATGTTCATTAGGTAAAAAGTAAGAGAGAATATAATACTGCTGGCAAAAGAACAAAGAGCCCAACCCCGTGCTGTTTCTCTGGACAATAAGTTCCCCGCCTCGCAGGTGAAGGGAGGTAGGAGCCGAGGGCAGCTGGAGCTGCTCTGCCTGCCAGAGGCTTCTGAGAAAGATGTTTGTGCCTTAAGCAGTCCCATCTCACTCCTCTAGACATCCTTATACCGCTCGCACAGCCAGGAGATGCTGAAACAAAGAGGTGTTGGGGCAAGGATGAAAATTCAGCAGTTCCTCGCTCCTGGTGCTGCGTCGCTCTTGCTTAGCCCGTTCTTCCCACCCTGCAGCCACCCCTGTGGCGGGTTTTTCCCATTCCTACATCCTTGTCACTGTCCGGACGCGTCACCTGCGGGTTTGGGTGGCGGAGCTGTGGGATGCTGGCGGGATGCCGGCGGGCAGGAATACACGGGCGTGTGCTGCTCCGTCAGGTTTTGCAGTGGTCTCGGCACTTTGTTTGCGAGCATCCAGCTGGTTCCGGGCTGCTGAACTTTTCCTGCAGCCCGGTGGCGCCTGTGTTCCCATGCACCGCTGCCGCTCTTTGTTTGGCTGGCAGGAAACAAAAGACACGCTCCCGTCTGGCTTGGGGAGCGCTGATGCCATCGCAGCCATTCCTCCATCCGCACCGGGATGGGGCAGCGCGACAGACGCGTCCCCGCAGGGGAGACAAAGCGCTTGGCACGAGTGGGGCACTAGTGGTGGTGAGCAGGAAAATTCTGCTCCGGTTAAGGGCACTCTCTTTGTGGGTCTGCGCCTGCTGTTGCAGTTCTGCAGGGTCCGGCTCTGTCCTGGCTGTCTGTAGAGGGAGCTGGTGACCCGCTGCCACCAGGTGACTTCTGGAATTAGCGTCTGAGCCGTGTTAGGGAGCGCTTGACACTTGGAAATGGGTTGGTCTTAATGTGAGTCAACCTTTTCCCTGCTAGCCCAGACCGCATGCCTTTCCATCCTGATTACAGGAGGAGTTATATTCTGCTCGCTCTAAGTGATGAATAGGAGTCTCTGATACTGCTGGCCTGCCTGCCTGGGAGCTTGTCAGTAAATTGCCACTTTTTCCTCATGTGCCCTTTTCTAACACCTGCCTTTCAAAGGCTCGGGAAGAGAGATTTTGTGTCCTTTATGGAGGCTGCTGCACTTGCTGGGAGCAGGCTGTAGTCGTAACGCTTCTTGTCAGCGTTGGTCCGTGGGGTATAAATGTCCTGCTTACATCTTCTAGACCGTGATTTACTGTACCCAGCCCAGAGTTAGTCCAAGATTTGCTCTCCCCCAGAAAGTTCTGCTGGAGAAAGTGCTGCATTCTACCAATGAGCGCTTTTGTGCCCTCACACAGTGGGTGTGCACAAGCCAACAATTATCCAGATGGGGCTGGAGGAGGAATAGCTCTCGGCAGGAGAGGAGCCCATAGACATCCTGGAAGTATTCATGCATATGGAGCCAGAGGAGACCTTTGTACTCCTTGGGTATGGCAGGGCTCTAATAAAAGCTCCGTGACACATCAGGCTGGGAAATAAAAGCAATGTTGGAGCACTGATTTGAGTAAGAAAATACTCAGGGTATTGAAAAATACTCAGGCTTTGATTGCAGCTCTTCTGACAATAACCTGAAGTACAAGCAGCCGATTTCAGGCTGCAGAGCTCCCTCTTCTCCCCATGAAACACTCCCTCGCCTCCTGCAGCCCTGCAGGGGCAGGGTGGGCTGCCACAAAAACATATCCAAACCCCTGTGCTCCTGCCTGAAGCAGGTTTGGGAAATGAATGTCCACATTAAGCTGAGCTCTGAGAGAATGGAGGGAGTAGTGGAGGGCTGGGATCAGCAGGATGGAAAGCACTCACAGTCCCCCAAGCGAGCCCCTAAGTGAAACAATAAAGAAAAGCCAGTGCTAAGGGGTTTCCAGTCTGTTGAAAAGTTTCTCCTCAGCCCAGTACTGGTTGTCAGCAGCTTACAAGATCCCCAAGGAGGAAATTTCTGACTTTGCTGGTGAGGAAAGCTGTGGCAGGAGGATGCAAATCACCAGCCAGCCTTTCTTGGATGCACTATCGCTGTAGCCAGGCCAGTTCATGCGACCAGGGCAATAAAGCAGTTCCCAGCAGGGCTCCAGGTTTCCTTTTTGCCCAGGTGGAGCTTTTTGTGTCCCACCTCTAAGCCTGCAAGTGCAGAACTCCAGTTGGGAATGCAAAGGAAGCCTTTCTGTGCCAGCAGAGAACACAGAGCTGCGAGTGCTGGCTCGTTTAGGGAAGGCCTGTTGGGCAGTGAGTTCAGAGATTCAGCCTCAGCAGTGCCAGGGCTGCTCCTCTGGGACCATGGCCAGCAGTGACACAGCAGATCCTGCTGCTGCCACCACCCCTCCCAGCCTTCCCCAGGCACGATGAACTCAAGGGGTCAGTTTTCTCTCCAGGCTTTTGATCTTCCAGGAAAAGCATTTAACGGGAGCGCCTTTATCTTTCCTTGGGTTTCAGGCTGTCCTAATGATAAGACGAGGAAATGGCCTTAGCTAGCACCAGAGGAGGTTTAGATTGGATAGCAGGAAAAAGTTCTTCGCTGAGAGGTCTGACAAGCAATTGGCACAGGCTGCCCAGGGAAGTGGTGGAGGAGTCATGATCTCTGGAGATATTTCAAAGATGTGTAGATGTGGCTCTTAGAAACATGGTTTCATGCTGGACTTGGGATGACTGTTGGACTCAGTGATCTTAAAAGATATTTTTAATCTATGATTAATCTGTGATTAAAATCTAATATGATTTTACAGGTATTTTGCTTTTTCATCCTTGAGACTAGCACTACTTAAAAGCAACTGCTGTAAAAACCAGTTGTTCCAAAACCAAACCAAAATTTGACTTCTTCTAATTGCCTCCCACGTTTGTTTCTCCTGGGCCTAGGTCATTCTCAGCAGCAAGAAATAAGCCCAAAGTACAGCATTAGGCAATAATTATTTTGCAGTTTCTCTGGCTTCCCTCCCCAGTTGCCTCAGGAAACAGGCAAGTTCCCTGGCAAAGTAAATTCACTAGAGGTGCAGAATTTCAGGTGTCCTTCAACAAACACCACTGCAGAGCAGATAGCTGTCAGCTTCTCAGTCCCTTGCAATGCAATAGAAAAAGAAAAAGGAAAAAGGAGAGTATCTTTAAAGCTCCTTTTTCTGTAAATCCTTGTCTTGGCTGGCAGCAGCCTTGATGGTGGTGATGGCCTTGTGAGATGCATCTTCATCATCAGCAGCAGAATTGGCTCCAGTTGGGAAGTGAAAGGATTGATGCAAGGAAACGGGCACAGCACTGCTGGAACCTGCCAGAGCAGTGCAGTGGTGAGGGTGAGAGCTCTTTCCAGGCTTAAGTCTGAATACTTCTTGCCATTGCAAATCAGGTCCTTGCTACTGCATGCAGAAATCCCCTGGGAATATCCCAAACAAGCACAAACCCCAGCCCAGGCTCACTGTCTTTATGCTGAGCACTCTGTCCCTCCCCATGCTCTCCACAGGCAGGGCTGCTTTTGAAAAGCACATTTTGTCTCAGTTTTGGAGTGCTCTCTCAAGGCAGCCTCAGTGCAACAGCATCCCAGTGGGCTCCAGGTATCACCCATGTGTCTGGCAGCTCGGAATCCAAGGATGGTTCTTACAGCCAGGCTTTGCCAGCACCTTCAGGAATATCAGCCAGCTCTTGGCCAGTGGCTACAACAGTGGCCGTGTTTCCCCTGCAAGGGTTAAGCATTGTAGTGAGGCATCTCCAGCACCTTTTAGGACACCCAGGAGCACACTCAACTGGCAACCAGCAGCTGCTCAGTGGGTAATTAAACTTCTTACTGCTGCCTGAGTTTCCACAGTGTAGCTTTGTGAGCAGGGGGTGGTAAGAGGAGGTTGAGCTCTGAAACCACCGTGGACTTTTCAGCATTTGGCAGCTCAATGTTGTGATGTGGGATCTACATCACTGTGAAGGTCCTGGGACGGCTCCATTGCTGGTTGTGGGGTGTAGCTCTCACCCAAGCACTCCCAGCCCGCTTTGTGTAGGCACCAGATGTTATTTTGAGGATGCTCATACAGAAGACCTGCCCCAGGAGGGTGTCTCTGCTCAGGAGAGGTCCTCAGCATCTGCATCAACAGGGAAAGAAGAAACCACACGAGACCTTTGCATTCCAGTGTGCACATAGAGTGCTGGGAAAAGAGATGAGAAGGGTGTAGGAGGATGAGCCCAAGGGCCCACAGCCCCACATGATAATATTCCATGTTGTACCATTTCCCAAGGTATGTGGCACCCAAGATGCTGCAGGAGCCACTGGGGTTTCTGGGGCAGGGATGCTCAGGGTGACAGGTTCTGCTGCCAGCCTGATGCTCTGCTGTTCGTGCTCCCTGAGAGCTCTGCTCTGTTAGCAGAAAAAATTATCTCAGGACAAGTGTATAGTGTAGACATGTTTCGTAAGCAGTGGGGCTTTTGTCTCAGATACTTTCTATATCTTCTCTGAATTTTTGGGGTTTTTACCTTCTCCTTTCCAGAAGGGAAAAAAAGAGAAAAAACCAAATTACACAAACCTACACGAAATACACAAACACACACCCTGCCCAGTCCCAAGCCCCTCTGGATCCTTTTTGCCTGCTTCAATGTCTGTTTCTTTGCTGCCTGTTTCATTAACACAGCCAGAGAAAAAAAGCTGATGCCAGGAATAATGTTTTAAAGATGAAGGAGGGAATAAGGTCCTGCCAGTACGCAGGATGGGGAGAGGAGAAGTGTCTGACGTGTGAGCCCTGTGATTATTTTGTCTTTAGAGCAGTGATAGAATAAGAGCATCTGAGGTGATTGAGTCAGGCCATGCTGATGTTGTGACAAATGCATGTTGGGTGTGAGAGCTGACACTCCACAGGTGTGAGAGACACTTCTGTGGCTCAGGAAAAGCTCGTACTGGGTTGGGCCCAGAGCTCAAGGCAGGGACAGGGATTTGGTTACCCCAGTGCAGAGTGATCCCCAGCAGTGTCCTGGTGACAGGCTGCCACGGGCATCTCCCATTGCCTCGTGTCCATTTGTTGTCAGAGCTGCACAGTTCCTGCTGATTTGCCACTGGTTTTGTCTCATAAGTGTTTCAGACTAATTGGCATGTTCTTTATTAAGCAGTAGATGTCTGTTTTGCAAACTCATGTGTCTTCATTTCATCTTGTCCTCAGCAGTCACTTGCAATGATTACACACTGTGGCTCTCAGCCAGACAGAGATGTCAGGGTCAAACCCTGCTCACATTTACTCCAGAGCTGATGTGGAGCCACTGTCACACCTGGCAGGCAGGGATGCTGAGCACCCCTGGCCTTCCCATCCTCCTGTGGTCCCTGGGAAGGAGCCTGCAGGGTGGGTGACGTTGTGGAGGTGGGATTGGGGTGTGGGAAGAGGTGACCAAATTAACAAGGCTGCTTTGCATGGGACTGACAGGTCTGCATTTCCCGTGGTGAGTGCCATGAGCAACAGGGAGGCCATTGCATGGTGCCCCTCTGGTGCTTGCTGGAAGATGCTGTTCTGCCAGCCTGGCTGCTCCTCATGCACCAGACCTGCACTGGACCAGGTGATGTTTCTGAAAGCCATAATATGGGCACACTTTCCTAAATGCAATTGTATGACTTGCTAGAATTAAGCTTGGAACACTAAAAGTAGCACCTGATATTTATGAAGTTTTTGACACTTGGGCTGCCAAGCTGTGACAATCAAGTGAGATTTTTTAAACACATCAAAGTGTGATTTCAAATATCTCATCAAGATGTATTGCAAGATCTTTTGTCCTAGCAGACAACTGCTTTAGAAACATTTTCCCAATTAATTCCTTGCTTACCTGGGGAGTGTGGGTACTCAGCTACCACCCAGCAACCACCACTTCTCTTCATCGCAGTCTCCTCCACATCCCAGCATGAGAGAGCCTCCAAAACAACTGGTGAAATATCACAGGAATGGCCTGCAAGGGTCTGATGTGCCAGCTTCCCCCAGTATTCAATGAGGTGGGTTGCAGGAAGGCAAGATAATGTTGGAGCCTGGAAGAGCAGCATTCCTGGAGTGGAACAGTGCCAGGAAAGTGCACAATGGACTGTTTGAGTGCAGGATCTCAAGGCTCAGAAATGCACCTCTGATCCCATCACTTCTCTCTAGCTTTGGCTTTTGTTTCTGATTTTCAAGTTGATTTACACATGGGGCAAAGTCCTTACTCTTTGAAGCAGAGCATTTGATGGATATGGGTGGATTTTGACCTAAACTGCATAGTAACCACTTGAGAGTCTAGTCAAAAGCCCACAAGGGGACTTATCAGTGAATGTGTCCTTTTTCCATATTTTCAGCCACACTCTGATGGACTGATGGAAAATCAGGACACAATCTCCAAGGAATCCAGGTTGGATTCTGGGCTCAGTTGCTTCTCACTTTTGGCTCCTGGGACACCATTGCTTGTCCACCCTGCAGGGTAGGGCTGGACAGGTTAGCATGTGGAAGGCAATTATTTCTCTTTCATAGACAACTTGGAAATGTGACAATTTTCCCCCAAAAGCCCTGGACTGCAATTGCTGTCCAGTGAAACCTTTGCAGATCAATTCCTGTGGTCCTCTGGGCCCTCTCACCCAGCAAGAGCCATGCCCAGCAAGTAAAGAACAGCATTTTCAAGAGGACAGGTCTGCTGGAAGCTCACAGTGCCTGCTCCTGGCTTGTGGAACTCATTTTTTGGTGTTAAGAGCCAAGCCACTTCACCCCCAGTGTCCCAGCTGTAAAACAAGGATCATAAAATGCACCTAACATAAAAGCAGGTTGTGCAAACCTAATTAGTAGATGTTAGTCTTTTGAACCCCTCAGGTAAAAATTTGGCACTCTGAACTCTTCCTGGGGAATTCAGGTGGATAAATTCAGCTTAATAATCCCCCAAGGGACTATTATCTAACTTTTATTTGGAGGAGGGGGAAGAGGAGGACTTGGGTTGCCCAAGGTCAGGAAGAGGCAGAGGTTTTGTTCCACCAGGAATAAGCTTCACAAATGTGGTTAAATGCAGGGGGATTGGAACGAGATGATCTTTAAGGTCCTTTCCAACCCAAATCATTCTGTGAGCTATGAAATGGGTGGTTGGGCATGGCTGAAATTTCCAGTTAATTCCTGTTTCTTGTGCCCTCTCCCCATGTGTATCGCCTGCCACAAATGCTGGGGAGAAGCAGGACTTGGGGGTGGGAATTGTAAAATACCCATGGAAAACACATTTTCTAGTTTGTGAGCCTGGCAAAACGTGGACATGTGGAGTCTGCTCATAGAGATCTGCTCTCCCAACGAGGCTCTGTGACCTACTTGCTCAGTCAAAGCAGCTTTGATTTCACGTGTCCAAGTGGCTCCAAGCGGGACTGAACTTACCTAGCAACAATTAAGAGAAGCATTTAAGAAGCAGGAAACGATGAAAAGGGAAATAAAAACCCTAAACAGGCCCATTCACAGGGGGTGAATAGAGGAGTCTTTGCATACCTGATTTGTCACAAATTATTCATGCAAGAAAATTTGGACCTGAACCATGTGACAGTTTTTCTTTTAGATCCTCTGATATATGAATCAGTGTCACTTTACATCTGAGCACAGAATGTTTTGACCTATATAATATCTTAGATAGTGGCAATGCAGCTTGAAAATCTCAGTGAAAATGAGAAAAGATGACATAAGTCAGTAAGATGGCATTACCACATATAGATGCAACTTATCACTGGAAAACATCCCAACAGAAGCCCAAAGAAAAATGTTTTGTAAATAATAGGATTAGGAAGCAGGTTGGTACTTTGTGGAGCTGGCTATACAATGAAACTGATAACAACTAGATTAATAAGGCAATTCAGTCCAAACACAGTGTAGCACTAGAAAGCTTTTCAAAATCAATGCTATCTGTGCTGTTTTAATCGAGGTTGGTCTTTGCCTTTTGAAGCAAAGAGATTTGAAACTCCAGGTCAGGAAGGTGTAATAAAATGGACTGGGTTTTTGGGGCCTTTTTTTGTTGTGGTTTTTGGGTTTTTTGTGCTTGCTAATTAAAACCCTCCATTTCTAAATGTTTTTTGCTTCCCAGGTGGGGGAAGTGAAGGCATAAAGGGGTACTGGCTTGCCTGTGTTGGCAGTGAAGTGTGGCAGAACTTGGAGAATACTGTGCTTGGCTGAGTTTCTGGTGTTTTGAGCAGCTGGTTTGTCTGTCTGGAACCCACCAGTGGGTTGAGCTGAGTGGGGTGGCTGGACAGGGCCACACACACCCCACAGCATCCTACAGCACACATTGCCCTCCACTGTACAAAGGGAGGTTGCAGGGAAAATGTCCTGAGGTTGTAGTGTGGCACACAAAGCACCAAAGGACTTTTTTTTTTTTGAGCGTTTTAAGATCTATAAACCAGCTCAGACCTTCAGCCAAGTATCATGTCTCAGCTTTGGGCAGTCTCCCTGTCTGGGAGGGAGAAACCAAGCCTGGCACTGGGAGCAGCGTCTTTGCCAGCATCTCAGGTGTCCAGGAGAGCATCGTGTCTGCTGCTGGCCAGCAGAGCAGTGATCCCAGTGCCATGGGAAGATGGTTAGCAGAGCCTTGCTCTCTTCCACCAGTAAGTGCCCCCTCCCTGCTCATTTATGACAGCAGAACCCTTTATGCATTGCAATATTTTCACTTTTCACAGTGCGTGAGGAGGAAAGAGTAACCCCTGACACTGTCCTTGAGGGGGTTCTCAGCTGGCAGCCAGTCCCCTTCCCCACCAGGCTGCACACAGGCAGAGGTGCTCTCAACCTGTCTTCCTCACACCCAGCATCTCCAGCCCCAACACCTGCCTTAATTCCAGGAGGAAGCACACAGACCTGTCACGGAGGGCATGTAAAGCCAGACTGGCTAAGTTCATTTGAACAATACGTTGTGATGCTCTGAATCCTTCCTGCTGTGGCCACAAAACATGGATGAGGTAGGAACTAACACCTAGGGAACAGTCTTCTCTACTTCCTAATTTACCTTTCTTCCTTTCACATGTGAACCAGCATGTATTCAGGGGAAAAAAAACCCATTTCTGTCTCTAAGCTTTGTCTGTCCTACAGCGAGTGTGAAGGAGTGTGAATCCCATTTGGAAGGCTCCTTCAGAGGAGCCGTCTCTGAGCAGGTGCGTGGTTTGCACACTAATCCAGTCTGCTCCCACACCCTGCCGTGAACCCCATTAATGTGAGGCTTGTTAAATGCCACTAGGCTCCAGGAATGAGCCAGCCCTGCTGTTCCCTTGATGCACCAAAAAATGAAACAGCTCGCAGGCTCTCAGGACAAAGGACAGAGGAGAGTGCTGGAGCAGGAATCGCTCTGACTTGGCCATGGATGGTCTCTGGCAGGAGGGAGGAAAAGGAAAACCATCGTGGCATTTCCAAGGGTTTGATGTGACGTGGTGCTGAGGGCTATGTTCAGCCTAATGAGGGGATTTATGTGGCATCCTGCAACTCTGAAAATCCTTTTTAATGGCACCAAGCACACTCACACACACTCTTTCCTTTTTGTCTAATGCATTCGGGATTTTTTTCAGAACTGGTAGAAATACATTCTCCTGAGATACATTTTCATTAAGGTATATATTTCTGGGTAGCAATATTTCTGCTGGAAGAGAATTTGGTTCTCTTTATGAGTGTGCTCATTGGGATATCTGTGCAATAGGAACAATAAAACAGAGCAGTGAGTGCATGGTGGTTAAAATGTGTCTGAATGGGAGCCCAGCTCCCTTGAGCACCACAAGGTGGGTGGCTTGTTCTTTGTGACCCCTTTGAAAGCAGCAAGCTAAAGCAAGCAGCCAGCTAGATGCAGACCAATACTTGTATGTGTTTAAGTGAGGATTCACAGCTTGTGTGAATGGTGTGGTTCTCTGAAGGGGCTTGGTCCAACCTGTTCTTCAATATAGCATCATAGAGGTGCTGGAAACTTTGGCTGTTCATTCCCACAGGTCTTGGTCAGACTGGTCTGATATTTGTCCTTGTGTGGTGGTGTCAGGCCATGGGAGTGACACTGCTGTCACTTCAGGTCTCAGCTCCAGCGTGTGAATGGCTGTGGTGAGTTGGCCTTGTAGCTTCAGCCAAGTTACACCAAAGGTGGGGAGAGGGAGCTGGAAGGCACTCAGAGGATTGGAGTGGAGCTGTGGGTCTGGCCTGGGTCCCTGGGAGCTGGGAGAAGGTACACTGAGAGTGTGAGGTCTCCACAAGTCAAGGGGGCTGGTCATTCAATCTATTCAGTCAAATAGAGATATTGGATGTTCTCAGCTAAAATCCCAGATGAAGTGGTGAGATCATTCAGTCCTGAAAAGGACAGGGCAAGTCCATTGGCATGGAGATGGAGGAGAGGTTCTGTGTGCACTGCTAACACCTGGCTCGTACAGAGAGGCAGAGCTGCATTTACTGCAGCTGTGGGGCGCACACTGCGGGGGCAGCAGGACCAGATGGCTGTGATGGCTGGTTAGATCACACAGGTATTACTAATTGGGGTGGCTCGGGGTGTTTTTTGCCAGAATGGTTTTACAGTCACAGCAGGGCAGCGGTGATGAGGGATGAAAAGCCCTTCAGAGGCATGAGGACATCTCCCTTCTGGATGGGATGGGACATGGGCAGTGTGGCAGTGTCTCCACGTGGAGCCCTTCAGAGCAGGATCTCTTGACTGTTGAACAATGCTTGGCAGAAAGGAGCTGGAATTATAAATAATGCATTTCCTTTGTCTTGCAGGAGTTCTGGAGGCAGAGGTACAATCAGATCAGCTGTGAACAGCTTACATAGCAAATCTAATAGGTTTGTAAATTAGATTTTGTGTTCATTTGTTTTTGCTGTAAGGCAGCTATTAATCTGCTTCTCCTCTTCGCTGGATAGTGCTGTTCTTATTTAGCAAATGTATCTGTTCCTTTTCACTTCTGCTTTGCATTTTCTTAATCATTTCCCCCCCTCCTTCTTCCAGCTCAATGCAGTAATCATTTGCAAATAACCAAGGATCTGGAAGTTGTGGTGATTGAGAGAATGAGAAAGAGTTTACTTATTGTGAAAATAAGTCAGTGATAGAGTTGCTATTTTCCATAGTTTTAAGTGCTATTAGAGGAGAGATCACTGTGTTTGGGACCAGAACTCCAGTGTTGTTGCAGTAGCATCCCTCTGTGGCAGAGTCATTCCCTGGCATCCCAGCCCCATTCAGTGTCTCTCTGTGTCACTTTTACAATGATTCCCTGTCAGCCCAGCCTTGCCATGTGGCACATTTGAAAAGCTTGGTGGCAGCATGCAAGGTAGAGTGATACCATTCTGTGATGATGTCACCACCTGTGACCAAAACACAGAAAAATGGACAAAACCAAAACGTAGTTATTCCCAGGATTTCTTTACCTTACTTCAGTCATAATTTTTGACACCTTCTAGGTAAGGTTTTCAAGAGATGAGTGATGCAGCAAAATGCAGGAAGCAAACATATCCAACAGACTGGCAGCCTCTGGAGAGGTACTGTACACACACACATCAGGACACTGGCAGCCAGCATTTATAAACACATTTCCTTGCCTTTTCGAGACATTATACATTATGAGCCACAGTGTGTCCTGGGGAGCTCTTTCCCTGAGCTGGAGATAAGTTCCCAGGAGTTGGATGTTTGTCCATAAGCCTGGGATACCACCTCTGCCCCATCTCTCACTCTGCTCCCTCCTTAGGGTTTATGTACTTTATATAAATGCATTTATTTACAAAGCATTTCCCAGCTGGAAGAAGCCCTTTGCAGTGGAGAGGGAGATTCCCTTTAGCTGATAGCAAGTGCTTTGGCTGTGTATTTTTCAGAGTGCTCTGAAGTGTGAAGGCTTTTTTGGGTCTGCAGATACACACGCAGCTTCTTGATGAGATGCTTGGCTTTTCTTTTTGGAAAGCAGCTGGCTGGAACCAAATATTTGGAAGCTCCTTCAATTCCTGCAGTTTGATTTTAATGTCGCACAAGTGCTGGGGTTGATTTGCTTCTTTGAGCAGGGGTTAAACACCGCTCAAAGTCTCCAGCATCTGACTGCTGCTCATTTCTTGGTCTGGAACAGGTGATATGGTTGCTGAAATCCTTGTGCTCAATTCTAAGCAGGGAAAAAGTTTCCTGTGAGCCAGCTTGCCCCTCTTTAGTGCAGGATGCTCACAGCCCAGTCACACAAGCTGCACCCAGCAGCTCAGCTGAATTAATCTCTCCACTGGGTGAAGAGAGAGTTGCTCCTCTCTGGCAAGGAATTTAATCTTCTCCAGGAGCTGAGCTGGCTCCACTTTGAGATCTTTGTGTGTGACCATGAGGCAGCAGGGCAGCCACCTTGGCTAGGAAGTTTCTTCATGAATTTTGGGGGCTTTGGGGTGTCTTGTCTGCAAGTGCCCATCTGCCAGCCTGTCACTGTGTGTTTTTCTGTGCATGCAGCTCAGTGTGTAATGGTGTGTTTTCTGTGGAGCTGTGCCTGGCTGTCAGTCTGTGTTTGTGGAAGCGAGCGGGTATTTAAGTATCTCTGTCTGTCTGCTTGAGTGTAGCAGAATACGAACAGGCTTTCACTTCTTGTTTAGCTAATAACTACAATTTTGCTTTTCTGATGAAGTTTGAATTCCAGCAGCCAGAGCTGAAGATGGTGATTAGAAGTGCCATTGGGATGCTAACGGATTCTGTCTCCCTCTCCCTGACTTTCTTTTCTCTAGAGCTGAAGTAGTAATAAATGACTCCTCATCTCCAGCTGTTGTTGACAGAAGTAATGAAAGCATTAAGCACAACATTAAACCAGCCTCATCCAAATGGAGACACAACCAGACACTCTCTTTGAAGATCAGGTACTGGTAATTACCTGTAGGACAAGAGACAGATTTGGTCCTCTCCAGTGCAAGCTGGCAAATTGTGTATCATCTAAAGAAGTCAAGGAAGAAATAAAAAGACTTACCTCCTGCTGAGATAGGCTTCATATCTGTAAACGATTGCTTGGAAATGAATTCCCAGCTAAGCCAGCTGGCCTGGCAATGACAAAACAAGGAGCACTTGAGCCCCTGTTTTTCAGGCCAAGTGGAATTTGTGTGTGCACATGATGGGTCACAGAGGGAAGGAGACTTCCTTGCCTGGGTGAACTCAGGGACCCTCACTAATGGTGGGCTGACTGTGGTAGCCTGCCCTGGGCAGGGGTGAGAGGGAGAGGGAGCAGGCATTGGGATGGAGATAACCTTTAGTAAGCTGTGCCTGGAGAGCAAAGTGAGATGGGCTGGCCAGAGAGTGAGGGCAGGCAGGAGACAAGAGCTCACCTTACATCTGACCCAGGTTATCTCTGTACCTCGCCTGCTAATGCTGTTTTCTTCCCTGTGCTCAGGAAACAGATCTTGAAGTTCCTGGATGCAGAGAAGGACATTTCAGTGCTGAAGGGGACGCTGAAGCCGGGGGACATCATCCACTACGTCTTTGACAGGGACAGCACCATGAATGTCTCTCAGAACCTGTACGAGCTGCTGCCCCGCACCTCTCCCCTCAAGGGCAAGCAGTTCCCCAGCTGTGCCATCGTGGGCAACTCGGGGGTGCTGCTCAGCAGCGGCTGCGGCCCCGAGATCGACGCTCACAGCTTCGTCATAAGGTAGGGAGGGGACAGCTCCTGCAGCTCAGGGGCCCTGGGAGCAGTGCAGGGGGCTGGAATCCTCACAGCCCCACGTGCACTCACAGAGTTCTGCTGGGAACCCTTCCACGCCTCTCCAGGCGCTCCCCACGTGTTCTTGTAAGTGCACCTTGTCTCTTCTCGTGGTGCAACATTACTCCCCCTAAGCTCCTCTTCTCTCAGGTCTGTCCTCTTGAAAAGAAACCCCATCCTGGGCTCTCACAAACCTGATTCTTCCTCAAATCACTTCTGCCAGCGAGCACAAGGGTGCACCACACGATGCCCTGGCACCACACTTGTGCGTGCCCAGGTCTGACACCCCCCTGTGTCCTCTCTGTCCCCAGTGCCATTGTCCTTGCAGCAGCACATGAGCCCTGCTGGGACACACCAAATTCACTTCTGGTGGTGTCTGAAGTGGAGAGGAGGAGCTCCTGCCCTCCCAACCCAATGCCCCCGTTAGTTGGGAGGCTGTGGAATCCACAGATGATTTATGTACATGCAGACATTTGTTTTCTGGTGAGTCTATTACAAGGACAGCCCAATCCATCAGCAGCTCACAGAGGCGGTGCTGGTGTGATGTGGGAATGAGGATAATGTCACCTCTGTCCCCCACTCAAACCCTGCTGCTCCAGCTGCCTGGCTGCTGGCAGCTCCAGCCTGCCACAGGGGATAGAGCATTATCCTTAACTGGAACACAAGTGAGCAGAGGGAAAAACTGCTTACTGTGCTGCTGGCAAAGTTTAGAGAGGGGCATTCATGTCAGGCAGCAAAATTGCTGGAGAATAGCTTTTCTGGATGTGAGGATGGGGATTTTGAGCAACTTCTCCCCAGCCATGTGCTGGTGCAGGTCTGGCACAGACACACTTCCCACTGTTGGTTGTCTGAGCCACTGCTGGAACCTGCGTCTTCCTGAGGGAGGTTTGCTCCATCCAAGCAGCCTTTTCAGCAGGGTTGGCAGTGACCAGTGATTGGGTCTGTGTCCAGGATACAGGTCCAATGTTTATTTTTACTGAATTCACTCCTGTGATGAGTCAGTTAAAGGGCCCCCATGCCAGTAGCTGGATTTTCTTTCTACCATTCCCTTGTTTTCACCATGTGTGAGTAGGGAAAGCAGTAATAATGGCTGATTATTGAGGCCATTGAGATGCTTAGGATGCAATTCCTGCTTGTAAAATACTGTAACTTCGCTGTCAGACACCACAGCAGAGCACTGACTGTGCAAACACATGGGTAGCCTCTGGTTTTGAGGATGTTGGGGGAGCATCTCTCTGCATCCCCCCATCAGCTGGTTCCCAGTGCCATGTGCCCTGTGCCATGGGCATGGCACAGACACAGATTACCCCCCTCAGGGAGCTGTAGGAAACCACTCTGTAACAAGGGTGATTTTCAGTTTGTCCCAGAGGCCAGTGCCCACATGTACAATCTGAGAGGAGCCACCAATGAACACTACAGAAAAAGCTGTTTTGTGAGGGTCACAGCCCCCAGACAGCCAGACACTGTGGAGACCATGTCCTGGCATCCCCCTCCTGTTGGTGTCAGTATCGCCACCAGTGCCACCAGGTCTGCTGCTTGCAGAGACTCGCCAGGGGGAGAAAAGGATTTTGGGATAATGTTACTCCAGCAGGGCTGGAATTAAAGAGTCAAGTGCTTTCCTTGAGTGGAAAAGGCTGTTTTGTCTAAAACCTGCCACGAGAGCAGAGACTGGAGCTTTGTTGCTGATGTTATTTTTGAGAGGCACCAGAAGAGCCGCTGCTCCCTGCAAACCAGCCAGGAGACAGCACAGTTGTGGCTGACATTAGCCTGGTCCCAGGGGGACATCGTGCTGAGGGATGGTGGCCTGAGATGGAGATGGCTCATCATCACTAATTAACTGCAGAGGGTCATTCTCCCTCCTCTTCCTCCCAAAAGTTCGGGCGAATGGCCACAATGTCACCAGCTTTTGGCATCACACCCCCCTCGTGCCTGTCCCTGCCCTCTCTCAGTCCATTGAACAGGGCTGTTGGGTGTTCCCCTTTGCAGGTGCAACCTGGCCCCCGTGCAGGAGTACTCTCAGGACGTGGGCATGAAGACAGACCTGGTGACCATGAACCCCTCGGTGATCCAGCGCGCCTTCGAGGACCTGGTGAACGAGACCTGGAGGGAGAAGCTGCTGCAGCGCCTGCACAGCCTCAACGGCAGCATCCTCTGGATCCCAGCTTTCATGGCCAAGGGGGGCAAGGAGCGAGTGGAGTGGGTGAACGAGCTCATCCTGAAGCACCACATCAACGTCAGGACTGCCTACCCCTCGCTGCGCCTGCTGCACGCTGTCCGAGGGTGAGCGCCTCCCCGGGCGTCCCAGCCAGCGTTTCCTGGGCTGGGTTTGTGCTGGGGCAAAGCAGCACAAGCTGTTTTCTTCTGCAGACCATGAGGGTGGGGTGGTGGATGGGCCTTAGATAAGAGCTGGAGAGCAGCCTGTGAGCAGGGGCTCCCCACTGTGCTCTTTGAGTGTGAGGGCTTTTAGCAACATCCAAACCTCCTGTGCTTTCCTGGGGCATCACCGGAACTCCCAGGCGTGTGGTTAGGGCTTTCCTTGGAGAAATGGGTGTGCACTGAGCTAGCAAAGAGGTTTGTCACCTTGTGCTTCAGTGGCACAGGTCTGACACAGCTCCTCAGTCAGGGGTGTGAGCCTGGCTGGGAGGGGAGTGATGTGGTCTGGTCCTGCTGATCACATAAACAGGGCCAGCTGGTGGTGACTGGCTTTACTCTGAGAGAAGGAAAGGGTCTTTCTGGTCTCTGCCTGCATCTTTAGGTGTACAGGAGACAGGTCTGGTGGGGAGGAGAAAAGAAAGAAAATAAAGGAGAGCCCTGGGGGTGAGATTTTCATATAAATGACTTGGGAATGGGGTAGGCTCTTGCTTTGGTGCTTTATTTCTCTAGGAAGATCGTGATTCCTTAGGCATTTACGAGTTGAGGCAGACAGTGACTTTTGCTGGAGATGACTTATGGCAGCAGTTGTCCTCTGATCCTGACCAGACCCTGTTAATCTCACAGGATGGAAATTTCCTTGTGTAGCTGGTGCTCCCACTTCTAAGCCTCAGCATAAATGTTCCTTGATTTCTTTGAGCACTTCTCCTGCACACCTCTGAGTCTGAGCCCTGCGGGTCAGCTGCTCCCTGCTGGGTGTTTCCTGTCCCAGCTCAGGTTGTGTGTCAGTGCAGGGGGTGGGTATGGGGCAGGTTCTGGGGTCATTTCTGCCAGGAGCAAGCCCAAGGAGGGGCTCTAGGGCAGCCTGGGGAGGCTGGGAGGAGTGGAGTGGTGCCATGGTGCCTCACAGGAAGCAATAATGAGCAATACCACATCTGCCCCAAGTGCCTGTGTTAGAGGCTTCCCTGGGCCAGAGAAGCATCTCACAGAAAACACTGGCTTTGAGGTAAAGAAAGGGAAGGAAGTGATACCACAACTCACAGAAGGGGAAGACAGGAAGGAAAAAAAAATCCCACAACCCAAATTCAGAGCTATTTCTAGCTATAATTGACTTACTTTCATCTGTCAAAATAGAATTAAGCTCCTGTAATAAGCCCTCTAAATCAACAGGCTGCTAATCCTGTGCTGGCAACCATTCCTAGTGCCAGAAACTTCCCATAGGAGCTTTGCAGAGGAGTTGGCAAGGGTTAGGCATCGCTTTCCTCTGGGAGAGGAGGATGCCTCCACAAGCTCAGCTGCTGGGCTTATCTTCCAACTCACAGCATCTTCCTGGCCTTTCTGTGCCACAGCCCTGTGGTCCACGCTGGTTGTCCCTGTGCAGCTCCAGCAGAGCAGAGCTGGAGCCACCACCTGTGGCTGGCAGGACCTGCCTGGAGGAGGTGCAGGATTTTGGGAGAAGCCCAGGGGCTGGGTGCTGCCTCGTGCCCAGAGCAGTGCACCCGTGGCTTGGAGCAGTGTTCTCCTTCTGCAGGTGTTTCAGTGTAACCATGGATTTCACTGGGGTCCATGCAAGGAACGTGGGTTTGGGTTTCTCAAAACCTCCTGGGGCTCAGAGGGATGCAGGCAGGCAGAGCAGAGAGCACCTGAAGGGAGCTGGGGCTGGCAGCAGCACGTGGCTGGACAGTGGCTGATGCTGATGGCAAACCCCAAGGTCCTGGCTGGAAATACAGCCAAGACCTCCATCCTGTCCCCTGGGCTGGTCACCGTGCTGGGGCAGGGCCAGGTGGCTCCTGGCAGCACAGAGGCTGCACTAATTCAATTATAACCACAGAGGCCAGTGCTAATCCTCATCAGGGATTGCCCTCTAAGCCAGGAGAGCTGCTGCCTGACCTGCCCTCCTGCTCTCACACTTATCAGCAGGAAAACAAGGATGCCTACTGATTAGCAATTAATCTAATGAAAAGTGCAGCCCCCTCAGAAAGGCAGAACTGATGGGAGCACTTCAGCACTGACCCACTGTGTTGTGGCCTGGCCCAGGAGCTCACAGAGGGGTCACCCAGGGCTGGGGGGTGAAGGGCTGTGCTGCTCTGGGGGAAGGCTGGAGTCAGTGTTAACCCTTTCCTTGGTGCAGCCTCCTTAGGTTTGGACTTGGGTGGATTTGAGGGTGATTCAGGCAGAACTAAATGACCTGGGCACAGCTGAGGGAGGTGGCTGATGCTCTTGGTGCTCTGTAGGAAGTCTCTTAGGTACCAGTAGGGTTGTCTTCACCATCTGCTCGGGGTAATTGATATGATGTGGTTTGGGGTGAAGGAATCCTTCCTCAGGTCCAGCAGACCAGAATCACTCAGAGTTTATTTATTTATCCTCTGTGTCACTGGCCAATTCCTGTGATCATCCCATATTTTTGCTTATGAAGGGTATGGTCTCCAGCAACATGCTCTGTCTCTCCAGCTCTCTCTGTGCTGGTTCACAGCACTATGTTTTTATTTGACAGATCTGAATTTTGTGAAACAAATACATTTTGTGGCATGTGGTGTGCAGCAGAGAATGAATAATCCACAAAGCCCCACAGCCCCCTTCTGTGCTGCAGTGGGCAGCTGTTGCAGAGAGGTCCCATCTTCTCCCTTTTTGGATAAAACTACCTTTTATCATCTACCCTGAGTTGATTTGGAAGTCACAAAGAAATGAGAAATGGGGGAAGTTTTTCAGCCAAGGCACCCCTTTATGTTTTTCTCCCCAAGGAATAGCAATTTCAACAAAGGCTGACATCTCAGCCAACTTCAATTTGGCCACAAAAGTGTTGCCTTTTCTTTCTCCACTACCAGCAAAATACATGTGTGAGCCCTTGACTTCTCCTTGAACCAAAGTATTTATTGTCCTGCTCTGCTTTCCCTCAAACCAAAACTCGTTTCAAGTGGCAATTGAGCATTTTTCCTATAATTTTCAGTGCATTTTGGGGCATTTGTAGAGGGTGCATTGCTGAGATAAGTAAAAAGCATTTGGTTTTGTTGTCCTTAACAGCATCATTTGAGACATCACCTTTCAAGCTGTGAGGGTGCTTCAGATGTTTGCTGATAGTCACAGGCTTTTCTCACAGGTTCAGCTCTCACCAGGAGGGGAGAGAGCCTCAGAATTCCAGTGGAGGAGCTCAGAAGGGAGCAGGTCAGCCCCAGGGCTGGAGAGGGGGGCAGTCTGGGGGCAGGGAGCCATCTCCTGGGGACAGTGCTGTGTGTTTCAGGGTGTGTTCGTGCCTTACTTTGCAGCAGTTCCATTAAATGTCTCCTGAGCAATTCCTCTGGTGAGCCCCACACACCTCACCTGGCTGGGGAGCAAGCAAACCCCTTATAGGTTGCCTGTTAGTGTCTCCAAAAAGCTTTTTAATCCCTATTGCCATTCAGCTTTCGTTAGAGAAATAACATGAAATACAGGCAGAGAGGGAAAATAATTGTGTTGGGAGGTTTGTCTGTCACTCCTTGCAGCAAATTCAGGGACACCTTTCACTTTGTCTAATCTACTCTAGCATTTCTCACTGTGTCCATCACAAGGGGCTCTTGGCAGTAACCAATTCCAGTCCCATAAGATTTTGTTAAGGGCTTCTCAAGAGAAAAAAAAATTAAAAATCAATAAACCTTCCAGCTCTTTGGCTTGGTCTCCCATTAGGTTTAAATCCAAACAGCTGTGACAGCTGGTGTGTGCTCTTCAGGACAACCCCCTTGCCCAGGTGCCACACACACTCAGAACTGCAGCCTGACAGGCCCCAGGGTGCACCCATCTTTGCCTTGGGTGCCTGCCTGGGTCCTCACACCCACGCAGGGCTGAGCCTTCAGCTCAGGTTTCAGGGCACGATGCCTTTCCCATCCATCAGCTGTGCAAACCCACGCCTGGTCCCTCCTCTCCTCGTGTCCCCATTTTGCCACCTCCACTCCAGCCCCCTTTGCCTCACTTGCCTCACACAGGACGTGTGCAGGTGGTTCTCCCGACCTGTTGCTTTGACTGCACTCTCTTGCATCCCTCCACAGCCTCTGCTTTTCTCTAACACATCAAACCTAAGCTCCTGCTGTTCCTTTTCAGAGCCCTCCCAGCTCAGCTTTTCTCACCCTCTGTCTCAGGACTGATTCTGCTGTGTCCAGCAGTGTCAGGCCAGCATCACCCACTTGTGGGTTTTCTAAAGCAGCTACTTGATGCTTCCTTCCTTATGGAGTTCCATGCTTACAGGGGCTCCTCTGAACTACCTGCCCTGGGGTTTTGTGCCTTAAAGCCCTTCCCCTAAACATTAAACAACTGGTTTAAGGACTGTGGTCCTGCACTCAGGTGAAGGAAAATGATGTCCAAAGGGTACTGTAGGGAAGGACAACAGCCATTCACCAGTGTGTGATTGGAGTGGGATGTGAGGGGGAGCTGTGAACACCCACAAAGCCATGTGTGGGTTAGATCAGTGGATATTCTGCAAAAAAAAAAGTCCCCTGTGTGAGCTATTATGCTCTCCTCTTCTTGAGGCACATTGAACCCAAGCTGTGGTGTGTCTGTACTGGGGGCCCAAGAGAGTTAATTTGTTCCTGTTAATCTGGAAGATTCAGTCTTTTGTTTTTCAAAAGAAATGAAGGGGCATGGAAAGGAACAGTGGAAGAAATAAGGTTATTCTCAATTCTTTTCCTTCTTTTGTCTGTTTAGAAAACGTTTAACTTGAGGGTGTTGAGTACCACATGTGTTTGAAAAGGCATCACAAAGCTCAAGATCTGGAGAAGAGTTTCTTATCTGTGGTTCACAGCTGATTTCCTTGTGCCAAGTCACCAAAACCAGAACCAGGCTACACAGTGTGGATCCAGTCTAGACAGGGAGGCTGAGTTTGGTGTCTGGGCTTTGCCCAGCCTGTGGATAAAGCCCAGCTGACACCAGATGCAGTTTTTGGGTCAGTGTTAGCATCTGGATGGGAACATGCCCGTTCCTGCTTGTTCAGCACAGCTCTCATCACTGTTCATGGCTCTTGGCTGTTCTGGTGGAGGTGACAGAGGAAAAAACTATACCTGGAGAGAAAAAGGGCAGGAAGAAGCAGAATGGGGGGATATCAGCTGCTCTCTGGGCTCCAGCACTTCATCCCCAGCCACCCAGCACTGAGCTATGTTCTGTCCCCTGCCAGCTCCAGCAGCTCCTGTCCCCACCTGCACCAACCTCAGTCAGGGCACTCGCTCTGGTTATCTGTGTCTGGCTTTTCCTGGCTATTACTGGGAGCAGGGGGTGTGTGGCAGACTGATAATGCACTGCTGCCAGTCAAGGACTAGCTCCTCCACAACAGCTTGTGTTTATATCACCCTTTTATGAATTAGCTTTTTTAAAAGAGTCTGAAATTGCATTATTTCAGCTATTCTGATTTGTATCATGAAATAAAGCAGCTGATACTGCTGAAATTTGATTTCTTCATTGACCTATGTCTTTTATTCATTTCATGAGGGCAATGGATTTTTTGTTAATTTTATCCTGTGAGTTAACCCTTACCTGGAGGGTACAAGTTATTTTAGGTATTTCTCAGGCATATCAGGTTGGTAAGCAGAGAGCAGATCCCTGCCCTCTCTAGCAGTCCTTGAGTGCTGCCTGCAGGGAGGAGTTCTGCACCCAGCATTCCAGCCCAAATCCAGGCCAGGATCTCCTCCCCAGATTCAGTGATGCTGGGGAGGACAAGCACTCTCAGTGTGGTGGGACATGTGCTCCAGGCATGCAGTGGGGTGGCTGCCACCTTCCCTGGCTTGGGTAGCAGCTGTGGCTTCCTGGGGGCAGCTTCAGAGTGTTGCCTGCTGCAGGAATCCCACTGGGATTTAAGGTCCCAGCACAGCAGTTTCTTTTGCAGAGCAGCCTCCTCACGAGAGGCACCTGGCAGCAGTTCTGCTCAGGAGACTTCTGATCATCTCCAGCTGGGGATTAGGAGATGAGGAGCAACCAGAACCATCTCCCAGCTGTAGGATGAGACTCTCTGAGCTGCTCTTCTTAAGTCTCAGTTCAGGAAGGTGTTAGGGGCTTGTGTCTAGGCTGCCTCCTTACAAAAGATGGCCTTGAAGATCGGATGGCATTTTCCATCTGTCACTGTCCTGATCTGAAACCAGAGCTGTCTCAGGCAATTTTCCCCTGACAGAATCATGGCTCCTGTTCTGAGCCACATCCTGCTCAGGCTCCTGCCTATCTCAGGAGCTACATCCACACCTGAGGGTTTATTTACAGACACAGCACCAGCTCCTCACTGGGAGAACAGCTCTTAGAACAGAGGTATTGGGTTTCAGTACTGCTCTTTGCTCTTCTCTTTTAATTGCTGTCTCTTTCCATAAAATGTTGCAGTTAATAGTTATGGTGATTGGTGTAGCCAGTTTGAAAAATAATTACTGCCTGCTCCGAGATTATCTTTCCTCCTAATTAAAATCCTGGACCTTGCATATTAAAGGTGTGCTGTTGACACAGCATCCCATGTGCGCCCAGACAACCTCATTTGGATTTACAGAATTAATTAGGTTTTATTTCCATCCCCAGCTGTTCTCTCCTGCACCAGGGTTGTGGCTGCTGTCTCAGCTGGACAGTGGTGGGAGAGATAAGAGGAAGGTCTTGCATAGCTCTGACACTCCCCTCACAAACCAGTCATTAAAAAGTATTTCCCAGACCTCACCACAGGATCTCCCACCTTCACTGTCCAGGAAACAAATTGCAGGAGCTGTGGCATGGCCTGTTTTATGGATTGGGCATTATGTGTTATGTCATCTGTGTGGGTGATTTGGGACAGCCTGGAGTCCCTCACCCCCTTTCAAAGCTGCATTGGGAATTTATAATGCTGCATCAGTGAGGTTTTTGCAATACCCTGCCTGCAACAAATGGAAATACAGACAAAAGAGCCAGGTTTTAATTTTCACTATTACAAAAATGAGTTGTCAGTGTTCCCTACCCCAGTATTATCAAGTGAGTGCTCATTAGCTGCAGTGAGGTGGATACACTGGGTTGGTTGTGGTAGGGCTGTTTTAGGGTGGTTGCTTGTGCACACTTGTGTGTACAAGGGATTTTTTGTGTATGCTGGGTTGCAGAGGACAGAATGTCTCTATAGGGTGCTTCAGTGTCTGACCCAGGTCATTTTTCTTCTTGTTAATACGCATGAAGCTGATGGTCACATGAATGACCTCTGTACAAGAGTCACTTCATCTTGCTGTCAGGATCTTTGGATGTTCACAGAGTATTAACATCCTCCCAACAAAACACAAAAGTTAGTGTTTTGGGAGGGCAAAAGGTCACCAGTATTTTTCTGTGTACTCCAGCTGGTAAATTGACAGAAAGGAGAGTTTTGAGGCTAAAGCAGCTGCAGGACATACCCAGACAGTTGTCCTCCCTCAAAGCCAACTGCTTAATATGACTTGACAGTTCTTCCCAGGTGGCTTCCCTGCTGCATGAGGATACCCTAATTCACAGTGTTAAATGGTTGTGATAATCTCCCATTTCCCTCTGCACACTGGGGGTCTAATGTGCTTACCCATAAACTGATCAAGGAGGCTGCTTTATGGCTACCTGTGGGAGCAGGTTGCCTGGCACTGCAGTGAGCTCTGCTGGGTCTCCACAGCACAGCCCAGCATGGCTAGGCAAGCACAGAAAATGCTGATGATACTGCTTTTCCCCCAGTTTTTTTCTCTTTTCATGTGCCAGCACGAGCCAGGCAAAGACCTCTTTCCCAAAACATGATATTCTTCCTTTGCTAAAGCCCCCTTGAGCACCCCTGGATGTGCCACCCCAAAAAACTGTCCCTGTGCTCTTCCTGCACATGCCGAGGCGGTCACTCTGCTTCCAGAATTTGATTTACCAGAAAAGTCAATTTTTTCTCTTATCTGGCTGAGAACAAGCAGGCACGTTTTGTGCCTTGGTTGCTAAATTTTAATGGCTTTCTTGAAAAGCTAATTTGCAGGATTAAGGCTCAGCTCTCCCAAGGGTTCCTGCTGTCTGAGCACCAGACTCTCAGGAGCCCAGCAGAAAGTGCAAATGAGAAGCAAGGCACTTCCTGGGGCTCCACTGTCACTGCAGGACCCAGCTCAGGATCCAAACATCTGGTGAGAGCACAGAAATGCCACCTGCTCTGCTCTGCTTCCTCGTGCCTTTTGTCCAAGGTGCTGCCAGTCACTCACCTGAGCTCAGGCCCTTGGAAATACCTGTTAAAAATGATCCAAGGGCTCAGAGAGGCTGCAGCACAGCGGGATGTGCTGGGGCAGTGCTGGCATCAGACTGTGCCTGATGGGGAAATCTTCTACCTCCCCAAATCTTTCGCTTTCTGATTTTGCTCGTCTGACACTGTTTTCCTGCTGAGCGAAGCAGATAAATTGCTTTTGCAATAAATATGGGGCACTGGAAACATCTTCTTACAGGATGTGATGTTGATTCTGCAATAATTTTTATCAGCAGCCCAAAATACCACAGCTGATACCGTTTCTGCTGTTGCATCACAACATCCCTACATCCTTCCCCTGTTCTTTTTGCCATCCCTCATAAAAACTAACGTGCTTCCCAGCAGCGAGCACAGCTGACCTCCGTATCTCACATTTTCTATTGCACTGTGCCATATTGTGGGTCTGATGGACTCATGCTGCTGAGTGTGGTGATGAATCTTGGTCCAGGATCACAGCAGCAGTCTCTGGGTGTAATGGGAACTCAGCAGTGCATTTTAGCTCCTGCAGCCCGGTGACCCTTTGTTCCAAGGCAGATGTTTTTCTAGCCCTGTCGTGTTTGCTGTCAGAGTAAAATCTTCATTCATCAATGAAAGTCATCATCATGGGTTTGACTGTGTCTGCTTCGAGGGGTTCTTGGAGTCTACTTGACATGTGAATGCTCTGGTCTATGGTATTGATCTCCAGGGTTGATTGGAAGATAATTGTAGGCTGAAGTACCAAAGGCCACTGTTGCAAGCAATTTGTTTTATATAAAGGATTGTCGAGGCATGAGATGCTTCAGTGCCATGGCAACAAGTGTGATGTAACCAGCAGACAGAGAGCAGGAGGATGCAGTCCCTCGAGAGGCTTTTTCTGGGCATGGAGAACTCTGCTAGTCAGAATGCTCTCACTTTGAATCACCAATACATCTCAGTCAGAGGCCGGAGAGAGAAAAGGTGCAGGACACGAGCTTGGTGTGAGGGTGAATAACCGGCTCCCCTGTCCCTTTGCAGGTACTGGCTGACCAACAAGGTGCACATCAAGCGACCCACCACCGGCCTCCTCATGTACACCCTGGCCACCCGCTTCTGCAACCAGATCTATCTCTACGGCTTCTGGCCCTTTCCCCTGGACCAGAACCAGAACCCGGTCAAGTACCACTACTACGACAGCCTCAAGTACGGCTACACCTCGCAGGCCAGCCCGCACACCATGCCCTTGGAGTTCAAAGCCTTAAAGACGCTGCACCAGCAAGGAGCCTTGAAGCTGACTGTGGGGGAGTGCGATGGGGCCACGTAGGGTGGTCCCCGGCCACGTTCCTGCACAGCCACGGGAGGAAGGGGAGGGGGCAGAAAGGACGAGTGGTGCCTGCTGGGGTTGGTCGTCTTCGTTAACGCGCAGGACAGCGACACAAATATATCTACGTGGTACCTATATATATTGACCTGAGTATTATAACTGTTCGGTGTTCACCAAGGGAGGGGCAGGAGGGATGCAGGAGCGTCTCACCAGACTGGCCTGGGCAAGACCCCTTGTTGTGGGGCTTGCTGGACTCGGAGGGTGTTTGCCTTACATCGCAAAGGTGTGAAGGCGGCCTTGGTTTCTGAGGGTTTGTTAGGTGATGGGTAAACGTGCGCCGTTTGTCGTGACTGGTCCGAGGTTGGTAGTTAGTTTGTTTGGCCGAGGGCGCCGGCAGCGAGGCGCGTCCTCGGCCCCGTGCTCGTGGCGGGGAGGGAAGGGGCAGGGAGCGGGGTGGGCAGGGAAGGTTTGTTGGTGGCTCTCACAGCCCGGGGTCCCGTGGCACCCAGCAGGACCCGGCTCCTGCTCCGCAGGGAGCGCTGCCCGGATCCATCCGAGCACAGAGTGCCGGGCTGGGCACGGCCTTGGGAGCGGGAGAAGCCTCCAGGGCTGTACCTGGGTCTCCAGGAGGTGGCAGGGAGCAGAGCTAAGCTGATCCCAGTGGCACTGACACAAGTGAGGGCCTCCAGAGAATGAGAGCATCAGTGCTGGGCCAGGGGGATGGTGAGGAGGATGTTGAATTTGTATTTCTCTTCCTTTTCTGAGGAGCAGAGATGCTGGAATGTCACAGGAAGGAGCTTTGCTGCCACAAAGCAGCACCATTAGTACTGAGTAGTCTCACTGTGACACAAGGACACCCAGCATCTGTCAGGGCTCGTGAAAACCTTAAGTATATCCAGCTCTGATTCCTCTAAGTCCCAACTGTTACCTGCTAAGCAGCCTGCCTTCTTCCCTCCTCCAAAAACTGCTGAAATATGGATGATAGGCCTAGACCCAGCCAAGCAGCAAGACCACAGGACTTCAAGGGACTTTTTCAAGTCTAAATTATTTATTTTCAGTTTTTCCCTGAAGAACCAGCACACAGTGCTGAATTCCTGGAGTCCCACTCTGTCAATCCTTTCAAGCCCTAATTATCTCTCACTCCCAACAGTTAAATAGGATGTCAGATGGATCTTGGTGGGATGCTTGCCTAGTTAGGAACATCATAGAAATAATTTTTTTTTCCTGTCAGACACAACCCAAAATATAAAGAATTTTTTATAACCCCATTTGCTTTTCTCTGATTTTCAGGGATTTTGAAGGAAGCAACTAGGTTGATCTGATGATTCTGTTTCATTTTCTGCCTCTGTAGCCTATTCTGTTTGTCTCCTAATTAGCACTCAGTGCCAGAATGCAGGTGAGTCCAGGGTTCAGTGAGGGTTGTTTGGGTTTAATTTGTGTGAGAGTAAATAACACTGCACAGGCAGATCTCAGGCATGCACTTCACTGCTGCCATGGCTGGGTATCATCACCTTGGGCCTCCTCCTGCTGCTGTTTTTTTTAAGTTAAAAAGTGTACAGTTTGGGGCTGAAATGCTTGACATTGTCTCTTTAAAAGCTGAGAGCTTCAAGTGGTAAAAAGAAGAGCTCACTTTCATGTTTTGGGCCGTAGAAGCTACTGTACCCATAGGAGCCTCCAGCCTGCTAATTAGTGTCAGATGAAGATGGCTAAGATTAAGGTATAAGCAACATTATAGTGGATAAATGTGGGCTAATCTGCCACTGAGGGGATGTTTCTTTCCAGCACCAGAAAATTGTTTCTTTCATGTCTTTTTTTTTTTTTCTTAAACCTGGTGCCTTTTTTTTTTTATCTCTGCATATTGTTTTGACTTGATTTTAGTTTCACAATAAAGCTAAACCTGGCTGTGAACCTCAGCTTAAGCTGAGACAGAAAGAGACAGAGAGTGAAACTGCAGGATGGAAGTAAATCTACAATCCCAGGGAGCTTCCCATGATTCAGAGTGGTTCTTAAAGCCAGATAATTCCCAGGTTTGTCCCCAGCACAGGGAGGGACAGAGCAGGGCTGGAGCTGCAGGGACTGCTAAAGCCAACTGTTGTATCGAGGGGCGTGGGCCATGGTACTGATTGCTGTTAGCAAACCTTCTTTTTGAATAAAAGTAGAGGAAATGAAATAAATGTGCAGGGGTTTTATTTTAATTCTGTATTTTGATCTAATAGAAGGGCAAGAGGGGACTCAAGACCATGAAGTGCCATGGGATTAAATGGGGAGACCCTGGAACCCCTTTGGCTGGTGGAGGAGAGGGGAAGGCTGGGCTTGTTTGCCCACGTGGGATGGATGTCAGGGCTGTGCTAGGGAGACATCCAAAGCCATCAGGATGTCCTTGCTGTGCCTACAGAGGTTTTTGAGCTGAAGCTACAGCAGCACAACAAGGGTGTGACAAGGGGTGAAAAGGGGATGGGAGAAGGGATTTTTTTCCTGGTGCTTTTGAAGCAGCTGCTGCATCAAAGCACAGGCAAGTTATAAGCAAATTATTCAGGGGGATGAAATTGCTGGTGATATTTCTATTCCCAGAATGGGTCTCCTGTTCCACCCCTGTTGTAAAAATGCATTAAACCATGAGCAAGACCCTGCAGCTATTGAAATCCCTGGCTGAGCTCCCATTTCACCTTGCTGCCATGCAGGCTGGTCTCTGCTGTGTTTATATGCACAAAAAACAACTAATAATTTCCCCTTGCTTTTGTGTTTTGTGTGAAGCCCTCTGGTGTGGTTCTCTGAGTGGCTCCTGGGGTTGGAAACATAATTTATCATCTCAGCTTCCAGCAAATAGGTGGGACCTGGCTCCACCAAGCCCCAGTGAACCATAAAGCCCTTGTGCTGTTCATGAGCAGCAGGAGCAGAGATTGAGATTCGCCTCCTGCAGCAGTGCTTGGGGTGGTGGATGATATTTGGGCTATTTTGGGGCAGCCACCAGCCCTGGAGCAGCACAGCAGCTGCCAGATGCTGTGGGGACCTGGCAGCTGCACCAAGCTGCTGCTGGATGGATTTCTTCATGCCCAATTAAGGCTCCTGTGTCATCAGGAGTGAAACCAAAGAGAGCATTGATGCTGCTTAGGCAGAGATGCAGGTGCACGTGTTGCACCACGCATGTGAACTGCCCTAAATGGCAGCAGCAGCTCCCCTTGCTCTTCCCTCTCCATCCCAGCACTCCCTCCAGCATGGAGGCTGCTCCAGACTGCTGGTGCTGGTGGCTCTGGGATGGGTTATTTGTTCCAAAAGGCCCCTGGATGGTAAGAAGTAACCTAAACTTGAAAAACAGAGGTAAACTTGAGTCTCCAACTGGCTAAGCCCAGAGTTTGGGGCTTTTTGGGGGCGATGCTCTAAAAGACGCTGCTGGCCAAACACAGAGTTCTCCTTACTGTGTGCCCCTGGGGCATAATTCCTGTACCTGGAATTATTTTCCAGGTACAACAGCTTGGGGGTAAGGGCTGTGTGTTCCCTGCTCCCCACACCACAGTGAGAAGCCCAGGTGCCTTTTCATTTTATCCATGGTTTGCTGGGTTACTCCCAGCCTTGGAGTCTGCCACACCTTTGGCATATATATATATATATATATATATACACATAGTGGCATGGCTCTTGGTCTCCTGGGGGAGATCATGCCATATCTGGCCCTGACACCAAGCACATCTCCTCTGGTCAAACTGCAGACTCTGCAGGCTCCACTGCCAACATCCTTTATCATTAATACTTGCACTGCTTTGTTCAAAGCTGACTGGGTGCTCTGAGCTGCAGCAGCTCCTCTGACCTGCAGCACAGCATCCCCTGGCTGCTGCCCAGCCCCTCACCCAGGCAGGGCTGCCCTCCCTTCCAGCCCCACAGGACAGGATTGGAGTTTGTCTCCTTCCCCCCAACTCTCCACTTGCTGCAGGTCAATAACCAGACCTCTGCTTCAGTCACAGCCCAGATAATTAGTGAGCAAAGTGCAAATAGTCACTGTGATTCAAATTACCTTTTAATTTCTTTCCAAGCTGCCTGAGGGGTTTCTTTAGTTCTATGAAAAAAACTGATTTTTTTTTTTGAGACACCAATCTTGCAAACCAGAAAGACACAATATTTTGTATTCAAGGTGCAATGGAAGGTGTTTGCATTTTTACACTGCATTTTGGATACTCCTTGGGAATAACGCTGAGCACTTCAGACAGTCTCACTTAAATGATACAAATTATTTCAGTTGATCCCAAAACAAACTAATTTTTAATTTTGTGCAAAATAGTTTCAAAAAGGTTGCACTATCTACAAATCATGACAGAGATACTGGATTTTTTTTTTAATCCATCACTGCTTTTCAAAATTTAAACAATCCAATTTCATGCTAGAGAGGCTTGAAACTATGGAGATTAAAGCTTAGAGCTTTGAGAGACCCCCAGGGGATAGCAGGAAAGTGGTTTGGTTTCCTCCAGAGTGCCCCAGAATGTCAGGAGGTAAAACCAGGCACATAACCATGCTCTCCAATGTAATACTTTGTCAAACCATACATTCTTCAGCTCTTTTGGTCTTTTGGTTGCTTTAATTTTTAGGTTTCTCACGTTTATGAATGGTTTATTACCATGTATTTTCATCTCTATGAGTTACTCTATCACCTCCGGCACCAGACAGCAGAATTTCATTTTGGGGTCCCTGTTTTAACCACATCAAATGCTTTCTAGCCTTCCTCTTCTTCACTGCTACTTAATCTTATTTTTCTCTGTGAAAACAACTGAGCACCTCTGAGCTGGCAAATCTTGTCTGCAACTCCAGTAGAGCTCATGTCCAAGTTCTGCATTGGGTCATCTTCTCACTGTGGACACCATGAGCAGCAGGGAACAGACTCCGTGTTTTACCTGTGCCCCCCCAGATGGTTGCACATCACCCATGTAGGCAGGGAAATTACTGAGAAAGGCCTTGGACAGGGGCCTGAATGATAGCCAAAAAAGTCATCACCCTCCCAAGAGAATGGAATTCTCTCCCAGTATTAGCCACATCCAGGCATTCAGCAGTAGGTTCCTTTTCCAGCTGGAATAACTCCTGTTTGATGAACTCCTGTTCATCAAACCCACCCAATGCATCAGCAAAGCTGTCACAGGCCGGTTCCCTTCACAGCCCAGGTGGAGACAGATGCATTTAGCTGTTTGAACATCACCTCCCAGCAAATCTACCTGTGCCCCTACACGAACCAGCACCAGCACTCACTGGCCCTTCCTACTGTGATGCCCTCATGACCTCGTGTGTGAGCTGAGAACAAATGAGAAGTAACAACATGGATGGAAATATCTCCTGTTTTGTTAACGGAGGAACCTTCAGCCATCTCCATCCCCTAAAGAAGGCACAGGCAGGGGGAGGACAGACCCCAGGGATGGCCAGGGAGATGTCATCCTAAATGAGATACCAAACTCTCCATGCTGAAGGCTTCACTGTGCAGGCACTGAATTTACTGCTCTCATGCTCACAATAGAAGTGAGCAGTATCTGTTGATTGTATCCAGGAGAAAAGCACAGAGTTTTAGCATGGATTAGGAAAAAACACTGTCCTTGAACACCAAAAAGCAGCTGGGACCTTTGTACCCCCTCAAAGTGCCCACATGGGACATAGCCATGGCTCTGCTGGAGGAACCCTGCCAGCAATAAAAATTAAGTCCCCCTGCTGAGATGGTGGCAGGCCATCTGACACTAATCCTGTGCCTCCAGCAAACAAAGCCTCCCAGGCATTGTGAAATACCCTCAGCTGTTTGCTGGCTTGGTTGCCTGGAGGAGCTGCTCCGTGCAGGGCTGATGGAGCACTCGGTGTTCTCACACGACCCGGGCAGCAGAGGTTAAAGCACATCAGAGCGGCGTAATGAGGATTTTAACCAGTGCTCTGGAAAGCCTCACGCGCCGCTCTCTAGAAAATGTTGCAATTTAGGCTTCGGCAGGAGCCACAGAGCAAGGAAAATGTTATGCTTGGACCATCAGTCTTGTAGAGTCTTGCTGCAAAGCTTCCAGATGAACTTGCTTAACTCGGCTTGTGCCTGGAAACCGCTTTGGGTTGGAGATTGCTACTAGGAAGAGGAGAAGAGGCATGCTCTATTCCTGGACTGCATATTAGTGTTCCATATGGGTGCAGAGCCAAAGCATATGGACTTCCATCTGTTAGGCAGGCCTGGTCTGGCCCCATGGATGGTTTATAATGTGCGTAGATTCATCCAGATTTGGGATTCCTCCAAAGCAAGACGAGAGCCAATGACTCAAATATTGTGCAAAGCCATTGAAACTGATGGCACTAAACAACAATAATTTGTCTCCTGTTTGATTTTACTTGCTGTAAAATAATGAATTGGTTACGGGGGTGGGTGAGTATTGTGCTGTGGATGGAAGCTTTGAAGGAAACATGGCTAAAAGAAAACAAAACAAGAATCATCCTAGTAATTCTGTATCAGCTCCCTCCTGCGTATTATTCCCCAGAAAGTAAGCTGTGTCCTTCAACTTCAATAACATGGCATTTAAGCTCCATCTGTGATCAGATTTAAAGATGTTTGCAGGCATAATTCAGGCAACTTTCAATGACAAATTCAAGGAAGCTGGAGAAAGAACTCCTGAAGTTCTTCCACAACTAAAACAACTCTAGGGAAAATGAACTTTGCTCCTACAAGCTCTTTATTAACCACAAGCTCCAGACTTGGATGTTTTCTTTTCTTTTAAAGCAAATAATTAGCCCCAAAAGACTCCAAGCCTTAGCATGCTGTGCTGTTTCTTTCACTGAGAAGCCAGTGTGTGGTGGGACTTGTCCTGACCTCGCTGAAATCAAGAGGCACTGCAGCCCAGCAGCACCCCGACTTCATCTGCTTCTTCAGGTCACATTTCTGCTTTGAAAGAGGGGCCTCAGAGGCTGAATTTCAGGCACCATGCTGGAAACATTTCTGCTGAATTTTCCTGCAGAACTGTGTGGGACACATGATTAAAGCTGTGGGATGACCGCCAAGGAGATGGGCTATTGTGGCAGCCCCTGGGAGAGCTCATAGCAGGGGAAAAAAACTCTCTCCACTAAATTAATTAATTGCCATGCATGTTAGCTCTGGGGTTTGGGGAAATTACCGTGGCCTGATTTTCTTCAGCACTTTTATTCCTGGCTGGAGACCAGGGGAGTTGTTGAGGTTGCTGACTTAAGACACCATAACAAATGGCTGGAAATGACAGCGGGGCAGGCGTTGTGATTTGTAACCTGTGCGTCTCACCTGCCTCAAGCACGGGTTTCACGGCACCTTTTCTGGGGATTTTATGGAAGGGGCAGATTTACAAGCATGCCAGCCTCCTCCTGGGCTTCCCAGGAGAGACCAGGAGGGCACAAATTTCTTGGCCAAAAACCATCTGAGAAGCCAGGCAGCTCTGAGCATTCTGTGGTTTATTTTTGGAAGAAGCAATTTTGGTAATTGCATGTGTTAAATGAAAGGCAATTAGGGATGGAGGGAAGGTGTTGCATGTGTGTTGGAACAGGAGGCAGTTCCAAGCCAAAGGGCCTGTTAAAAATGTAGACTCCTGAATGTGCCACAGGCCACAGTGGGCAGGGAGGTGCAAGAGGGGTGTGGGAGTATTTTTGTCTGTTTAATGTGAAACAGGGCATGGAAACACTCACATCTGTGATGTGTCTTTTATGGTCTTCCCAAGGTTTTAATTACAAACTCCATAAAAGCACGACGAGCGGAAACCAGGATGTTTTAACAATCAGCTGTTATAACTTGTTTTGTAGGAGGGGAAAGAAAATCAAAGAACAATTGTTCGTGTAAAGGAGTTCGGGACACTGAGTTCACATGGAGAAATAAATCCTCTGGGAAAGGTTTTCCTGTCAGGAAGCATGTGCTGCACAGACAGTAAAGTGCAGGGGGGTTCCATGCTGCTGTGGGGATCTGTGAGCTGGCTGTTTCCCCATCAGGTACATCTGTCTGCCAGAAACATGGTCACAGGACTGGGAGCAGGATCACATGCCAGGAGGTGGGATGAGGATGTTGGATTTGGGTTGGGATGATCTTTGGATGGCTCAGAGGAGTTTCAGCTGTAATTGCAGAGATTACAGAGCACAATGCATTTTGTGCTTAGTGACAGGCACACTAAAATAATTTTTTGCAGCACCTGTTGCCTCTGACAGAGGAGACAGCAGGGAAACACTGGAACAGGATGGAAGGGAATTAATGAGGCCCAGAGAGGTGGCTGCAGGCCATGCAGGCATCATCTCTGGCTGTTTTTAAAGATTATGAGGGTTTAGGTTTGTCCATGGCCTTGGATAGGATCAGGGGTTTGCTGCCTACTGCTGGCGTGCCCAATCCATCTGGAGATGAATCCATCTGGATATCTCTGTGAGCTGGCCCCTTCCTTGTGTCTCTGTGTTCACATTCTCAGTGGAGAAGGGAGCCCTGAGCCAGCCACCACAGCACTCCTGGACTCTTTCTCCATCTCTTCCATGACCTTGATACCTTTAGACTGTTTTCTCCGTGTGTGTTACTTAGGTTTTTTTTGCAAGAAGAGAACTGCCTATGCCCCCAGCTGGTCCCTGCTGCTCCCACATTCTGGATGGGATTTCTCTCTGCCTTCCAGATGAATTCAATGGAAGTCCACGACAGCCATGGCTCCCAGCAGCCCCCAAGGACCACAGTTCCCTGAGCTTGTAGTTTAAATGGAGATTAGCTTCTAAATTTTAACAAGGATCTCTGTGAAAACAGTGTCCCAAGGATAGAACAACTGCCAAAAAAAAGGGAAGCCCATTGAATACCCATCCAATTAAGTCTTCCAACTGATCCTCATTAAGCATCCATTCCTGACATTTGACAGAGTGGTTTAGATTAGAGCAGTGAAAAATCCCCTTGAAAAGGCAGATTGACATTTTGCAGAGGAGTGTTTTCATAGTAATATTAATGGCTTCAAACCCCCAGTTTATAACCTAACATGATAAAAAAAAAAAAAAGGCAACAACAACAGCACCAAAACAACCCATTGGGCTTGGCAAAGGGGTAAAGGAGCAGCCAGGCTTGCTGGCAGGGAAACTCCTGGTGACCAAACTCCTGGCTGTAGTGAATGCAGACAACCCCTGGAACTGGCTCTCCATGTGCAGGGTCCTCAAAAGGCAGCATTTAATAAGATACAGAAGCTGGGGTTTTTTGGCTGAGCTGAATATGAAATCGCCATGGCAACCTTTCTTCCAAGGTGATCTGAGTCAGGTAGCAACAGCAGGGATGAGTTAAAGGTCATCCCTGCAGAGGAAGATGGGCACTGATAAAGCACTTTAACAAGTCCCAGGGGAGGTGGCATTTAAAAGCCACTCGAAGGGCTCAGCCAGATCCATGAAGAGAGAGGAACCCAAGAGCAGCAGTGCTTGGAAAGCTCCTGGCTGAGAAGGCAGCTGCACCAGCAGTGCTCAGGGGACATGGAATGTGTGTCCAGCCTCAGGCCTCCAGGACCTGGAGAAGGGCTTGTTTAGCAGCTGGGTAGGAACTGGGGAAAGCCTTTGCAAAAAAAGCTCCTGTTCTGGGGTGACAGCAGTCACTCCGTGTAAGGGATGAGACCTCACCCCCTAGCAGAGCAATAATAATTTCAAAAATCATCTAAGACTAATTGCAAACTGATTTTTACCAGGATTTATGCTTCCAAAATGCCTGAGGTTCTTTGAGAACTATCCCCTCCCACCTCAGACGAAGGGCTCAGTGTGATTTGTGAGCCAGTGCTGTTATCCTCACTCCACAGAGGCATGGAGGGGGGTGCTGTCATCTCCATAGCCAAATCCAAGCATTTAAAAATGCAGCTGGGAGTCCAGTGATAGCAGCTGCTCTGTAGTTTGGCCAAGTGCTGGTACATGACATTTTGGGCATTACAGGGTTGGGGTGGCTTTGTTTGAATAACCCAACACAGATCAAGGTAGTGGCAGGGAATGTTTTTGGAATAATACCTGTGGGAATCTTCCTGTATGCCATCTATTTTTAATTTTACTATGTTTTTTCTGGTTCTCAGAGTCTCTTTTCAAGTTTTCCTCCTGTAACCCTGAGGGCTATAAAACTCACAGGTTTTCTTGCATTAATGGAAGCTGAGCATCCCAAATAATCTCAGGTTCAAGAGATGTGACTTCAAAAACCTCACAAATAGCATGCCCTGTGGGGAAAAAAAAAAATGTAGTTCAAGCTCACAGCACCCCTTTCCCCTGTTCTTGCAAAGCTCAGCTTTTACCTGGAGCTCACATCCCACTCTCACCCATAGCTTATTTTCCTCTCCTGCATGGCTGCAGCTCCTGGCTCAGGACTTTCACTGTTAGAGGCCAGGGAGTAAGCCTGATGGCTGGGAGAGAAACCAGGGGCTCAGGAGATCCTAAGAGCTTGTTCTTGCTGCTGTACTGGTGGGAGCAGAGACCCTGACAGCCAGAGCCTCCCACAGTTTTAAGCAAGACCCAAAGGGAAACTTCTGCCCCACTCTAAGCTGGATGCACACATTGCAAACTCTGCTGCACACATCACACCGCTGGATCTGTCCAAATCAGTGCATATTTACCTGCAGGAAAAATGTCTCTCTAGATTTGTTTTGGAAGGAGAAGGTGAGGAAAAGGTGGATCTGAAGTGAGGCCCAAAGAAAGGGCACTGTGGGACCATGGTCTGCAGAACACGTGGAAGCTCCAGCCTTGTCCAAATGCCAGGAGTTTGCTGGCTCCTGCTGAAATTTCTGCTTCTCTGACCAAAGCCATGTGCTCACTGCTGGCCCCAGCCCTCCTGGCTGCCAACCCATCTGAACACAGCGTTACACAAGTGCTTTGTGCCCTTCCTCTGCTCCAAAACTGGGACAAAATAAACATTCTGCTCTGCTCGCACGGAGGGTCAGTCTGCACCTTGCTCAGCCTTTGGAGTTGTCATCAGAGCTGCTCTAATTTGAACTAATGACTGGGGAACTCATGGCTGATTACAGGGCACTGCCAGGCTCTGGCTGCCAGCACACAAAAATCCAACTGCCCCCGCAAAGCCTGGTAGGATAAAATGTCATAGCATTGCCAAAATGGACTTCAGCCGTTTATTTTGACAGCTGTAGTTTTAATTATTCCTGTTTAGGTTTTACAGTGTGATGGTAAAAAGACCATGAGGCATTTCATTAAAAAAAAAGGAAATAATAAGTCTTGTAGACTTGATATACCAGGAGGAAGAAATGGGGAAAGGCTGTGCCAGAGGTCTAAGACTGGGAATCTTCTACAGGCCACAAGGAAAAGCTGTTTCTTCTTGGACACCTCAGTAATTACTATAAAGCTCAGTGAGTGGGCAGTACAAAACTTTGAGGCAGGGCAAAAGTTTGCAGTTTTTCAGAGCACAGACTTGTTGCAGGAGGCAGGGGACCTGTGAGCAGGAAAATCCTGTGTTCCATCCCTTTGACAATTTAATCCCATCCCACCCACCAGGGAGAGGAGCATTTCCACTGCAGCATCTCAGCATTTGCCTTTTGGGGAATGGAGACAAAAGCCACACACATCAAACGTGAGAAAATACACATAAGGGAGGGGAAATTTGGAATGGCTGGAAAGGTTCCAGCCTGTCCAACATCTTCTTTTTGAAGAAAAGCCCCACTGGCATCACAGTTTGGATCAAACATACCCTGGGTTTTCCTCTCCTTCTCTGTGGGGCTGTGGGGTCCACAAGACATCTCACAGATTAGATAAACAGGCCTGAAACGTGCAGGTTGGGTCATCTTGATTTTATTCCCAGTCAAGAACATCTGCAAAAATCATATAATTCCCATGGAAATCTCCAGGCATGCAGAACTGAAAATTTCATCAGAAGTATATTTAATGGGAATTATTTCCCTGGTGGTGCTGGGCAGCCCTTAAAATGTGTGAACTTGAGGACATAATTTAGTACCTGCTGCAGCTCTTGATTTTCCAAGGGGAGAGGAAAACAGTAGCCCATGTTGTTAAAGCTCTTGGAGACAGATTGTTGAACATTAAATAAAAGCTCCCTGTTACCGTTGTACAAGGGAGTATTTGTGGTCTTGCTGTTCTCCTGCAAGGCTGAATTTGCACCAAAACTGGTGCTTGATGAATGTGAGCCCGTGGCAAAGGCTGTCCCAGAGATCTGCAATCACCACTTCAAGTGTTAGTCTGAGGGGACCCATCACTTCAGAGGTGATTTTAAAGGGGAGCATGAAATGAGCTGAGACTTTACACCTGCACATCAAGAGGAGATAGATGTAAAAAATAAATGGGTTTCTCAGGCAGGGGGTCAGGCTAATCACCTGCAGGTTCTGTTTGCTTGAGCGTGTTTCTGACACAGCATCTGGGCTCGAATTTTGGCCACGTTAAAAATAAAAGCAGGTTAGGACATCTGGAACTTTGAGAAGGGATTCAGGGAAGCCCTTGCTCGTGGCTTTCTGCCATGGTTCTCCTGACACGAGGAGCAGCCCCACACTGAAGGACACTAAACTTCAGTATCCCTGAGCAGTGAGTGCTCGTCCCTGCTGCCCTCCATCCTCCATGGCCATTCCCATCAGCCTGAAGTCCCACCAGGTCGTTTCCATGGGCATATCAAATTGATACAAATGACTGCAGAATATGCAGGGCAGAAGAGACTCAGCTCGGCTCTCAGCAGAGCGTTCTGCAAAGAGGATTAGCAGCTGTGGGGGATGATTATTATCATTAATGATGTCAGAAGGGAGGCAAGCAGAGAATTCAGTATTTAGTATTTTGACAGAAGCCACAGGGTCTGGATTTGCCGTCAAATTCTACAAAATGTTCTGCACCAAAGGCTTAAAAAACAAATTAAATGTTTATTATGCTAATAATTCTTCAGTTAACATCAAGACAGGTGAGCGGAGGATCTAACACTTGATCCCCTGCTAAGGCTTTGGCCATTGCAAATGCTAAAAAACCCTATGAGACTACACAGGTTGCACAGAGGTAGCAGCTCAAGCTGCTGGGGACTCAAAAAGAGCTGCTAATTGCCCAGATCTGCCAGTGCACTGTTTGTGCCCTGCTCCTGACCTCCACACAGCCTAAAATCCAGCATGCTCCTGCACTCCAGTATCAAACACACCCCAGGAGGATGCACTTGGAGCAGGCAGGATAGCTCTGGCTCTCATGTGATGCCCTTACAATCTGAGCACACCTCTTCAGAAGGCTGTGATCCTCCTCTGAGCCTCATATCCCTTCAAAGAGTGCTTTTTTCCTGCAGCTCCAGCTCCTGAGTCTGGAAGTGTTCAAGGCAGGTTGGATGGGGCTGGCAGGAGCAGAGGAAAATGCAGCCCCACATGGCACCCCTGGCAGAGCTGGGGGCAGGCAGCAGCTCCAGCACCGATTGTGGAATCCCAGAATCACAGGATGGGTTGGGCTGGGAAGGACTTTAAAGATCATCTCCTTCCAACCCCCTGCCATGGGCAGGGACACCTTCCACTACACCAGGTTGCTCAGAGCCCCATCCAACCTGCCTTGAACACTTCCAGGGATGGGACAACCCTGTACCAGGGCCTCAGCAGGCTCACAGTAAAAACTTTAAAACTTTGTTCCTAAGATCTAATCTATAGCTCTCCTCTTAAAGTTTAAAACTGTTTCCCCTTGTCCTATCAATATCTGCTTCTGTAAAAGTCTGGCTCTTTTTTGGAAGCCCCTGTTTGGTATGGAAAGTCACAGTGAGGCCTCCACGGAGCCTTCTCTTCTCCAAGCTGGACAGCCTATATTTCTCCAGCTCTCTCGGCCTATATTTGTAGGAGAGTTGCTCTAACCCTCACATCATCTTTGTGCACCCAAATATGTCCTGCCTTGGTTGCCACTGGCAGCACTCCTGCTGTTGTCTTCACTGGAGGCAAGTTTTTCATCCAAGTTTCTTCTTTCTTCACATGGGTGAGGAAAAAAAAAACCATCAGGTGCTTTTTGTGCAGAAGGGAATTCTTCGTGTGCTTCATCTGTGTTTTACAGAAGTGCCACTTCCACTGATCCCTTCAGACCTCATCACCATCCATCACATCACCTCTACACCGAGGATACCCAGAAAATATCAGTCATACTGACTGGATTTTGTGCACAGAGAGCAAGGAAAATGCCTGTTACTTTGTCTAAGTTTGGGAGGATATTTAAAATGGTCCTAGATTATTCTTAGCAATTCCTTCCACAAGCTAAAGATGAAAGACAAAAAAAATCTAAAGGAGGAGGAATGACATGAGAAAACAGGGAAAGAAGAAGCAGCAGCATCCTTGTGTACTCTGGAGACAAGGCATGGGGAAGAAACCATCATTCCTGGTGCCTACATGCCCTGGGGAAGGCTTGTGATAGCTCACAGCAGCCATCCAGGTCACCTCTCTGTGCTTGGTGGCCTTTCAGCGACACAAAAGCATCTGAAAGGACAATGACGCTCACCCTGAGAATGTCTCCAAATCCTGGATAGCCTGGCATCAAGGACACAGCACAGCTTGAACAGCTGGGGGAACAGAAATAGCCCAAATGCTCTCCTGAGCTGTTTATTTCAAGGCTGAGGTGCTTTGGACAAATCACTATCGATGCTCCTCTTCCTGCCTCCCACATCTTCCTGAGGCTGCCCAGGGAGAGCCATATCTGACACTGGTTCCATGCTGCTGTGGGCTGATGGCAAACAGGACAGGCTTGGTTTGAGAGCAGCACACTTGGTGCAGCACTGATCCCAAACCTGAGGGGCTGGCTGTGACCAGCGCAGCCCCCCAGAGCCCTCCCAGGACCACACACATCCTGCCCTTCCCCAGCTCTTCCATCGTGTCCTCTGTGTGTTTGCATCCCATATCTCATGCACAAATGTAGGTCATTGCTAAGACCATGTCTCAGCAAACTGTGAAATCTCAGCTTGGCCTCTTGCCTTATGTGCAAGAGGATTTTCTCACCTCCCATCGCTCCGGGCTGCTGCCACACTGAGTTCTTCCTTCTCAGCGAGTCCCTGCTCCCCAGCCAGTGCCAGGAAATCTCCTGGCAGCAGCAGTGGCAAATGCTCTGTGACAGGGTGAACATTGTGGGCTGCCTCGGGCAGGAAAAGAGGGTGAGGTGTGACAAACTCCAGCATCTCACCTGAATATCTTCAGTGCAACCACCCATCCACCACCCCCAATGCCACTGAGACCTCTCCCAGGTGTGTGTCTCCTCTCTGTGCACTGGAGTGAAAGGAAAACAAATTTGTTTTGTACACACAAGTCACTGAATTCTCACAAGCAAGGGGGGAAGCTCCACATTTGTGTTGGTGGCAGCAGGAGCAGGGTCCATCCTTCTGGCTTTTTACTGCTGGGTGGGCAAAGTCAAAAAACCAAAACAACATGTTCATGTACTGAGAAGAAAATAAGGGCTTGTAGACTGGGAGCTGGCAGCACAGGAAATCCACCTTTGTGTCATCTCAGCAGAGCCACAGCTGAACCAGCTGCATTTTTGGCAGGAACCTTTCCTCCTTCCCTCACTCATGGTCAGTATGTGCTGCATCAAAGCCTAATGCAGGCTGAATGAGACCAAGCTGTGACATCCTCTGTGTGCTTGGAGGTGCCACACCACATTTCCCAACACCCCAGTGACGAGAGCCAGCCACTGGAGTGTGATGGGGAGAGAGCTGGAGCCATCGAGCCAGATGATTTAATGTATTGGCCATGTTACACACACATCACCAGGGGCTGAGCTGTCCTCCACGACTGCAGGAACAGATCCTTCCCCCAGTGCTTCAAGCCAGGCTGTTTCCCCTGCACCTTCTGCCTCCATCCCAACAAGGCTTCTGAGCCAGCAGAATTAGTACTGCTAAATAAATGTAGCTCCAAAGAAAGGCTCCTGGTCTCTGACCTAGCAGTTCATGTTTTTCTGGGAGGGTCACAGACGTGGTGAGCAAAAGCTCAGTGCAGCAGCTACACCACTGACTAACCCCACACCTGCTGAACATTCTGTACTTGTGAGCTCCATAAATGTTTCCTCTGCACACATTTTTATTAGCCCTTAAGAGACTGAAATAAACTATTTTCAGGCCCTGCACAAAAATAAAATACCAAAGGAAGCCTAAAATTCCACATTCCTCATGTCCTTCCTCAGATTTCACCTTTTTAGACAGCACATCAAAACAGGAACATAATGGAGCTGCTATTACTGCTAATGCTTTTCACATTATTCGAGGTGCAGGGAACAATTAGATGGCATTAATGAAATGTTGCCACACTCAGATCTGCCAAACTGCAGCTCCATTCACCTCCTCCCCTCCACTTCTGTTCTTCCCCACCTGCTCCCCATCAGAGGGCGAGGCACAGCCGGTTTGCTCTGCTTCCTCTGAAAATCCTATCAAAGAAAACTCCAAACGCTCCGAGCTCCTTTCAGAAGAATAAAATGAAATGAGCAGAGGAAACATCGCCTTTCAGAGGCTTTTGCCCCAGAGCAGCAGCAGCACCTTGATGCCTCTGGCACAGGGCAAATGGCACAGCAGCTCCCCGTGACAGGAGCAGACCCACCTTGTGCCCGGCTGCCTGTTCTGCTGATGAAGAGCCTGGCAGGTCTCCTCAGTTCTCCTTCCCAGCTTTTATCAGCCAGACTCATTAATCACCTCTCCCTTACCCAGAGAAACCTCACTACACGCTCCCTGCTTGCCAGCTTTGGAGTGAAAAGAGACAGATGGGGCTCCCAGGCTTTTGACCTGAGGCTGTGGGGCTTTAGGTTCTGCAGCCCTCTGTGCACGGTGGTGATGCTCTGGCTGACTTGTGAAGCCCTGCTTAAGGGATGGAGCTCTGAGAGGTCTTTCCTGTGGCTCAGGCTGCCCAGGTTGGCACAAGCTGCAAGCCCAGCCAGCCGTGTAGCAATCCCAAGCCCAGCCACACAGTTAAACAGCTGAATAACCCTGCCCTGGCGCTGGGGAAGGAAGTGCCATTCATTTTATGGCTGGAAGGAGCCAGGAGAAAGCATCTTTGAGGGGTAAGAAAAGCACACAGCATCACTGAAGCTGTTGGAGGAGTTTGTGTTGTGCAGTTCTGCGTGCAGGGGTTCAAAAAATGACATTTTCCCAGAAGCTCAGCTGTGGTGCCATGGGCCAAGCATTGGGGCAGCCTCAGCATCCTTGCACTTAAAGGGATGTGATTTGGTGAATCTGAGTAACCAAGAAACTTGCAGCCCAATTCTATGTCTTTACACAAGCTGCCAGCTCTGTTTGGATCTTCAGTGGGCTTCCTCCTCCACCCATGCCTCGTGGATAGTGACTGAGGTGTGAGGAGCAGCTTTAGAAAGGACAGAACTTGGCAGGTCGTTTGATCAGACTGGAGGGAGGAAGGGTCAGGACCAGAAAATTATAAAGGGCACAAGTGGAGCAATCACTGCAAGTGGTACAAGGTGGTTGGCAAGTGTTTTGTTAGCTACAAGATGGTGGAGACCAACAAAGCTCCACACCTGACCAAAGGTATCTCCAGGGGCTTCCTAGAGACAGGTAAAGTAGAAAAAGTAGCTCAGGTGATTTGTTCTGAGTACACAGATGTGTTTTGGTTTTAAGTGAAATAATGCTGGTATCAGAAACTACATTTATACATATGCTTGTTTGCTTCTGGCACCCCTCTCTGAGTGGTTTGATAATGCTCAGCATGGAGAGAGGATGCCTGAGACATCCAGATTTGAGACTGGAAGTGGGTGAGGGATCTGTGACTTCCACCAGTAGTGAGGTAATTGGTCACCAGGACGTGATCTTCAGGCTTGAACCCACTAAGGTGGACATCAGGACTCTTCAAAATCCTGAACTTAAAATGCCTGGAGGCGGCCAAGGGCAGTAATGTCAGCTTGGAGAGTGAGCACTGGGTGTACTGAGGCTGTGCTTTTACAAGACTGAAGGGTTGTGCTGTGTTCTTGTGGGTTCAGAGCAATCAGAGCAGGAATTGATACATCTTGAGTGCTGTGTTCTGCATTTGACATCGTGCGTGCACCTCCTGTGCATGTATTCATCCTCCAAACAGGCTCCTGCCTGTTTGCTCTCACACTAATGAGATATTCTCACTCATTTCTTTGTTATGCCAGCTCTAATTTCCAGCTCTTTGACACGAGCAACCATTTTTCTCTAAAAGGCTGAGATCACATGGCAGGATTATAAATTTACTCCTGAAATGCACCATTAATAAATAATAAAGTGTTTATAAATATGCAAAATAGATTATTAGTCAATTCTATAAAATCTTGGCTACAGGAGCATAAAAGTGTGCCCTGCAGCTTGTATATCTATTATAAAAAAAAGAGGAAGGAACTAAAAAGAAATTCAGATTCCCTTTTTAACTTCCAAGCAGTGAACGCTTAATAACTTATTTCTGATAATGATTATGTTAAAAGCAAATCATTTGTTTCCTTGGACAGCAATGAATACACTGCAAATATGTGATTTTAAAAATATTATGTACGAGCAGAGGGACAGAGTATGTCCTCCATTTGAAGAGCTCATTAAATAGAAGCTCTTCAGTGAGAGCACCCTGAGCAGGACCATTCTTTTATTTAAGCTTTGCAAGCTTCAAGAGTGCTAAGAGCATCTAAATATTCCTGCCTCTTAACTACAGGAGCTCAGATTGGAACCTTGAATCACGGAATCACAGAGTTTGGATTGAAAGGGACCTTAAAGATCATCCAGTTCTGTGTGTTTGCCCATGGAGTCAGACATGGGGAATGGCAGCTCCTGAGGATCTCGGCATTGCCCTGCTCTTCTAGCAAGACCCATCCTCATCAGGGAGTTGTTGCAGCAATGTTTTGCCTCATTAGTCAAAAAAAAAAAAGATATTTATTTCTCCTTTGCCACAGCTTTATCCACAAGGGTGTTGTTAATATGTAACACACAGCAGCTGTAGGTGGGCATCAGGAAACTGGGAATTTGGTGGCAGAAATACCACGGGAAGCTGGATGGCAAAAGGGGCAGGAGGGGAAGAAGGGCAGGGACAACTGCATTCACTGCTGAGCTCTGAGAGCATTGCTGCACCATCAGCAAGAGGAACTGGTCTGACCCAAAAAAGGTTATACACAGAAAAGGAAACAGGAGACAATGCCTAAACAGATTGGGATTTTTTCCCGTTTACCTGAGAATCATCTCAGTGCCACTGGGATCTGTGCTGTACAAGTCCTGATGCAAGGAGATGGAGAGAATTTCAGACACTGTCCAAAAGGCAGTACTGAGACAACTCTGCTGACAGCCAGGCAAAAATGAAGTGGGGAAATGTCAAATGTTCTTGACCTAAGCTTAAACCTTTATGGATTGAGGGAAGAGAGAGAGAAATGTGTCTGTAAAAAAGAGCTTCTCTTCAGATAAATATGTTTTTATCAAGCCACAGACAGTCTGGAAACCCATGGAGGGGAAACAGCTGGGGGAGGCAAAGGATTTGGAAGTGATGCTTCAAGTGATGACAAAGAGTTTATTTTTGCTCAGCAGCAGTGCAGTGGTTATTCTGGGCTGGCATCAGAGCTGATGAGGAGCAGCTACACCAACACAGGCCCCTTTAACAGACTTGTTCCCTGGCAAGAAATGCACATCTGAAACTCACAGCTGAGGATTCACTGTGAGCAGGGCCAGTGAGTCTGGAGGGGAGGTTGGCTTCTGTGATCCCATAGCCCAGAGAGAGTCTCTTTCCAATCTGGATGTAAGAGGGAATTGTGCCACAGTTATTTCACTGGCATTTAGACTTGGCAGAGGAGTCCCCAGGGATGTTCTGTGCTGCTCAACACAGGTCAGAGATGTTTAGGCTTGTTTATTTGGCTTTTGGAATTGGTAAAGGTCCTAGACTGTTGATAGGACAGAATAACAACACGTACATTGAATTAAATTATCTAGAGAGAGCCACTGCAAGAAGCTCAGACGAGTTAGGATGAGCTTTAAGCAGACGATGTGTTACCCTTCACAGAAAAGCCTTGAAATAAATCGTCCTGGCTGAGGTGGTGCAGCAGGTCCTCTAATCCTTATCCTTCCTCATCCTTCAAACTAGTCCCCCATCTGCACATGACAGAGCTGAAACCCTGGCCAGGGAATCCGAGTCCTTGTCCTTGTTTCACACTCAGATCAGTGGGTTCCCTCCATCAGACAGGCAACAACCAGGAGCGTGTTCTCAAGCCAGGGCTGGTAGCCTTTGAAGGCTGGCAATTAGGATTGTAACATCTTCCAACACAGACATTAAACAAGCTGGTTGAAGCTTTGAAGCAGCTGCTCAAGCTCCTGAGGACCTGCCTTCTCCTTCCTTGTCCATAGGCAGCCTAAGTGGGAACTCCCCATGGAGCTGGAGGGAGCTGGGCTCCCCTGTGCTGCTGATCCCCCAGTGTGGAGACAAGTCAGGGAACAAGGTGGCTGGAGACACCAGCATGAGGGGAGAGAGAAGCCTAGAAACCAGCTTTATGCCTCCTAAGCCAACAGCATCTGGATTTTTAACATCCTTTGCTTCTTAGCTTTAAAAGCAATGGCCACGCCCTCCATGCTGCTTTCTTCAGCTGAAGAGTTGTTTTCCATGAATTAGAAGGACTGTTTTGAAATCTATTTGGCTCATCTAACATGCTGTGAGCAAATGGCCACAGAAGTGAGCCAGCCTGGAGTGGGTGTCTGTCTGAAACCAGAGCTAGAAGAGTTTCTGGGCTCTTCAAAATTGGTAATTACCAGCTGATAGGGAGATTAACTATCCTCAAGGTTTCTGGGCAGCCTAGTTACAGACTACTCAGTCTTAAGCAATTAGAGCTGTTCCTGTTTCACACTCTTAATAGAGCTTGTTGTCAGGCATGATTCCAATCATCTCACTGCTCAGCTCCTGTCTCTGATAGCATTTGCCACACATTGCTGACAATTTTGCAGTTACCAGTATCAAGGCATCCAAAGATCACTGACACAGAGACACAAGGAAGACACCCTCCACCTTTTCCAGGGTTGTAAATGTGAATTAGCTCTGTTCACTTCACCTCACTGCTGCACAGACTCACCAAGAAGAGCAGCAGCTTGTGTGAGGGTGGTAACAGCCACCCACGGCAGAGGGGAAGCTGTTTTGTACTCTGGCCCATGCAGAACTCTTCTAGATACTGCAGAAACACGCCCTTAATGGGATCCATTTAGAAAAAAAAAATATATTAGACTTGCCTGAGAAAATCTTTGTTGCAGCTTTGGGCTTTCCCATGTCAAAATTCAGGAAGGGCTAAACTGAGCCTTGCCCTTTCCTCACACAGCCTCAGCTGCAATCATCTTCATCTAACTCAGCTCTTCAGCTCTTACTTAGGTAATAATTTCCACAGGTCATTTGCTCATCTTCCACTCCAGACCCCTTCAGAAAGGTAAGTGCACCAGCAACTGCAGCCTCTGCCTTTTGTTCTGTCACATCCTCACTCCTGCAGCCTGTCCTGCTTGGCCAGCATCAGCCTCAGGCTTACTTTGAGGGGTCTTACAGCTTCCTACACAAACCAGCTTAGCTGCTCAACACCTGGCTCAAGGCTGACAGCAATTTTTTGGGTATTTTGAATTAGATCAAGCTTCACTTTGCTGGCAGGACATAATTCAAAAAGCAGAGGCGGGACAGCAGCTGCCTCTTGTCTGCAGCACTGAATTACTCTTAGGCTGTTCCTGCAGAGATGAAGACATCAAGGCAGAGAAATCATGGCAGAGGAGAGAGGCAGAGCTAATCCATGCACAGGGTGCTGGACCAGTCTGGCCTGTAGCTGCTCCAGAGCCCAGGAGTGTCTGTTCTCCATATCCAGGAGGAAAACAGTCCCCTGAGAACTGCCAAAAGTGTGGAACAAGCAGCCTCAGACTGCCCTGATCCTTACCAACACCACTTCAGCACCTTGCCATGCCCTGAAAGCCACAAGGCAAAACTGCTTCAGAGATGGGCAACTTCATCAAGCAAGTCTGGAGGGGACAGGGCTTGGCCCTGTGGTGCTCAGAGTCCAGGACAACAAACACAGCCACAGTTTGTGGGCTCTGAGGTACCAAACACCTCATAAAGTCAAAGGTACTGAGATCCCTTCCCTACTGCAGAGGATTTTGTCTTGTGATCCCAGCAGTGAGCCCAGCTTCCTGATGGTTGATGGGGACCTTGTGTGATTAAACATATTCCTCTACCATGCTGCTAAGACAAGTTTTCCCCCTTGTCAGGCTCTGATTCTGTCACAGGACAAAGGGACTTGCAACCCTCTAATAATGGAGAACACAGGACTTCTGACATCCACCTCATTCCAAAAATAATCAACCCTTTCCCTTTCCTGCCTTAAACAAAACACACAGCACAGGGATTTCAAGAACATGTTTAATGATGGCAGTGTCTACTGAAACACACAAAGTCCATTCAAATGCAACCAATTTTTCCTTAAAAAGAAGCTTTGGTCACAATGACAAATTCTTTTTAAAAAAACTTCAAAGCAATTGCACAAAACTGAACACATGGTCCTGATACCTCCTCACACACAAACTGCAGCAGCAGAAATTCATCTAACAAGGAAAAATCTTTAACAAAAATCACAGCCCACCACCCTGCAGAGATTATACCATGTACATGGAATTAGAGGGAACACTTACGAACAAAGTGTTTGTGTTAATTAGTGTTTATGTGTTCAAGCTTCATTAGTGCCTGTAGACTGTTACAACTAAGTTTGGTCTTAAGAAAAACAATAGTGGATCACAGAGTCAGTGTGCTAAACAAGTGTTTGCAGTCATCTCTGCAACTTCCAGGGAACAAAAGGGGAAAAAAATGCAAATACAAAGGTATCTGTGTGTTAGTTCTGCAGGTAAGCATGGCACACTGATTTCTGGCTTCTCAAGTGTAATCTCTGGTGACAGGGCTGTGGCTGGAGTAAAGCAGCTGCAATTCTGTGCAGGGTTTTCCCTTCACATGCACAAAGGGAAAAGCCTCTGACTCACACACTTTGCCTCAGCCAGGAGTTGGAGGATTCTGTAAGCAGTAAGTGAGCTACAGACAGACAGCTGTAATAACATTTCTGTTTTCATTTTCTGTAACAAAAAAATATGCCTTTTAAAATGCTCTTGAACAAAGCAAGTTTGACTACGCAACACAAAATAGCAGCAGATACTAAGACACGTTACAGTCACAATCAGATTAAATCTGCAGTGTAAGATACACAGAACATGAAGGTAAAAAACTCATGTAGTGGTTAATGGCTATTTCTTCTCTGATGAACTCCTAGAACTACCTGAACCAAACAGTTCAAATTATTAAAACTATGTTTTAAACTGATTTCTACAATTAAAAAAATATTCATATATATACTATTAGATGAGTCACGTCAAGTGCTCTTAAAATCTTAACTAAATATAGCTATAGAATATTTAACCAGACATTTTAAATCACATACAGCAAGTTTTGTAGAGGTAAACATTGCCTCACATTTGCAACAGCAATTGAATATCAGACAAAGCATTTGGATTATTTTCATGACTGTGAGCAACTGGTCAGGTTGACCTTTTATTTCCTCCAAGCAGCTGCTGCTTCCCTGTAAGCACTTTTTCACTTATGGCACACAGGTTGGGACTTCTTCAAGGAGCCAGGAAATCCCAGCTGCTGTTAAGAACCTCCATAATCAACATCTTAAATACCTGGTCCCTGTCCACCATTGAGATTTGGCCATGTTATGAAAATAGTGGGGTTTTTTTATTGTTTTTTTTTTTTTTAAGCTACAAGCAAGGGGAGCAGAAGGCCTTTGCCAGCCTAACTCAGCAAGTGACCTGAAGCTGCTGGAAAAACTGATTTCAAGAACTGACTTGCTCAGAAGGCAGAAGTGCCCTTCATGCATATTTTCTTCTCATTTCTCTCTTACATAACTCGGTCTTGCCTTTCTTTTGTGCAAAGAGATGGTTTCATTCCCTGTCTCCACTCTGAGAGTGCCTGATGCTCAGCTTAATGAGTGTGGCAAGGAAGTGGGCATGAACACTTTGCCACGGTGCCTGCACAAACAGGGCAGCCACCTTATCCTGTCCTCTCCTTCCACAAATGCCAACAGAAGCTTTTAACCTCCCTCTCTCCTCTCAGCATTGCCACTTCTCTGACTTCAAAAGGGCTTGGTGTGCTCAAGAAGTTCAATTCCCAGCCTTCAGTCTTGCAGCCCTGGAGAAACTCATTATTTCCTTCTGGAGCATCCAGCCTAGAGCCTGAAACCTGTTTTACTGAGGTGAGGAAAGAGCTCCAGACCTCCCCTGAACCTGCAGCATCGTTCCACTCTCTGCTCCCTGAGGTTCCTGCCAGCCAGAACAACCTGCCCAGCCCATCCTCACCTCCCAGCTGACATGTCAAATATTGCTTGGTAACAGTGGCACAGAATGACTCAAACTATTCCATGAATGAAAATAACAGAGCATTTTATATTGCCTTGATGACTAATATTAACACAACAGTCTGCTTGGGGATTTTTCCATCCAGGCTGAGTTGGATGTCTGCAAAGCCTTTGCTGAGTCACAGCTAGGGGAAAGCAAGCTGTGGTATGGCAGCTGCTGGGATGAATGTACAAGGCTGCTGGAAAGGAAAAAAAATTCCCCTTCACCTCCTTTTAGTGACTGAAGGGCCAAGGGGAACCGCACAGAACTGGCACAGGTCATGGTATTATGACAAAGCAGTTTGGTTTCTCAACAAGCCTCAAATCTCAATAGGGCTTTAAAAAAAGAAAGATAAAAATCCCAAAAGTGGCAGCCTGCTGCAAGGCTGGTGCTTTGCCAGAAACTGCAGTCTCCTTGAGAAATTTCAACTGCAAGGCTGGGAGAGGGTCAAGCAAACAGGGGGACAATCCTAAAACAATTGGAAAAGATGCATTCCCCAAGAAAAGCAAGGTTTCAGCCAGCTTAAAAACCCAAAATAGAAGGAGTGCAGTAAACAGTAAAGTCTGAACTTTATCTGTGGTTACTCAAAAGGAAAACCACAAAGGAAAGAAACTAACCCAGTTGGGTTTGCCCTTTCTACCGCTGGCCTGGAATGCCTGGATGCCTGCGGTCCCCCAGACCCGACCTTTCCAGATGCAGCAATCTAATTCCCACAGTGTCATCCCACAGCTCTGACCTCTGCAGCACAAAGCACAGCAGGGAACAACAGCTAAAAATCGTCCTTGAGTTAAATGAGCTTTGTCAAGCAGGTAGTAAGGGAAAACTTCCAGTTTGACAGAGAATAAGATCACTTACATGAAGCTTCCGTGAAAAATAAGACATGTTCTCTCTCTGCAATCCAATCATTCCACATGAGGACTTACTTTGTTTAGAAAAAGGTAATGAATTGTAGACAAGTTACAGTCAGCACAGGGCAGTACAAAACACTGGTTTTACTCCCAGTGGAAGGGCAGAAAATTACAAAAATATATCTTCTTTAATCCAAGGTTGTTGTAGTTTAGAGTATGCCTGATTCTTCCTATTTCCCTGTGGTCTCACTTTCTGAAGTTGATCTGATCAGAGCTCCTTGGGACAATGAGTGTCATCATGAAAACTTAGTGCAATTGCTGTTTAAAAAAAAAAATCAGTAGCAAGTCAAGAAAATTTCCCACATGAGTCGACCTCCCAACCCCTTCCCACCCAAACCCTGCACCAAAGACAATGCGGCACTTCAGCATGGATTACATTTTTACCACCTTAAGTCCTAAGTCACCTCTGTAAGGCCCAAAAATACTTCTTGATTTTTTTTAAACACATCATCCATTTAACAATGACTGAAGTTTAACAGTGACTGAAGTGTTGAATTAGGATTTTAGAAAGTAAGTCCTTGGGGTAGCTTGGTTTAATCTTCCTTGTCTTCCTCCTTCAGCAAAACTTATTTAAGGAGCTGCACCTTGTAATGCTTTGGTGACACTGCAGCTCTCCTAAAGCAAGAGAGCCCAGTTTGCAAAGAGGAACTCTGGTCATTCCAACACAGGAGCTGGGACACCAGGGAACCAAATGGTGCTGTTTTAGTCAGAAGATCCACAGCCTGCTGTACAAACAGCACCTCGAGGAGGTGAGGTTGTAGCACTGCAGAGATGAAAGCCTCCCCTTTCACAGTTATGGGTTCAGCAGGTCCCTCGACAGCAGAATGACGTCTTGCAGGCACCAACGCTCCACGGAGCTGCTTTACCTGGAAAGCAGAAGAATTAGTACAGCTGGAGATTTGCAATTAAAATTACTCACAGGCAGAGATGAGAATCCATGTGTGAAGTGGAGAAAAAAAAAATCCCAATGGCCACAAAGGAAAAGGCGGCATCATTCACCGGGATTGCCACCAATTCCAGCAGTTTGTGTATCTGGTGGCAGTGATGGGATGTTAGTGCCACGCCAGAGAAGAGATACCAAGGGAAGACAAAAGCAGAGTTAGATGAGAGAAGGGCCAGGTGCTGGAAGACCCTGTGGCCAGTCACTGTGCAGCGAAGGGAATGTGCACAGGGAGGCACATGAAACCACATTCTGCATCTCACAGCTTTTAAACACCAGTGCACACCTTGCCCATCAACACACATGGACCATCCTCCTTGCTATGGATGTTCCTTCTGATGCCCTAACTGCTTCAGGGTTCAAAAAAATCTTAACAGGAACCTGTTACACTGCAGGAAGGAGACGAGAGCCCTCCCATAGGACTGCAAGAGCAGCAGAACATGGTGTGCACTGCAACAACTGTCACAGTGGCATCATGAAGGAACCGGCCTTCAAAACCTGGCAAAAATTGCTTTTTGACTATCTATTTTTCTCCCCTGCTGTGGGCCTATGGGAAATCCTTAACAGCAGCACCAAAGCTTTGGCAATTTGTTGTATTTATAGTGAGCTGCTGCCTGTGTTGGTGATTTGCACGCCCTTCAGATGAGGATAAATGATACCCCTCCATTTACACACAACTTGTCACTGCTGCCTGCTGGGGAAAAAAAATATAAGCTGCTATAAACCCCAGTACAATTCACCTGGCATCATCCAGAATTGCCTGCAGCTTTCACTGGAAAAAAATCCATTAGAGCTGCTCCCTTGAGAGTGAACACCTCGCAGTAACAAACGGAACAATTCCCTGCTCCATTCAGAGCTGCACATGCAGTCAGCAACTGGAAAGGATGCAGTCCTAGAGGAAACACCAGCAGTGTAACCCATATTTTACAGAGACTCCCAAGACTTGGGTACATCAAAGGCTGAGCTCTGCAACTCTGCTGAAGATGTTTCTCTACAGTTCAAAGCTATCAGTGCCTGAAAAAGGGATGAATCTAGAATCCAGCCCTTACACGTGGTGCATCTTTCCTCTAAAACATCCTGCAAGTTCTCAAAAGCCCTTTAGTCCCACAATGGTTGAATAAATCTTCCCAGCCTCTCCCTTCAGCCTGCCACTGCTCCTTACACATAAATCTTTCTCCTTTCAAGAGCACTTTGGAAGATGCATTCCTAAACCACTTCTGTGTTCTGCCGGTGCTGCTGCTGTTAAGAGAAAAAATGACAATCCACAAGGAAAACAAACTGAGGAATTTTACTCAGCCGACAGGAAGGACAGAGGCTTCAATGTGCCCCAAGAAAAACTTCCTATCAGTATTTATTTAGGAGCCTGACACCAGGACTAGCATTTAAATTCCAAGTTCTTTCCCCAGCTCTGGGCTGTCACATGGCACATATGGCCCTGGACAGTTGTGAAATTCCCCCAGCTGGACCCAGCAAGCGAAGCAAGAACAGAACTCACTGCCTCCAACAGCTGCAAATCAGCAGGGAGAGGAGTCACTGCTGATATCCCAGATTACTGAAGTGCTTTCAAAGCCTTTCATGTGCAAGGCACCACAGAATTTATTCAGAACCTGTTTTCAGTTTCCTATTGAAGCTGACAAGAAATCCCCCAATGAGCCTCGCTAGAGTTAATAAGCTTAACAAGCTAACAATTTTATTTACCTTCTCATAAACTGGTTCTTTTTGCAGCTGTTTTAATCTCTTTTCTCTTATTATACAAAATAAGTAGAGTGCTCTGTGGTGGGGGATGGACACCATTTTGTTGGGGATGTTTGCCTGTAACCTACTTTACTTCACTGCTCTCTACTCAAGCATCCCTAAGTGCCAAATGCCTGATGAATTGATGGCTTAGCTCCATCACAGAGATCACAGAACCCGTGCAAATTCCCCTGCCCTCCAGAAAGAAAGAGCTAAAGGAGCAAAGAGGAGAGGGAAATCTTCAAATCAAAATCTATTTGTAGGATGAGAAAAAGCACATATGGAGAGTGGGATCTAGCTTTCCACTATCTCCTTTTTGAAGACATGCAGCAAATCCCATCATAAAACTTGAAAAACCATCTGACATCTGGGAAATGATGACCAATATAATTCATATGGTCCAGGAATCAACTGGACAAGAACACTTTTTGAGCTTCAGCACAGATTGAATCGGTGATCAAGAAACAAACACTCTTTCCATTGCTCCATTTGCTTTCTTTGTGTAGCTTTATAGTAATTTCAGAACAATTTCTGAACTTTTTATCCAAATGCCTCCCTCAACAGCAGAGCAAACACATACAGAAACACACACATTAAAGCAGTGGTTTCCACGAAGCTTTCTAAGGAGGTGTCAATGTCCAAGTGCTTTGGCACATTTTCTCTGTGACAATCTTTGTTTCATACTTTCCACCTCCTGTCCTGCAGAAATTGTGCCTGCAGGATTAGAGGCCATTGACAGAGCTGCTTCCCTGCTACTGGAATGAGGTTGCAAAGAGGGGATCTGATCCAGCACACATTCAACAGAGGCAGCAGTGGGTGGCTTTTGCATCCACAGACAGGACTGTGTTTGGGTAACATTTTGAAGTGGTCTCATTAGTCTGCCTTACTGGAGGAAGCTGGTTATTTCTTGTTGCTCCACTGCCCAAGGGAAGCCAGGGGGAAAACTACTGGGAGCCTAAAACTTTAAAGCCTCCTAAAAAAATGGAAAAAAAATAGCAATGACCTTCATCCAACAGCCCAATTTACACTGTCTGCTGTTCTTTGATGCCTCAAGTAAGACTGGAAACAAATCTGCACAAGGACAGAGCATTAAAGGAAAGAAAATTAACTGCACGAGAACCAATTGGAGAGGTAAATGTCGCTTCTCCCCTGTTGCTGCTCCACACCAACTGCCTTTTAATTAGAGAGCTGTTTGCCTTACATGGGGAGAGAGCACAGAATCTCAATCACTCCACCAAATACAGATGCAAGTGCCAGCACAGATCTTTCACCAATGGGAGGGGATCTCAAACCAGCTCAGAGCCTCCCACACCATGAATACCAGCTTGGGGGGCAGAGGAGGACTGAGGCACATACACCAAGACCTGTAAGAAATTTGTCCCCTGATTCCCTGTGGGCAAGTCTGAGCTGCCCTTTCTGCAGCTCTATCCCTCTCTTCCCACCTGAACACAAGTACCTATGAAAATAGTTTGACTAGCTCAATGGGGTTGTCAGTGGTCAAACTCACCAACTCCAACTTGCAAAGGAGTCCCTTTTTTGGTGACAGGATTTGTGAACTGTTGTGAACTCTCCAGGCTGCACAGAGGAACCAGAGAGCTTGACAACTTCTACAGCAAATGTATCCTCAAAGAAGCTTTCCCAAAATCAGCACTGCTAAGGGGCTGTCTGTAAGATGATCTTCCCCTCCAAAATTAGTACCTCTGTCTGAGCTAAACAAAAGTGTGCCTGAAACAGCAAGGACTGCAGAAAATATGCAATTTAATAGCTGTTGCTCTGTGGCAGAAAGGAGGAATTCCCACAGCCTAAAAGAGGAGTGGTTGGCCAAGAACAGGGACCCAGGATGAGCTGATACCTTCAGTTATAGTGGCAGAATTCCTGCTCCAGGGAAGCAATGTCAGATAACACAAGCACAGCTCTCAAGAGATAAATGGTTCCCAGCAAGCTCTCTTGTTCATCCACTATTTCACTTTTAAACATCTCGTCCTGAAGCACTGCCATGATTGAGATTCTTCTGTTCTCACTCTTTGGGGATAAAACCCTCAGATCCCATTTCCAAAAGTTCACAAAGAAAGTATGGAGCTAAAAGGAAGAGGGTGGGACATGGGGGCTGTTTAAACAGCCATGGCAACTCAGATCTCTGCACTCTGGGTTTAGCAAAGCTTGAACCCAAAGTACAAACTGCACAAGCTGAAATTATTAGAGCAAACACAGGGCAGCTACAGGGAACGGCAAAAGTCAGGGAACTGATAGGGAAAACTAATTGTTTACACACAACGGCTTGACTCACACCCTTCATTGTTTCATGGCTCTCAACTATTTCCCGATTTTTTTCGAGAACTAATGCAGTGATTTAGGAAACAACCAGTGGAGCATACAGTGGTGTGTGGTTCAGATGTTGGCACGCATGTGCTCAGAGCAGATGTGGTGCTCCCCCTTTTCCAAAGTTAGGATAGGGGCAATGTGAGTAAAGTCCGTAAAATCTCCAGTTAGAAGTTGTCAAGATCTGCATTTTTCTAATTAGGAGAGCTTATTTCAGCTGAAGTAGGACAAATTTTAGAGTAGGCCTTATTTGGATGAGAACACAACTCGAATAGTGTGGATGGCTTGATGCAAACAAAAATAAAAGATGCAGATACCCTGATGCCATAAATCAACAAGCAGCATCTTTATGTGCTGAGTTGTTGCCATAAATCTTCATGCCCAGAATAGGCAGCAGAAGTTTGGGGTTGTCACATCACTTCCATCTCAAAAAGACAAACATATTTAAGGAAAGTTTGTTGCTACGGGGTAACTGCTAACAGCATCAGTGAGGGCCCACAATCCTCTCTGTCACAGACCAACACAGGAGTACTCTGGTACAAATCTTGTGGAGATTCATTCTGATTTCCCTCCCAGGCTCACAGCAACAGCAGTGCCTGGGAAAGAAGCCCTGGATCCACGACCCTTGATCCACAGCCCTCCATCCAGTGTGAGCAGCAGGAACGACTGCCAGCAGCTGCCCGAGAGGGGAAGTTCAGTCTGTGAAACCCTGTCAGCTATTTGGGACACGTGTATCCCGTTGTGCTGCTCTGCAGGGGAAAGAGGAGTGCAGACAGCCTGGGGTAGTGACAGGGCTGTTGCAGGAGCAGGGGAGAACAGAGCTGTGTGTGCTGGGAGTCGGCCAAGGAGCGTAAAGGAAAGGGATAATGCTTGGGCAAAGAGGGAGACTGTGACTGCCTCATCCCTGCCAAGTTAGCCCAGCAGAGAAATAAAAGAGCTCTCTTCACTAAGAAGAGCTCAGTGAGCAAGTTTAACTGGATGGATGGCAGCAGTACCTGTATTTCACATCAAACACTGTTGAGTCTTCGTCCTCGTCGTCCTCTTCGTTCAGAGGAGCCATTTCTACCCGCTCGGCCGGGGTGGTGATTATGTCGTACTTCCTGGTCTTCTTAATCCTCTTGCCAGACCTGAAACACAGAGGTGGGAAATGCCTTCATACAGCATTCCTTGCAGAGGCTGAAGCTGCTCCCACCAGCTCTGACTACTGGATTCAGACCCCCTAACAGGAACGATGCAGAACCAGCCTCTGTCCCCTCCTGCTGCTTTCCCAGGCCACTGCTGGTGCCTGTGTGGAGCAGCTCCTCATCAGCTGCAATCCAGATCAATGCCAGTCTTTCCACTGCTGACAAACCAGAGATGCTCTGGCACCCAGGGCAGGCACACGAACGCTGCAGCCACCACGTGCTCCTGCTGCCACGTTCAATAAGTGAGACATGGGCTTAATCAGCTGAAGCAGCCACTGGTTTAGTGAACATGTTCAGATGAGAAAGCACAGGCTAAGCCCTGCTGAGCCGTGGGAGTGTTCTAGGCAGGATTAGGAGCAAGGAGGGGATGCTGTCTGGGTACAAAATTGCCTGCTCATTTTCCTTGCAGTCAGGCCAAGCTCAGGAGTCCCACAGCAACAACCTCGAGTCTCACTTGAAGCAGTTTCAGGTTCCATCTCTGCAGGTGCTATGAAAAATAATCAACCATTGTTCAAAGCTAACTGTACCTTGCACCTCTCCTCCCACAGATGCCAGCCTTACCTTTCCTTGTAAATGGAGATGCTTACAAACCTGCACATCTCACGGTTTTGACAGATCTATTTTCTAACACTTTCTTTCAATTAATAAACACTTTGTGTATGGCCTTTCAACTTATTCTCTGCCTCTAGCTTGAATTGTGTGCGTCCTTTTTTTTTTTTACTTCACCTACTGTTTTCATGCATACTAGGAAGGTCACACTGCTTATGCATGAATGCATTTTTGTGATTATACATTCAAGAACGTGCTGATGTATGCTCACCCAGCCTTCGGGGAGAAAAGTGGATGGTTTTGGTTAACAAAATACAGAACTTTCCCCTACGCCTTTTAGCAAACAAAACTGCTACCTGCCAAGCATGACAAGGGAGCTGGTGCAGGCACAAGAAAGCAGCCCAGCAGATTTTTGGTAATCACAGCTAGTGCTCCAAGCAGCCAGCACATCCCAAGTGCACTTTCACCATCAGGAAGCCCTCCCCTGGCATATCATGTGAGGTGTGCCGGATCCAAAAGCACAGCTTTTGCCTCAAGAAATCTTTAAAACAGCTACACAGCAACAGGAGCTGGGGTATGAGCACTGCAGAGACACTGGGACTCCAGCCCTGAGTGTGCACCTCCACCACAGTAGTCCCTTCTAAGCTTAAAGTTAAGGAAATTTAAATCAGTGACCAGCTCTGATGTAGAAATCTCAGTACTTCTGCCAAGCACTGCTTTTGGGCAGTAGTCCAAGGCTGAACAAACAGGTCCCAGCCCTTGGGATGAAGCAGTTTGCATTTCCTCCCTGTTCTAAAGGCTGAGGTTGCATGAGGAGTGAGGAGAAAGTCACCTCCTGGTCTAACCATTAGAGCTATCTGTGCGGCTGTGTCACACAGAGCTCGGGGTGGTTTGTTCCTTTACTGCTGTTGTTGAAACAAGCAATTTTATATCCAGTACAGCAGGACTCTTAACCCAAACACTTGAAAATCCTTTTGAAACCACTTCTCCATTACTCTGCTTCCCTGCTAAAATCTAGCAGCAAAGTGATGCAGGGAGGTCTCCTCTTGCAAGTAAAACATTGTTTTTACATGAAATATTTACTCATGCTGGGAAGCTAAACACAGAGCAAGACTAACCTTTCAGAACTAACCAAGCACAGCCTTACCACTTTGCACTCACATACAGGCTACAGGGGGTTTCCATGGGTTCCACTGAAGATCCTACCAAACCCACTTTACTACAACCCCTCCTCCCCCATTCCTTCCATTAGAAAATGTAACTTGTTCCACACAGTTAATCTAAAAACTGTTAATAATGGAGTGGTTCAATAAATTACTGCAGAACAGATATTTTTAGAAATAGGAAACTAGAATCCTTTTGCCTCCAGCCATTAATTAGTCTATTTGGGCTACACTTTTTAGAGGACCTGGAGCAGAACTCACTGTACAGTGACCTATTAATCCCCACAACTTCACTAATTATGGTGTCCATCTAGGATAGGAAGGAAGCTCATTTTGCTGCTGGTTTTTGGCTAAGCTGCTACAACCAGTTGTTTGCCATTGATAAAGCAAAAAGGTCTTTCCCTCCCACCCCTTTCTCAATCCATGCCACCCTAGATTATCTAGCTAATTTGTTATTAATCTGCTTTCCAGTAGTCCGTTTTCTCATTTGCACAACTCCCCCAGGCTTTATAAATACCAAAATTACCCAAGCTAATTTTGCAGGAAAGCCATGGGAGTTTCCCTACATGCACACTTGAATAAAGCTGCCTGTCAGGAAACTGTTTCACATTAAAGCTCCTGAACCTCAGGAGTGGGATCCCTATAACCATCAGCAATGACAACACAAAAAGGACAAGCACTTTATTCAGCAGGTGGGATCAGGCAGCAGAGTCAGCAGAGCAGCACAGGGCAGGAACTACAGAATACAAACATTTCATGAACTTTGGAGACCTCCTGGACAGGATCAGAACACATCAGACCTCATGAGCATCTCCTTTCCAGCCACATTCATTTTGTGGGCTTTTTCTAAAAGCAAACCAGAAGCATGCTGGAAGCTGTGGTCAGAGTGTGGCCCTTGCACAATGACAGTTGTGGTAGAAGTGGTTCTGAGTAGTTTAGCACAGAAAACCATCTTCCACTTTAAAAAAATCCTGTTGTTTCTGCTGATTCAGCCACCCCCTGTAATTAGGAGGGAAGGCTACAGGTATTGTCCAGAATTATGAGGAGGAAAGAAAACCCAGGCTAACTGGGGGCAGAGATATGAACCTTTCACTGCAGACCCAGTGCTGAGACACCACACAGAACCCCAGGGTCTGCCTGCTCCAGCCCACATCCCTGCCCAGACAGCAGGGAAGGACACACAGAGAGCAGAACGCTGCCTTTGTGCCTGTACTTTGACTGGGGGCTATTTTGATCAAGCACCAGTCATGTGCAGCACTTCATCCTCCTTTCTGAGGCATCATGTGGTGGGCTAAGTGCTCGAATCAACTCACTGGTTCATTGTATTATTTACGCCTCTAATCTATTTTAGTCCACAACCCTGACATTCAAAGATTATTCTTTTCCTGACCCAGAGAGAGAGAGAGGTCTCTGCATTTTTTACCTCCTGCTAAGAGATGTAGAGGGAGGGGAACACCCCCTGGAAATTAAAAAAAAAAAGAAAAAGAAAAAAACAAACAACTCAAAAAAAACCTTTATCCCTTCTAAGTAGGGTGCTTACTGGAAGTCTGATTAAGCCAGTCCCTCCTAGAACTGCAGCAATGTTATACGCAGAATGGAATTAGGACCAGTTGATTTCCTGTTCATGGACTCCCTTAGCAGTTAAAAAAAAATTGGAACTAAAAACCTCAGGAAACTCCAGGCTTCCTATCAGCTGATGAATTAGGTCAGCAGTATTTCATTCCTGCTGATCTCCCTGGGTATCTCTGCTCTCTGGATGCTGCTGTATACAACAAAGCTGAAGCACCAAGCCAAGTCCTCATGTGTTTTCTGGAGATGGGGCATGTAGCGACAGGCCAAGGAGGAACGGTTTCCAACTAAAAACCAGGAGATTTAAATTAGATAATAGCAAGAAATTCTTTACTGTGAGGGTGGTGGTGAGGCCCTGGCACAGGCTGCCAAAAAAATCTGTGGCTGCCGCACCCCTGGAAGTGTTCAAGGCCAGGCTGGATGGGGCTTGGAGCAACCTGGTCTAGTGGAAAGTGTCCCTGCTCATGCAGAGGGGTTGAAATGAGCTGATCTTTGAGGTCCCTTCCAACACCAACTGTGATTCTGTCATTCCATGATCAACGCTGCAGCCTGCCCATGGCTTTCAACATGGGTCACACATATATATTTTGGGGTTGGATGCTTGGTTGATTTCGGGTGGTTTTTTTTTTTTCTTCTACATTTAACATAATTTAATCTGAGTTTTTCTTTCCTGTTGCTGGCAGAAGTCTTGTCTTTGCTGGAGTACTGTAACTGGTTATAATACAATTAATTTTAAATCAGTAAAACTCTCTGGGGTTAAGCCTTGAATGGCCTGGAGCAGCTGTCCAGCTCCTAGAACAAAGAGTCTTGTATCTTATGATCATATGCTCGAACCTCTCTCCTCAATCTCATTTATACCAGTTTTGCTATTACTTGAAAACTAAGCTCAAAGTGGTATTTGAGGAAGAAATCAAAATTGAACAAGAAGAAAAATAACAAAGCAATGAAATGCAAAATAATCAGGTAATTTTTCTCAGAAAATCTAGATATACAGCTGCCTTTCTTGCCTGGATTCTGTTTGTTCAAGGGCAGGTCAAGACATGATGCAAACACTTCCAGAGCAGAGTTTTCTGCAACTGAAGCTTTGGGTTGCTCTCAGCTGGCCCACTGGAGCAAAAGTAAATTATCAGATTTCCCTAGAAGGCACATGGTCCACCAGAAGAGTTGGCCACATCTGAAAAACTGTATTTCCTGTGAGTTGATCCCAAAAATTGCATTGCAATGGAACGAACTGAGATGCACCAGGGGAGAGAAACAGCGCAGAATATGGAGGTAAAAAGGCAAAATCCAAAATACAGATCAAAGAGTGAGTTTAGCCACACACAGTCTGTTGCAAGACACTGTGTTTGTTGGTAATGCAAACTACCCAAATATTAGATCGAGAATAACAAGGAATTTGGCTTGTTGTGGAAATGGTTTTGGGTTGGGAGAATGCAGAGCCCATGGGTGTAAGAAAGAAAGCAAACCAAGGACTGAGCTTGAAAAGAAGAATAAATAAATAAATAAATACTATAGCAAATTAGACCTTGCCACATGCAGACAAATAGCAAAGTCTTGGCTGGCCTTCATAGACCCCAGGAGCCACAGAGAGAAAGGAAATTCAAACACTTTGAGTGATACCACATTCTGAACCACACAACCATCAGATGAATTCAGAGCATAGCATTTCCAAAAGGAATGAAGAGGAATCTCTGAGTACTGCCTTAAGAACTGAGCTGAAAGCTGGAGAAATATATCTATTCCTACTCAAACAAAAAGTGAAAATAATATCAACAGAAAAGTATGCACAAGTGAGATGTATATAAAAATTTAAACGTATAAAATATTAATCTGATGCCTGTGATGAGTATCTGGCCAATCACTGGTTTATTCCATCTCTACAATTTATATAAAAGTATAATTTACTTCCAGCAACACAGAATAATTTCACAGTGAAAGGTTTATCAAAGATTGGATTTCAGCAAAATCTCTTTAATAGGAATCCATGACTCTTCAAAAAAAAAATCACAATGTTTTTGACTAAGTGTGAACAAAGCTTGTATTCTGGTTGAGAAAAGCTTTACATTTATTGAGGGTAAATCCCTTATCTCTTCTGCAACAGAATCTCCACAGATCTGTGTTGTCAACTACAAGTCTACAAGTGTGACGCTGTACAAACATATCTGTTGGTATTCTTGTCTCGTTTGCAACTGGGATAACTGTTTACAAATAAGTGCTCTGTCAGATAAAGAAATATATTCAGAAGCCAATAGCTGCATTTTCCACTTCCCCAGCAGGTTCCACCAAAGATACATACGACATCTCAGAGGGTGTTTAAAGTATCTTTAATGCTGCATTAACTCTGATCAGCTGTATAATGATGACTCTGGCACGGGAGAATAAATCCATCTTTCCCAAGGTGACTTTAACTTGGACCTGCTTTTGCTGATAATGGTATAGGGAAGGCCTTGAAAGGTTATCAGTTTGGCTACCAATATTCAGCCACGTCTCCTTGACACAAGATATTACTTTATATTCAGAAGAAAGAGTGGCAAAGAAAATAAACTCTCCAAATAAACTCTCCAAGAACTAGGAGTAGGAACTTGGTGCAGAATGAAAAGCCTTAGTTATAGACTTCCTAATTCTAACTCATGTAATTTCTACCAATTCTGTTGTTTGTCTATGACAACTCTGTACAGCAGCAAACCAGACATATTGGTTAAAGAAAAAAAAAACACCTCTTCAAGATTTTATTGGGCTCTCTCAAACCACATCACTTTATGAGCACATTTATTTGCATTGCCTTTCCCAGCTGCTGCACACACTTAAGTAGAATACAGTTAAATGTCAACTTCTTCAGAAAGTATCAGCCCTGATCATTTCGGTTTATAACCCACACTTTGGAATGCTACCATCGTGAACGCTGCCCTTCCTACACTTTGAATGAGTTCAAAGCGGGAGAAGCAGAGCATTCACAAAGGAGCACAAAGGAGCTGCCCGAAGACAGAACGAGGAAGAATGAGCCAAGTCCACTTGTTAAACTGCTTCTGCCACCTGAGCCTGGGCTTCGCCTCCTCCCGCCGCCGAGCGCCAGCTGCTCCCGGCTCTGTGCGGCAGCCGGACCCGAGCGGCGCCGCTTGGGCAGCCGGGGCTGCGCTCTGCGCGCCTCCACGGCCAGCCCGGGCTCCGGGCCGCCCACGCCAGCGGCCCAGCACCGCCACGAGCCCCGCGTATGCTGTTCCAGCGGAGCCGGACGCGTCCGCTCCGCGCCCCGCCCGGCCGCCGGCAGCGCCGCCGGAGCCCGCGGCTGCCCCGGGTCCCGCGGAGCGGAGCTCGCCGGGCCGGCGGCCCCGCCGGAGCCCGCGGCTGCCCCGGGTCCCGCGGAGCGGAGCTCGCC